>JAYKKT010000090.1:38342500-38822500 GCA_036023115.1 Brasenia schreberi
CAAGGGCTCAAAATGAAGGCATTTTACAATAGCCATCTGAGAAGTAGTCTTCAAAGCAGAGTATGCAACACCCAGCAAAGGAGAATCAAGTAAAGCATTACGAGTATCTTTAGAAGAAAGCAGATTCTTCATCTGCCAAGCTGCACCAGCTGCAATAGCATGAAATTTGGATGGCTGGCTAGACTTTGGTCGAACTTTAACCTTGACTGATTTCCAACTGAAGGGAATCTTCGTGGATAATTTTCTTTTCGTATCTGGTTGGAACTCTTTTACCCCTCTTGGATATGTATTCCAAAGATTGGCTGGAATTGACTGCAGTAGTTGATCTGTCAAATCCTCTAGCATCTCATCAAAGAATCCACAAGATAAAATTAACTGATGAGCAGCAGCCACTTCTGCCTGATTTTCTGAATTTTCGCACACATCCCCAGCATCCATAACAAGAGAGACACAGTGTTTAAGAGCATCAGATATATCATCTGGAGAAAAGGTAGTCGCAACATGTAGGACAGACATTTGAGCACGTGGTGTGGTTGCCGACTTGAGAAGATTTTTAAATTTTCCACCAGAAAGCATTTCATTTAGTGTAGCTTTAAACGATGTGTCACCAGACAGACTCATGCAGATCTTTGAAACAGCAACATTAAACCTTCGGTTTCATCAGAATCGGTATCAGCGGATGACAGTATTGAACAAAACGAGAACCTGAGAAGTTCCAACAGAGACTGGAGACATAATCCTTGTGAGTAAGCGTACTCGCAAAACCTTGCCCCTGCACTAGGGTACTTCTTAACAAGATCGATGCAATGACCACAAGCCTGTTTTGAAGGAACTTGTGAAGAGAAGTAAGACGGGATTAACAGTCTTGTAATCTTTTGAGCTACAAAGGGATGATCATCGGCAAGAGCATGAAACAATGCATCCATGCTGACCACCTGGAGGAAGCAACAGAAAATAACCGAGGACTAAATTTACACAAAAATCACTTAAACTAAACCAACAATAATCTTTGAGAGGGAAAAGATAGCATTTCTTCTCTTGCATGTACAATCATAACGCATACAAAAGAGAATTGGATCTTTGTTGGAAACTAAAAAATTGCTCACCTGGACACGGCAAGAACCCTGAACTGCAATTGTTCTCACTTCTGGACAATCATCCATAAGTAACCTTTCTAATAAAAAGAACTGTTTATCAAGCAATGTATCTTTCTCCTCTTTTGTGGCATCAGGATCTTCAAGAGGGAACATGTCCAGCAGTAGATGCAAAGCATTCTGACGAACATTTGAGTTTGCAAATGAGCAGTTCAAGTCGAAAGGAAATCATTTTCAACAGGTATAAGCATGAACCTCACATATATATGCATGTATCTGATGCCACCTACTACTGAAACATCAAAAGTCCAACTAATTGCATGTTTTTATGGAAGGATATTAACCATTACGTTTCCCGTTCATGTTATAGCACCATGGAACAATTTCCTTACATGAAGAGGCCACCTAATCATCTCCTAAACTTTGCTAAAGCATCAAAGGACCACAAAACCATCAAATATAGTGGGAATCATCCCCTTCCAAAACTATAGCTACTCATGGAAACAGAATATGGTATGTGCAGGCAGCCTACTAGGTCTCGCCTACTTCCAGGCAAAACTGTATCACTATATATGAAGTGCAAAGACTGTCATTACAAAAGAAATCAATTATTTGTTATAGGTTCTTCTTGGTCTGTCTATTTCATGACTTTGTACAAGACAATTGACAAGGAAGCTAATGCAGTTGAGCAAAATGAGAAGTCCTACCAACAGCGACCGAAACAAAATAGGCTCAGACAGGCGAAAGAGAAGCTGTTCAACTCCATCTACCATTCGGTGACCGATAAACCCTCCCAAAACCCTCCTCACAGATGCAGCGAACGCCCTAGAAGATGCATGAATTGCACTCTCAACCAAACCTTGAAGAAAACTATCCTCAATCTCCGCCCTGGATCGGCCTTCCGCGGCTTTCCATGCCCTGAAAACTACCTCAGCGTATGACTGTAAGACCGATTTGCGCCCAAACGGAATCTGCGAGTGAATTATCCCGATGATTTCTTTGACCAATTGCACATTCAATCCGAACAAGGACAGGAACTTTCTCCCTTCTTCTGTCTTGAGATAAATAGGCGTAACAACACATCGAAGAAGCAGAAACTTCAGATCCTCGATGCTGTCGTCAAAAAAGTCGAACAGATTGAAGGCATCCCTGAGCAGGTATACCCTCCGCACGCTTCCTTTCTTCCCATTACACAAAGATCTGGAAAGAAAAAAGGGCAGCGACTGGGAAATTAGGGTCTCCTTCCCATTAAACCCTGATTTCCACCATTCCTCACACAACGAAGCGATGATTCCTTGCAAGGCAGTATCCGACTCAAACAGGACGAGTCGATCGTGCATAGCCTGAACGCAAGGCAAAAGATCATCGGGTGAAAAGATACCCTTCGGATGAGAGACACATATCTGCACGATCGAGGCATAGATCTGCAAGATCTTCAGAGGATTCCCACTCCTGGACTCGCGGTCGTCTTCCGGCGGACCATTGCGCAAGGATCGACGGAGCCGCTTTGCCGAGGTGGATGAGAGAGTCTTTGTGCGTTCCTCGGAAGCCGAATGCTCCCCCGAGTCCGGAGAATGGCGATTCTCGAATTCGTCAAGGCACCGTCGGATGGCGACCAGAAGGGCGGCCGGAAGAGAGATCACGGCGACCGAACTAGCGGCTAAATTAAAAATTAGCGTCTTGAGGCTGGACCTCGACACCTTCGTAGAGAGTCGGGCGGCGACCGAGAGGAACTCCTCCGGAGAATGCCCCAGCGAAGATCGGAGCTTTCGATCCATGGGCGGGAATCTGTCAGTCTCTCTCTCTCTCTCTGAGATTTGAAAAACGAATCTAGCGCTGCTTTTTCCCGTTCTAATTGCCGCGTGTAGGAGGCTGAAACGGATCTGGTTAATTCCGGATAATGGATCCCGTTCTAAAGCTCAAACTTTTTTGTACTCATTATTTTAATTCCCGTTGTGGTATAGACTACTACCTAATTTAAATAAAAAAATTATTGATAATAGGCCAGAGGTAGGAACAGAGGTAATAAAATTTAATCAGCATCGTGATGCTCTTTTCGAGTTAAATGCAAATATGACACAAAATCAAGATATTAAGAATCCATTTAGCTAAACATTGCCTGTTGATGGTAAACCGGAACAGGCCATTCCAAATTACCGATTCTATTTTCTTGGAATAAGAACAAGAATCCAATTTGAGTCCTAAGTTATTCATAATTAAAAAATCATTAAAAAAATTGAAATTTGTTTCAGTCTGCTTCCAATTTCATAAAAGGTAGAACCACAACCGAATTGGGTGGTTCTCGGTTTTGGATCTGGTTTGATTGGTTCCAGTTCCGATCAATTATTGAACTGTTTAGTTCTAGTTGGAACCGCTGGACCGATTCCAAACCGATTATGAACAGATGACTGATGATATTGAGCATTAAATATGATGGAAATTACTTTGTTGGTTGTGATCAAGTAAATCGGTTTCTGCTTTTGTGACGGATGTATCTGGCCTTGATGCTTGAGAAGGTCCTGTGTTGATCTTGCGTACATGATCTGTTTGTTTGAAGCCACTAGTGAATGGCTTTGATGTCTTCTGGTGTTCCAGCACAAGGGCAGAGGCTGGGAACTGGTCTAATGCCTCAGAGAATTGGAATGGGAGATGCAGGCTCCGGCTCACGTACATAAATGTATTGCCCCAGCTGCAATTTACCATTGAGGATCATTTATTCGAATTCTGGAGGCAAAGAAACATAAGTAGTGCGTTAAGAGTCGGAGATTGCTGGCATGAGAGCATCTGAGCCCATCGCCGGAACAATGTTTAAGAATCTGCAAGATATGATCTCCGGTCAGGTTCTAATTTCACCTGTGAGTTCATGTTCTGTTAAAGCTTCACTAGAAATCCAGCGGATAGTAGTTCCATTCTGAATGATCAGACCGGCTAATATAAGCTCTTTCAATGCTCAACCTCTTCAATGAGGCAAAAGATCGAACCTCATACAAGCTAACTTTTGAATTACTGCGTGACAAAAACTAAACGCTGTGAATTTCTACGAATTAGTCACTGAAATCATAAAAGAGATGGACTGCTTCTTTTCCGGCAACATCTGCATCAGATACTCGAAAATATTGTCATTCCAAGACACTGACAAATTTCAAATTAATCAGTGTCTCATTCCCTTGCAAGAACAAGGCACACCAAATTGTCGAGCCATCTGAGCTGCATCATCCTATTGTATCCCAGTGGAACATTTTTAATTGCATTTTGATCCAATTCCTAGCTTTTAATTTCTGAAAATCTGATCTTTAGGAGTTATGGGATTGTATTTGTCACTGTTTCATCGTAATGATGCATTCAGTAAAGCTTCAAAGTCGATCTAGGCGAAATCTTTCTGGCTTTGGCAAGCATGTTTCTCTTGATTGCACCAAATTTCTTTTCCTTGATCAATCCTTTCTCTAACCCCCATCAGCCTTGTCAAATTGACAGTCATATGAGTTGTATCGAAAGCAATCGTGCTAAATTCTGCCTAAGTGGCATGGAAATGCGGAAGAGACAGCTTTCTCCAGAGATCGCAAGTTCCATTATTAACCAGAAAGGACCTCGACTTAACCTGAATTTTGCAAAGGATGCAAACAGATTGCAGTTCCTACCATTCTCGAGTTGACTAAATCAAAGATTACTGCTTGGTTAGTTTTTTAAATTGCAAATCTTTACTAAACTCTAATTAAACGAAGACTCTAGATTCCGAAAGCCAGAACTCGGCGCAGAAACATGTAGGCATTTCAATACACCCACTTATCCAACAATATCAGATATCTCTTCTCCAGGGGGGCAACGGAATTCCAAGTTTAACTCACTTTTCGGATGCAGGATATTTGTTACATGTCATGCGAGAGAGTTACAAGGATAATGATTTTTCCCCATCCATAGCTTGCGAGGAATACAATCCTAAGGAGTATTTGATGACGAGGCATGAGACTACGTAACTGGAACTTCCCATCGTAATCGAAGGTGGGTGGCCGCCTGGAACTAGAACTGGGAGTTCCAACTCCATAGTCCGAGCTTCTCAAGGGAGGTGTTTGATTTACAGGCCCAGGCCAGCAGTGTCGAGACCATAGGTCCAGTTCTAACGGCAGGTATGTGGGCCTGGGCCTTCAGTCTCTGTATGACAGGCCTACCGACTTTGGTGGGGACCATGTCCTCATTCAATCTGGAGGTTTCAATTCTGTCGAACCAATTGGTTTTAAGGAGATTCATGGCCATGAGTGTGGATATTTTATATAACATATACATATATACACACGCACGCATGCACACACACAAATATTATTCTCTCTCTCTCTCTCTCACACACACACACACTACTTTGTGGCACCTGTTCGCATGCTTGCATTAACTAAAGTCTGATCTATAAATCTTATAATATATGAAAAAAAAACTGTAGTATTATAGCCTCCATTTGGTAAAAACAAAATCCTTCCTTGATCAGATCGATTTGAAACCCATCTCTTTGCCCACACTGATGCCTGCCCATTCAACCACGAGAAGGATTTCCTTCTGGGGATTTACAGAGGGAAACAATAACAAAGGTTAAGCCCATACCTGGATTATCCTTGTTACAACAGAATAAAGGTTGACCGCATAATAGAAATTTTGTCACAATAGCTATTTCAGTTTTTTTGCTAAAATATGAGAAAGGATGCAATGAGAGCGTTAGCTCAATGGCAGGGCGATCTAGCACCGTTGCTGCTGGTGGGGGAGTTCGACTCCGAGAGGATGCACGTGTGTTAGGCTTCGGCCTCCTCTGGTAACCAAACAAAAATATGAGAAAGGATATGTTGCTATATATTCCGATCCTCACTGTTATCATTAAAAAGAAAATTATATCATCAAGAAGAGCAAATAATGGTTTTGTTTAAGAAAAAGAATCTAATAACCACCTAAGGACAATGAGATTAACACAACTCATGTATCTTGTTAAGAAAACAGTAAAGATTTGGTAAATTTTAAAAAATGTCCCAAAGTGATTGAGTGAGTTCCAAAAGATACTTTTTGCTTTACTTTAGAAAAGCATGAAACCGTTTCAGCTCTTGGTCAAAACGTTTATTACATTACATTTGAAACTAATCTTAGTTGCTTGTTTAACATATTTACCTTTAAACACAATTTTTTATGTTAACATTAATTAATTAAATTTATTTTACTCTCGAAACATTTGCCTAGGGCATGCTTATTATTAACAGAAAACTATAAAAGTTACATTGATAATGTTACATAGGACAATGGTTTCCTGCACACTGCGCACTGGTACGCACAGATTTGAAAGTAGGATTACACTAGTCTTACAAAAAGTAATGGCAAAAGATATATTATCTGGACTTCAAATAGGTGCAAAACAGTGTACAAGCGTCAGAATGTGCAAGAACGAGTAACTTTTGTTACTTATGTACATCCCAGAGTTGATTTCTTAAAGTTTAGATGGATATTGAACTTAATGTTTAACAACAAGACACTGAACTATGTTTCTGTACTTTGTAAAAGTCAGGTTCGCTCTTATGATTTTGCCACAAAGATGTATTCTCGCATTAAATTACAACTTTTTGCTATTGGCAATTTTTTAGGTGTATTTTTTAAGATTTCACCTTCTTTAATTATATTTTGTTTAGAAATTAAGAATAAAATTTAGCAGCACGTTCAAATGCCATATATCCCGATTCTGGACCCGTTTGTGTTGCCAATGCTGTTAAAAATATAGTTAATATGACACATCAACCCGTTTTAAGATGAAAAAGTTCATTTTATTCATAAGAAAAGCAGATAAATAAAGTAGAAAGAAAAAACTGAATATCACTGCTCAAAGCATAGACCTAACTTAAGTGGTGGTTGTCAGGCCATTATTGTACAGAAAAGGGTGGCGCTCGGTTGCAATAATTACATTATTAGCTGAAGTTCAGCCTTTTACATACTAACAGTCACGTTGTTACCCTAAATATTGGTATGTCTCAAATTTTTTGGAAATATTAACTAATGGAAAATAAAATGGCCTTCATTGCAGCATAATTCTTGATTAAAATAAAGTTTTTTCTCTTTGAAATTCGAACCAGAACAAATACAAATTAAGCTTCCTTTTCCATGTATTTCTGAGTTTCCATTCTTTGGCATGAATCTCGAAAGCCCAAAAAATACGAAGTCCAAAGAAACCCTCAATTGTGATACTGCTGCTTTGGGACCTTACCTTGTCTAATACAAAAGTAATTGAGTCCTTTGGTGGTGATTGAACATGTTAACCAAACTTGATATATGCTTTGTGTGGCATCTGAAATCAAATCTGCCATTAAACATGGTTTGGTCAATTGTAGGGTACCTCACTTGATTGATGAACAAAGTGGATACACCAGTTGCCATCGGCTTGCAAACTTAGGAAGCAGTCAAGTTCAGCTCTTTGACAAGACAGCTTCCATGCAGGGAAATGGGCCCACGCCCTGCTACTTATGTCCACAGAGGCACGCTTTCCGCCACATCCTCTCTCTCTCACACACTCAAGCTAAATCCATCCTCGTTGCTCCACCATAAATCCCAGCGAGGGTTTTAGGGTTTTGAGGACCCGGTTGAAGCTATGAAGATGGTGAAGTTTCTTTTGTTCTACTCTCTCTCTTTGCTGCTACTCACAGGTCTCCCTTCTCTCTCTCTCATCTGTGTGTATGTGTATACCTTGTGCGTATTGACTGAACGAACCATCTTATGCAGTTAGTGGTGACAAGGATTCAGAGACCAGCTCTGTCTCCTTTCATGTCAGTGAAGATGATATTCATGAGGTAGCTTATAGTATTCCGGTGGCAGACAAGTGGGTCAAAGCTAACATTGTTGATAGCAAGGTACCCACCACTGTGGTTGTTGGTGGCGGGTTTTTGTGCAATGCCAACTATGAAGACTACTGGAGCTTGATGCTTCCAGCCATTGAGAACATATACTTCTCTGTGACAAGATTAGGCTTAGAGAAACAAACCAAGGTCTCTACTATAGTCCCGACTGACTGCCTTGACATTCACAAGCAACCTTCTAAATTCAAGGAAGCTTTAGCAGATTCTCACCTTAAACCCCTCTTAAATTTCCTCCAAAACACAAACTCATCATATCTTCTCCACCCATCTTCATATCTTTCACTCTCTTCTCACAGGTCTGCCATTGAGGATTTGGGTATCTCTCTTGACATAGATTTTGTAAAAGAGTACAAAATCAAAAGCAGAAAGCTAGGAGTAGAGTCATTTCCAGCAGAACCATCATCTGTTAAGCATTTTATACCATCACCATTGTCTCCTTCCATAGGAAACTCAGTCCCTGGTGCTATCGTCAAACACCCATCTCCCCCAGCTTTCCCAGTAGCCAACCCACCTTCCCTTTCCTTTTCATTTCCGCCTGGGATTGAAGATCCTGTGAATTTCCCAACCTTTCCACCTGCTGTTAGCCCTCCTCCTTCTGATGACTTTGGGTTTCCTCCGTGTGGGCCGGTGCATAAGGAGCCTAAGGCTTCCAGAAAATATGGTTTGTGGTGTGTGGCAAAGCCTACTGTGCCCGAGGACACTCTGCAGGAAGCCATGGACTATGCTTGTGGTGATGGCGGTGCAGATTGTGAAGAGATTATGCCTCAAGGGAGCTGCTACTATCCCAATACAGTTTCTGCTCATGCCTCTTATGCCTTGAACAGTTATTGGCAAAAGGTTAAGAGCAATGGGGGTACCTGTGATTTTGGTGGAACAGCAATGTTGATCACCTCTGACCCAAGTACGTAGAAACGCTTCCTGGTTTGGTTCATTAATCTTTTGGGATGCAGAATGTACCTTCTCATGAGAATGTTCTATTTTTAATGATCTTATTTTGTGGTAAATATTATATGAAGTTATGTCTGGCAAATATACTTGTTTGGTTTCAGGTTTCTTCCATTGCCATTATGTGCTAGGTTGACGCCCTGAAGCGTACAGAATTTTCCATGTGGGTTCTCTTTCCCGCTGGGTTTTTATTTATAGATATTCTTACTTTTTTTTTGTCAAAAGGGTTTTTCTTTGGCAAATCTGTAAAGTCTGTTAAAAAAAAGGTTCTTTTTGGGTTTTCAGGTTTCCTCCAGTGCCATTGTGTGCTAAGGGTGAACTGGTGAAAGGTAAGCTGTGAGAGACTTGGGTACTCATCCTTTTTGTATGTTCAGATTAGTATCAGGATTTGGTTTCGGCCACTTGGTTTCTGTTGTCTTCACTGCTGAGAATCTCTGAGATTTGAGACATCGTTTCACGCGTAGGTTGCAGTAGTACAGATTAATGTTTATATAATTTCTTGTACTGTTGTCACTCTTCTCTCTCTCTCTCTCTCTCTCTCTCTCTCTCTCTCCTGTGGAACTATTTCAAAAAGTTACAGGGTAAGGTCATGAACAGTAGCATATAGTTTTGGGTTAAGGTAGTCCTCCAGCAGAATCATATAACTTGCAAAATTTTCATTGTTGTTAGAATAGTTTTGGGTTCCCTTTTGCTTTATCATCCTAATCGGATCTTCTCTTCGTGGGTGACATTGCTTCTTTTGCCTTAAAAGTTTGAATAGTTTAAGAAGAATCATATAGGTTGCAAACTTTCTTAAGTCTGCTCATCCATATAACAATGCTTATATGCTTTAATAGACGATTCATGTAACGTCTTAACAGCGGTTCTGTCAGACCCCTGGCTCAACAAACCTGTTGTGCAAAAGGAGCAAAAGCAGTGCTTCTCTTCTTTGAAGTGAGCAAGACTGCAACTGCTTTCTGCAATCCTAATCCATCTTTTGGTTATGATCCTTGAGGTAAACCCCGTTGGGTCCCCAAAAGGACAAATCAACTGTAACTTAAAAGTGTATTTTAGTAAGAGAAAGATTCTCATGTGAATTCATCTCTAACACCAAGCACAAACCAGGAATTGTTAACCTCTCGGGAGCTAACAGTGAGGTTTTCCTCCCGTCTACTGCTAAGCCTAAAAGAGTCGTCATTGTTCATAAAGATGTAGCGTTTATAATCTTTCTTTGCAATCGGTGTGTGCGAACCTTTTCATGTAAGGAGTAAATCTTAATAAACTTGGAAGTCAACCATAATTTATAAAAGTTGTAGGTTCTCCATTGGGATGCCTTTTGTTTTTCACTCTGGTTTTCGAGGTGACTCGGGAGGAGCGTAGGCGCAGAGGCCCATACCAATTTCTGCTTGAGAAAGATGACAAGAGCTACAGGAACAACACTAGACTAAAGGAATCGATGCGTGGTACGCAGGAAGAACACGAGACAAAAGGAGTCTATTCATGGTACTTGAATCGATGCAGATGTTGAGGGATCACAAACAAATCCAGGCTGGATACCTGAGATATAAACCGCCGGTGTTCCCAACATCCGGTCCGAGTTCTCTCGAAATTAGGAACCACAACAAAATGGGGACTGGGCTGGTTCTTTTATATTCTTAAATCCAGTTTATTTATTGTTTCGTTCACAATGCCAAAAGACTGACTAGTGTGGAAGATCCGTGGACCGTTTATATTCATACCATTTATGTCTCTAAGTTGTGGACAGACTTGAGAAAAGAAATGAGTTTTAATGGGGAACATAGGCAGCCCGGTGTATGGATAGAGTTGATTCAGTAACTTAATAGTCTCCCTTTCAGTCCTTACTGGCTGACTGCTCAACTAAAGCTTCTGCAGCAGCCTGTGCTGGTTGCCATGGCTGAATCAGGACACTCTCAGCTACTGCCTTCTGGTTCAGCCAAAGAGTTAACAGTGAATAACAAGCTGAATCAAGCTAAGCTTGGCTTGTGGAATCTTATGAGATGCAAATTAGGAAGGCCTGAACATCCGCAGCCAAGCTGTAAGGCAAGTGTGTTGGTTTTGGTCTTGTTAGCTGGAGGTTTGCTTTTTAATTGGAAGAACAAGCTCCATAGAAGTATATGTCACTCGGCCGGCCGAAGAATGATAATGGGTAGTTGACCAAAATAAACATTAAATACTTTTGGGGGGACAGATCCCTAACAACCGACTTGAATGATCCTTATTAATAGCTAAATTGGCTTAGGTTTAAGCCAGACCTGTATCAGACATGCATGTCCCATATGATCTGTTTTTAACCGTTTTAAGTGGTAAATATTTTAGATTGAATGAAAATAGTTTGACAGACACAGAGGGGCAGCCTTCTATGAGGCTTGGGTCACACGGAATGGACAGTTGTTGGTAGGAAGAAAGAGAAAAGGGGAAACGTGTTTTGATGAACGTTCATGGACGTTGGCTTTAGGCCTTTTACACACAACTTACCACTTTATTATATGTTTTCTTTCTTTTATTTAATTCTGCAGAAAGATTTTACTGATTTAAGATACAAGGTACATTACGATTTTTTTTTTGGTTACAAGAGGAGGCCTAATGAAAGTATTAAAAGAGGTAGAGGACAACCACAAAAGTGTTGGAAAGAAATAATAAAAGATGGTCTAGCTTATTGTGAGTTAAGTGTTAACATGACACATGATAGAACTTTATGAAAACAAAGAATCCATGTAGTCGATTCCGTCTAGTAATAAAAAAAAGGTTTAGCTTTTGTTGTGGAGGCAGAAGCCTAATACATGCACCCTCTTAAAGTCGAGCTCCTCACCAAGAGGAACGTTTCTATAGTACTCTTGCATTGAGCTAATTCTGTCAGTGCAAGTACATTAAATTGCTTTATTATAACATATATACGTTTTCTTTTTACATATTATAGCATACAAACGGTTACAAAAGTTCAAGACTCAAACATACATCCTAGTGACTTTACATTAGATTCGTTGAGTAAACGGGATTAAGTAGGCTGGTCCTACCACCATGAACAGAAATAGGTGTGGATCCGGTTCGGATCCAGCAGCATCAGATTCTGAAGTTCTGGACCCTGGACCTTGGTATTTGCATGCTCGTGTCCAAGTTCGAATTGGAGGAGGTAGAGATGATGATAACCTTGTCATAATCAAGTTTTTCATATCTTTTTATCGGAGCTTTATTTCGTCATCTTTTTACTTGTTCAAATCATCTTAAACAATTTTTCTCATGTTATCGTAATTTGTTTCTAATAACCTTATTATGTATTCGACCTTTTTGTGTGTGATCGCTCAATCTCACCATACATTTTCTTAATTTATGTTTGTGTCATGTCCCTTGTATCTATGCATCAGCATAAGCCCCATTTAATTGGCTCAATAAACCTTATGGCCCTAGATTAGAGAAAGCAACCAGAAGTCATGGGACTTGCCAAACTTTAATTCCTTGGTCCCCCGATTCAACTTCAGCAAGGAATTAGCCTATTTGCAACCAAACTGAACCCAGTCTTATGTCTTATCTCACATTAAGTCAGATTAGCGACATGTATTAAATACTTGCCATGTAATTCCTATGATCATTGAAATAATCACGATGAAGACCAAGGAAACAATAAAATATATTGTGACGTGGATTTAAATGCTAATAAGGCACAAGATTGAGATCTATAGCGTCAAAGGATCCATATAGATGACCCAACCTTATGTGCGATAAGGCGTGATTAAGGTTGTAGATCAAAATAATCACGATGATCGCAAGAAACTACGAAGTCCAAACCACAACCCGAATAACTAATCCTGGAGAATGGTTAGTGTGCTACCAATCTAAAATTCCTATTGAAAACGATGTCTTGCTCATTTCATAAAAGAGAGACTTGCTATGTCTTGTGAAGACAGAGACAAGCGGGTCAATATTCAGAATCATGGTACACTGGACCCACTTCAGAATCATGGTACACTGGACCCACTTCAGAATCTAAGGTCCATATTCAATGGCCGAAATTCTCAGGTGAATCCACCGACAGATCGGTCACTTTCATATCTCAATGCTTCTTTGGACGGTGCCGATTAAGAAATGATTTTTACCGGAGCTAGCGAAAACCTTACTTGGACGAGATAGGCTAAAAACAAGAAGAATTATAGCAACTAAGCTTTTTCCCGTATCAGATAGGGTTGTTTAAACAATACCCAAAATTTGGTGTTCTAATCAACGGGTCAAAGCCATAGAACTATTGAAAGAACAATCACCCATGATTAAAAGATCGAGCTCTGTTGTATTCAAAGAATTTATCTAACCTGCTCAACTTAACGTTGGAAAAAGTTTGGTTGTTGTTGTGGTTTATTATCTAACTCAAACCTCGTTTATGCTCTACATACAAGGCAAGGCTTGAAAAGAATGAGGCCCCCTGTTGGTCAAATCATTCTCAGTTCATGTCAAGTTTCTGATACGCCAAGCACGAAGAAGGCTTTAGGTTGAGCTCTTCTCACATAAACTCTATAAGTAGTTAGATTAATATAGTTTTACTTAGCTTTTATGATATCATAAAGTAAAATGAAAACTCGAGGCATATATTACTTGACTTTCACATGCGTGCGACACTTGGTTTCAATCTTTTAGACGACGCAGATCTCGATTCTTGGCGTGTGGGAGAAAAAACTAGGGTTCCGCTTGCTCGTGCTTCACCATCTACAGTGAAAGAAAAGAACGAAATGGAGTTTTTTCTCTGTTGAATTTTCCTTAGGGAATTGGTATCATATGTTCATAGCCTCCAATTAGTGCAGGATAAAGCTTGGTTCTTTTGGGTTTCGCCCTCATTAAACCCATCTTGCTAATTCACAAACAACAACAACCAATCCTTATTCCATACGATAGATGGGGTTTGGCCTCTATGAATTCTTTTGATTCCATAGAACTCGACAATTAGCATCATTTAAACATGACCAGTTCGAACGAGGATCAGCGGTAATCACAACTGAGAAAACTAGTCCCAAAATCATAATCAAAGCCGAACATCTTTCAGTTCAATTATGGTTCATGGACTTCAGAAATCAAGTCAAAACCAGAACCAATAATTTGAGAATGCATATATATATATATATATATTAATACCTTTTAATACAGACAAACAACTCGTTAGCTAAAAAATAAGGTGCTTCCTATGGTTGTGGTTGGTGGGAATTTTGCCTCTCATAAAACTTTTTTACACTTCTTTTTCAAGAAAAAGAATTTTAAAACAGTTTTAGTTCGGTTTTCGATTCTAATTTTGAAACCATTCTGGATTCAGTTTCGATTCCAAGTTCTAAAAAATCTAGAACCGACAGTTCCATTTACCGGAAAGTCTTACTCTCGCAAAGTCTCACGTCAAGGCATGTCCAGGTTCTCCATATTTCTAAATTTCTCGTCAAAAGTTCTCAGCGAGGATTGCGGGTGCGAGGTAGGCGGGCGGCTTGTTCCTTCATTGAAATTGTCCTCCTGTAGCTGCTACAGGCAACCTCTTTTCTCTACAATGAAAGGCCAAAGCAAGATGCACGGCCCGGGCATCGAACTCATCATGTTCCACTTGTGAGCCCAACCCCCTTATTGCTCGTTGGGCCAAACATTATATGTGTGTGTTGAAAGTGAGATTTTACCCTGAGAGAGAGAGTCCAACTCATTTCAACTGGTAAGAGTGAGTTGTGATACAAACCCTCACTTGCGAAGCAACGGATTTGTGAAGAATTTTACAGGAAGACCGGGAAAGGGTAAAAAGCTTTTGTAAAGGAAAAAGAAGGCATGGCCTTCGTTGGGAGGCAAGCAGATGATGATGTCAGCATCGAATCGAGATCTTTGCTGCCTTCAGAAGCTTCCTTTGTCTCCCCCAAGTGAAAGTACTGATAATCAACCATTCAGTTCGTTCCAAAAAAAAATCAACTATTCAATTCTCACAACAGAGAGAGAGAGAGAGAGAGAGAGAGAGAGAGATTTCGCCATGAAAGGCCTTCCTGTGCTTGAGCCGTTGCGCCATTGATCTTCATTGCAATTCCGTACATCAGAGAGAGGGAGAGAGAGAGAGAGAGAGAGAGAGAGAGAGAGAGAGAGAGAGAGAAATGACCATGAAAGCTCTGCCAATACCTTTCACTAGTCTGTCGCTCACCCTCTTTACTCTTGTCCTTGCTGCACAGGTTAATACCTGAATTAATCATTGATCTATAGAGAGTGAGAAAGCTCTGAATCAGTGAACAAAGTGCAATCAACTCACCGATTTCTCCATGGAAGCTCCAGTCAAGTTATACATCCTTCTCGCGTTGACCATCAACACTCTTCATCCTTTTTGTACCACCGCGACAGAAAATACCGGGGACAATTTGTCCAGAAGGACCTTGCACGAGCCATTGTTCCCTATGGACCCTCCTCCTTCTCCAACACAATCCTTCCCTTCAATTCCCTCTACTCCATCTCAGGACTCTCCTTTCTTCCCTCCGGTACAACCCCAGAACCAGACTCAAACACAGACCATCTCACTCCCTACCAACGTCTCCGATCACACCAGGGTGCAAAATGGATCAGTCAAGCCTGCCGGGAAGATCTTCATAGGAGTTTCAATCTCAATTGTGGCAGTGGTTTTGGTCCTTGCGTCAGCTTGCCTCATTCACCATCGCCGCCATCGGAATTCAGCGAAATCAGAGAAATTGGTGGGAAGAGGAGATGCAATCAGGCACCAAAACGGTTCCGGCAATCATAACCAGATTCCGCAGCCGGGAATGTCGGCCGGCTCACATTTCCTTTATATTGGAACAGTGGAGCCTACCCAGGGGAGAAGTGAGGAGATGAAGGGCTCCCCATACCACAGGTTAAGTGAGAGCAACCACAGAATTGATTACCACCGGCCGAGCCCGGAACTACAGCCACTTCCGCCTCTCTCCGGCCAGCAAGAGCGGAGTTCTCCGACCGCTGCAATGACGTCGGATGAGGAGGAATCCTATCACACTGCCAAGGCATCCTTGGCTGGGAGCAATTTCAGTCCCCATAGGTTGGCTCTACCGCGGAACTTTGGTAAGTCAACTACCACTAACACTACCAGCATTAACAGAAGCAGCACAAGCACGAATAGCAGCACCAACACCACCGCTAGTTTTGATAGAGCTCCGCCGGCTGCGCGGCCAGCTGTTGAAAACCCAAGCATGGCCATCAGGCTAATCACCTCTCCTTCACCGCCATTGCAGCCCACGACTGTGCCTAAAGAGCTTCCAAGTTCTCAAATTGATACTAGAGCCAGTTTCCGATCAACTGCTTCTCCTATAACTAGCATGCCCGCTCCTCCTATGCAAGCATTTCAAACAAAAGTTCAGTCATCTCCGGCATCGCCTCCTCTTACTCCTATGCAGGCCTTTCAAACGAAAATGGCACAAAAAGTTGATTTGTTACTACCATCACGTCCTCCTCCTCCTCCTCCTCCGCAGGCCTTTCAAACAAAACGCAAAATTCAATCATTGTCAATGCCGCCGGTACCTCCTCCTCCTCCAACTCAATCCCTTCGAACAAGAATGTCCCAAAAGGTTCAAGAATCACCACCATCTTCTCCTCCTCCAGCTCAATCCTCCCAAGCCAATGTACTGCGAGAGACTCAATCACGATCAACACCTCCGACGCCTCCTCCTCCTCACGCAGCAGCAGCACCACCACCATCTTCAGCGTTGCAGCTACAGCACCCAGTCTTAAACAAGAACAGGCTGCCTGAGCCATGTCCTCCACCCATGGCAGCTTGCCCACAGGATCGAGCAGAAACTCTGGCACCTAAGACTGCAAAGAGTGACAGAACTGAGCTCGTAAGCACAGGACCTGCTTCGAATGCCAACTTAGATCGGTCTCCGAAGAAGCTTACTGAAGCAGAAAATGACAATCTAAAACCCAGGTTGAAGCCTCTGCACTGGGACAAAGTCCGAGCCAGCTCTGACCGTGCAATGGTCTGGGACAGACTGAAATCGAGCTCTTTCAAGTAAGAACTTTTAAATCCTCATTTCCTGCACAAGTTGCCCTACCTCACAATGAAGTTAAACCAGAGACAACCCATCGAAAGCATGGCATATTGTAACATTATGAATATGGAAACTAATGGACTACATGAAAGTAGATCAATACTGATAAGTGTAGATGTTCAGAAACTGCATGGTGTTGTTGTTAAACCTCTCAATCGAAAGCTTTAGCGTGCGGAGCTTCTGGTTGAGCTTAGGTAGCTCCATTGTTAAGATATAGATTCTACAAGTACTTTCCCAGCTTCAATTTCGTAACTTTGTTGTAGTGTTGCTACTTGTGTGCAGATTGGACGAGGACATGATTGAGACTTTGTTTGTCTGTAACCCTGCAAATGTTGCTGAAAAGGAGGCAGTGAAGAAACCTGTCCTTCATGCCGTTCCAAAGGAGACCAGGGTACTTGATCCCAAAAAATCTCAAAACATTGCTATACTCCTCAGAGCACTGAATGTGACAAAAGAGGAAGTCTGCCAAGCACTTCTGGAAGGTCTCTTTTTCCTTTTCCTCTTTGATCTGTAATTTTGTGTTGACAGAATTATTTTCATTACCGGTTGAAACTTGATATAAATGTGAGTCTTTGTAAGGGTTAGAAGGAAAGAGGAGCAGAGTTGAGCCATTGAGTTTGGATGCTACCACATCAATCTGCCTTTGACTTCAACTTCACGACTTAGGACCCGATAAATGCAGCCTTGTTAAATTTGTTTTTCTCTAGCTTTGGTCGTAATGCTTGCTGGTGCATACTTTTTCCTTTTCAGATTGGCCCTAGACGTGCATACTTATGACACTCGGTTGCTGGGTATCTTACATTGAATGTGGAATGCCATGAACGTCTACAGTAGCAGAAAGTTATTGATATCTACAAGACTGGAACATCAATAACAAGTTCATAAGCTAAATGAAAATAGCAAGGCTGAGATGGACACTTCAGTCCGTACTTGTTAGTTACACTATCAAAAAGTACTGTTTACATGTAATAAACATTTCGAGATGCAGAATACCAACATTAAATGTTTATGTCCAGGTTCAAATAACTTTGAAGCAAATCTAATATCCTGTTTTGTAGAAATTGACAGAATGATTAGATATGGGAGCTGACTGGTGGGTTAGGCTTAATTAGTTTGTTATGAAACTAATAGCAGGTTACTTGGTTTTAAATAATCTTGGTTTATTTTATTAAAGGTCCGTCATGCCTTTAAATATACATGTTCTATCAATTTCACAGAATGATGAATCATTTTTAGTGTAAAGAAGTTTGTAAAGAAAATGAATATCTATCGAGCCACACCACAGTTATATGAAGGAATTATAGATTTATTGTTTCAATCATTGGGAAGCACATTATTTATCAAGGCCATGGCTTGTGACGACCTGAGGAATAATTGTAGCATATCAATGTCTCCAATCACATGGGCGAGGTAATCAAATCATTCAGAATAGTTACGTGGAATAGGTAGAAAATAGCAGGAGATGCAAAATTTTGTGGAATATCCTTCTACAACCATGATGTCACCAAATAATTTGGGACTAATACTGGATACTTCTTAAACTCCAATTACCTTAGAACTTGAAAGATTTATGCATGTGGCAAATAACATTCAACATAACAGAATAAGACCAACTTTAGTTTCTTTTGTGGAGTTCCAACTTTTTGTTTTTGCAAAGAGTATGGAATCTTTTAGGTATGAACAAAACAAGGTCAGTTTATAGGATTAAACTTCAATCTTTTATCTTATTTCTTATATGACATGGCAATGGAAGTTTCAAGTGGGATGCTAACAGGAAATTTTGGTGTTTTCAACTTTCCAATATCACTCTTCTCTCTGCTGAACACTGTTTTAATTTTGTGAGAAATGTCTTTTGATTGTAGCAGGCAATCCTGAGGGTCTAGGTTCAGAACTTCTGGAGACTATAGTAAAAATGGCCCCCACCAAGGAGGAAGAACTTAAACTCAAAGAATACAG
Source organism: Brasenia schreberi (assembly GCA_036023115.1). NCBI lineage: Eukaryota > Viridiplantae > Streptophyta > Magnoliopsida > Nymphaeales > Cabombaceae > Brasenia > Brasenia schreberi. Next base: position 38,361,386 of record JAYKKT010000090.1, read on the forward strand.
TGATGACATATCGAAGCTCGGTTCTGCAGAGAGCTTTCTCAAGGACATCTTAGATATTCCATTTGCCTTCAAAAGGATCGATGCATTACTATACATGGTCAATTTTGAAGCAGAAGTAAATTACCTCAGAAAATCTTTTGAAACCTTGGAGGTATATTCCGTTGACAAATTTGTCTTATTTGCACTATCACACAGATCATGTTAAATTTAATCGCCAATGGTTATAATTTATCAAATCTTGATTGGGAACCCAAGAACTGTAAAGAATTCCAAAAAATATAAGCTTATAGCTCATAGTCCCAAGTCAAAGAAATAGTAATATATGCAAAGCCACTTTGTGTTGCATCATCTGCAATAATGTAGCAAAAGTAGGTGCTTCCTTATAAGCACAATCTGAAAGGCTAGAGTTGCTGAAAAATAAAGAAACAATGAACCTTGCAAGAAACCAAAGCCAAGTCTTTTCCCACACAAAGTGGTAGGTTGCATTGATCCAAATTTGCGATTGAGCTTCATCTCATGTCCTATTAGCCTATAACAGTCAGCATATTCAGTATTATTACTTTGTAAAACCTGTTCAGGTAGCATGTGAAGAATTGAGAAGCAGCAAACTATTCCTCAGATTGCTTGAAGCTGTTCTTAAAGCAGGAAATAGGATGAACATTGGCACCAACAGAGGTGATGCCGAAGCTTTTAAGCTTGACACACTTCTGAAACTAGTAGACATCAAAGGTACAGATGGGAAAACAACATTGCTTCACTTCGTGGCTCAAGAGATCATCAGGTCTGAAGGTCAAGGATTTTGCAGTAGGAAGGATGAACAATATCCTGAATTTAAACTTGAAAATGTAGAAAATAAAACACACTCGAATCTTATTGAGGATAATTTCAAGAAGAAATGTTTGCAAGTTGTTTCTGGACTAAGAAATGAACTTAGCAACGTTAAGAAGGCAGCAGGCATGGACTCAGATGTCTTGAGAAGCTACCTCACCAAGCTTGCACTGGGGCTGGACAAAATAAGCAGAGTCTTGCAATTAGAAAGTGCACAAAGAACAAAAGGGGACGACAGCAGGCAATTCTCAGAGTCGATGAAGCAATTCCTGGATAAGGCTGAAGTAGAAATACTTCGTTTGAAGGCTGAGGAAAGCGTGGCACTATCACTCGTCAAAGAGATAACAGAGTACTTTCATGGAGACGCAGCAAAGGAGGAAGCTCATCCTTTTCGAATATTTATGATTGTAAGAGATTTCCTGTCAATTTTGGATCAATTTTGCAAAGAAGTACGGAGAATGCAGGAGAGAACGATAACGAGCTCAGGTAGATCCTTTCGTATTCCTCTCAGTTCTTCCTTGCCAACTTTCCCAAGATTTCCAAGAGGGCAGGAAAGTTCAGATGATGAAAGTTTATCACCATAGCGAACTAACTACCACTGTTTCTACTAACTTAGTTCAAGTCAAATGGATCAAATTCAATGATATTATTTCAAGACTGCAATCCTGTTGGAGAATTTACATTTGTATGCAGGTTTAAAGGTTTGTGACCAGGACATCGATCATGGGGTACTTCATCTCCCTTGGTGTTACACAAGTTTTCAGATTTTGGGTACAATTGTCTATGTATAAATCAAAAGTCAGAACTAAGAAGATGCAACATAGAGAAAGTGAAGGTTTGAGATTTTGGCTACAACTGTTACACAGAAATCGGAAGATGCAACAGAGAACAAGGAATTGAAATAACCTACACCCTATACCAGGAAAATAAAAGATTGTGGAGATAGATTTCCATCTATGGAGAGCATTTTTCTGTGCACAATCTATTGAGTATACAACATTAGTAATGCACTGTATCAGAAGCCATATGGTATCATTCGCAGGAAATTTTTTATCAATAAAAAAAGCAGTTCTTTTATCTCTGTTTTTTTGAATGGGGAAACCATGTCATATCTTTCTGCACTAATCTTAAGAAGAATTATATGACTTCTTATAGCAGCCTGCATCTTGAAGCAATCTTATAGACCAGAACTGAACTGCAAATATCGAAATTGTTCAGTGCAAAGTACAAAAAGAAGCCATTTCGAGATACAAGTGATGCCTGGCATGCCTTATTTTGCCTCGGTAGTTTCCATAGCAATACAGTAGGGAAGAAAACATCTGAGGTTACAGATTCATCGCAGAAAATCATATAATTGATCTGAGTAGTTGCTGAACTAATGACTAACATAATCATGAAGAAGGTAATCAATATGGTTTTACAAAATAAAGCATCTTATTACGGTCAGGATACGCTATCTTCATAACTATCAGTGGTAATGCATCTCCCCAACTTTTGAGCAGAATTTTGCTACTGAATTTATTTATTCTAGATACACGTATCACAAGGTTTATATCCAGAATGCCTTGCAGGAATTATACGATCAAAACTTAAGAAGGTTTCCTGTACCACGGAAATGTAGGCAATTAGACACGTAGACTCCTCTATTAAGAGCAAATTTGCTAGCGTTGGAACAAGTTATGAAGGAACCATTTGAATCCTCGCTTTCATTTGAGTAATTGAGTAAGAAAAAACAGCAGGTAACCATGCCGATGATAGTAGTCAAAATTATCTAAACCAACATAGATTTGACATTTGCACAAGGAAAACCCCATTGAGCGATTTAACATACTGGGTTTATTTCTACAGATCGCAAATGCAAAACCTGTCCCACAACCTGTCATAATGGGGTCGTCATTTCTAGCGCATTGTTACCATGTTGATGCACAATATATTCATCCATCGGATTGTTACTTGTTCACAATTCATGTACCGTAATTAGACGAGAGCAATATGACATATACAAGATTTATGAATAAACTTCAAGAAACCAAAAGGACAATTAAAACTTCTATTTGCATACATTTTGTCTCTGAATTGTGGCTTTTAGAACTAGTCGAGATTGTTGAAAACCATGGACTACATAAGGACAATTAATCGCCAACATTCTTTTCAAATATAACAGTTTTATCACAAACACGTTAATCGATCGCCAGCGTTAACCTTGAGCTAGGACAAAGTCAATGACCGAGCCCTTATGTGAACCACCCACAACCTAAAGCTCCCTTATTAGTTAACTCCCACCACCATGAGGCCAACCCTGAATCAAAATTGGTTATCACGATGGAGCTGCTCAATCAATTTATCAATCGGGTGTACCTGTAACCCAGATCGCGGAGCCATAGAGCTGGAGTCAGTATCAAGCCAGACTAAGGTGAGTCAAACTCAGCTTAGGGATGTTCATGGGGTGGGGTGGGGTGGGGCAGGGAGGCACCGAGGATCAAAGTCCCTGTCCCATTTCGAAACCCCGCTCCCATCCCCATTCCCCCGATGGAGACAGAAAAGGCCCTCATCCCTGCTCTCGTGTTTTACATGATTCTCCTTGAGACCCGTCGAGAAAAAGAATATCCAACACATATTGGAACTTTTACATCTAAAATGAAACCTTAATTTATGCAAAATGAATTCAAATTCTACCACACTATTACGAATGAATGTGAGGCAATGATAATAAATTAAAAAAGAGGTGGCATTTTTTTTATTTATCGTCATGCATAATTTGTCTTCAGATGAACATAACTTTCTATGACCAGTGAGAGAAGGGGTCAAGGTTTGGTTTGCAAGACGAGACATGTTATCTCCTTCTATTCCGAACCTCATCAGGGATTTTTTTTTCTCCCCATCCCTGTTTCACGCTCCGCGGAGAATGGGAGATCCCCTCCCCATGCACATCCCTAACTCATCTAGATACCTAACCAATCCCCTCAAACACGACAGGCCGGTGCAGACCTCATACGGAGCTCACTTGCTTGGCATCGGTTTTGCTCGTCTGGTGGTACCTGTGTTGCTCAGGAACTCCACAGAGCTGCCTAAGACGATGAAGCATGCACGTCGGAGGCCAAACCCAGAACCCCTGCTAGGGCTGGGATTGACGGGGCCACCCATGTGCACTTACGGACCCTTTTCTTTCAATGGGGTCAAAATATTGGGAACCCACTCTCACACACGCCCCCACAAGGCTTTGCCAGAACCCAACTCCTGATGACGCCAAACCAAGGAACAGTAAAAGAATAGCAGAATATCCTTCTACACCTACAACAATTATGCTCCCGTTCATTCAAACTCATACACCCCACCGTGTTGCCTCTTTCGAATCGGATGAGTCAAAAGGCGATTTTCAGCTGTGAAGCGAATCGGCCTGTATTATTTTCTTTATATTTAAGAAAATTGATTAGTTTTCAAATATGTTAGCTCTTTTTGAAAACACATTCAATTCAAAACCCGACTTTACCAACATTCGTAATGGCTTATCCATAATATAGTAGCTGCCCTCCTTTTGGCAACAAACACGACGAGATGACACACATACACAAATAACACCCATACGTGTGTGTGCGTGCGTGTGAAGTCATCTATCTGGAAGGCATTTTAGTTTTTACTCCATCTTTCACAGGTTCTTCTTTTAGCTTTTCAGCTGTAAAAAAAAAGGGAGGTGGCACTTTCATCAAAATCATCAACTCTTAGTTCCTCTTTACCCCAAAACTCTGTGCCCACTTTCTTAAACAATTGATACAGTGAGGAGTCCCAAAAAACTGGTTTGGTGCTCTTTGTTTAATGCCATTGCTCATAGGATTCTCTCTCTCACACACACAAGAGTCTCTCACGCACACATTTGTGTGCATATGTACACGTAGTAACTGGTGAACAATATCACATGCTCTTCATATGTAGATTGGTGTGCTTTCGATTCTTTTTAAAATTCTGAAAACTTTGGTGGCTCTTAGAGCATGCTGTTGAGTTCTGTATTTCATCCTTGTCTCAGGTCCAAGGAGAAAAAATTTGCCCAAGTGGGTTCTGATCCAGGGTTCTAATTCAGGATCTCAGTAGAGATCCATTTTCGGATGTCCTTTGTCATCTTTTAAGGCAAATCTAAGTCCTTTATATTGGGCATTCCATGTTGCCTCTTCATAAGGGTGTTAAATACAGGTACAACCCAAATTACTGAGCGCACATCTCTATTTTCATTTTACTCCTACAAGCAAACACACTCTCCTCGCTCTTTTGTCTATCCTGCTCTGCACTTCGCAGTCTCTTGGGTCATGCTCTCTTACCCAACATTGAAACTCACATGTGCTCTCTCATGCAATCAAGACCACCTCCTTTTTCACTCCACAATCATCATGATAACACATTCCAGCTTCTCTCCTCTTGATCCTATCTCCTCCCTTTGTAAAGGAGACGTGCCGCATGTGTGTCTCTCTTTTTCAAGAGAGAGACGAGAAAACGAGTGTGGTATATGTCTTATGGGGAAAGACACTTATGACTTGTTTTTTATAGGAGAGAAACGCATGTCACTTGTGTTTCTTCTATAGCTGCGGTGTGTATCTCTCATAGGAAAGATATACAATGTATACAACAATGCATGCGGTGCACATCTTTCAATGCATGCGGTGCACATCTTTCTTATGGAAAAAACCCATGTAACATGCATCTATTCTATAAGAGAGACGTGTGTGGTACAGGTCTCTTTCAAAAAATGCAAAAAATACTAGAAAGAGAAACAAAATAACCTAAAAAAATGTCGTTGAGAGAGAGAGAGGGAAAGGGAGACAAAGATACGGCCGATGAGGTGAGAGGGGGTGTTTGATCGGTGAGGTGAGAGGAGGAGGGGAGGGAGAGTGCAGTGATCACGAGCAGGTGAGGAAGAGTGATAAAAAGGGAAAATAAAGTGTGTTTAGTAATTAGAGGTGTGTCTAGTAGAAATGGTTCGCACGTATCTAAAGAAAGAAACCGTGGGGTCAACCCAAATGTTCTCTGGTTTGTGGATAAAAGGCACAAACACACGCAAACCATCATTGGTCTCCTTGCTCTCCACCCTGAGAGGTGAACAAACTTGACACTCACAAGGGTTTCTTACCTTTGTACACGTGTATTCCTTCATTTATTCTAGCTCACTTTCCTATTTAGAATCGCCGAAGACAGACTTCTTTAAAAAAGTTAATCTAATCAAAACAGCCGGAATCAGCTGGTTTGAATCAAATAGGTATAAAAATTATCTGTTGCTTAAACATATTCAGCATCGGACCGAGCTGCACCCTGTTCTTGTTTTTATATTGCTGGCAACTTTGAGTTCTCGGCGCTTGGAAGAATCGTCTTATGGACATACATGCCACAAGAAATATGCGTTTTTTTAGGATGTCGAGAAATGAGAATCAATGTTTGCTTCAAAATATTGGGAAACAAGAATTGAAGTTTGCTTTAGAATATCGATAAACCAAAATCTCTTATTAAGAAAAACCTGAACTCTTCTACAACAATAAGAGTTAGTTCTCTATTCTTTTCAAACTGTGTTTGGCCACTAACCTTTTAAGCTTTTTCATCACCCTTTGATTCATGCAAGAAACCTCGACAATCACTTACAAGACATAATAAAAAACTCTTCACTTTCTTTGCATAAGAGGTAAGTTCTTGATGACATTGGTAAACCAACATGACTGACAATATAACTCCTTTGCACATTTAAGGAATTGCATTAAGTTGTTTTAAAAAATTAGTAAAAGAAAACAGAAAAAATTAAAATGGTGGATCTGATTCATGTCAAAAAATGAATATTAAAAAAAAATGCCTTTCCAAGCTAATAGGTTTTAGTGAGGGGCGTGACTTTTGAAGTTAATAGGATGCTAAAGATTCCTTATTTTTGTGTGTGAAACATGGACATTAACTCAACGTATACTGCCTAGTTGTTTGAAAATCTTTTCACAAAATCATGAAGTGCTTTCGTCTTCGTAGTCATGATCAAACTCGGTCCTCAAGTTCTACTGTTATACTGGATTCTGGATTCCATCAACGCTGTCTTATGGTTCCTTATTTTTGTGTGTGAAACATGGACATTAACTCAACGTATACTACCCAGTTGTTTGAAAATCTTCTCACAAAATCATGAAGTGCTTTCCTCTTGGTAGTCATGATCAAACTCAGTCCTCAAGTTCTACTGTTCTACTGGATTCTGGATTCCATCAACGCTGTCTTCAGGAATCGGAAAGTGCAATGCAGAATTTCCTGTAGAGTGGGAGTAGTGATCAAGTCTCTGCACCTGCTTCGATAGAATTCCGGTGTGGAAGCCATGCAACGGGGTGGTTTCGGGGTTCAATATACAGAGGATATTAATCGATCTTTACTCATCAAGAACACCTGGAAGGTGGATTCAAGACACCATGGCCCTAGTCAGAGCATTGTCTAACTCGGCCTGCCAGCGTATCCAGAACAAATGGGTAAAGAGAGCTAGGGTTGTTACCTTTCAGTTGGTAGTCCGAACTATACAAGGTCAGCATAACAAAAAACTCCTCAAAGACTGGTTGATGTACTAAAGTTCATAAAAGAGTACATAGAATCGATCCTAGAACCTGCACAAAATCCAGTATCACAACGATGGAACTTTCTGCTGCAATGGGTTCCCTTCCCTTTCCCAAGGGATGGGTAAAATTGGAAGTGTACAGTAACGCTCTACAGCAATGGCAGGTGGGTTATACAGTTAGAGATCACTCCAGAGACTTTCTGCCAGTTGGTTGGATGACATAGTGTAACGACCCACAATGTCTCGACAACACGACATAGGGTCCGTCCATGCCACGTGGTTATACATGTGAACTGTTACAATGTTGCATAACTCATACAATATCAAAACTTCATTAATTTATACACAATTTAAGATCCAACAAGGTTGTGGTACAATACAAAGAAAAAATATAACTACAAACAGGCTTATTTGGTGCTGCCCGCACCCGACACGAGGCAGTATTGACTATCGGTTCGGCTGGGCGGTTGGCCAGTTCCTCTAAGATTTCCAATGCCAAACGGTCTGTTACTAAACCGTTTGCCTCCAATCGTCGCTGCCCCCTCCAACCGTCGCTGCCCACCACTGATGATTTCGCCGGAAAAACAAAGAAAAGTGTGGGTGGCCCCTTTTTATGAATCTTACCAGAAATCGGTTATTTCACCTCTAAAAAGGACGGAAGAGAGGCCGTTTCCTTACATTGGCATCTTAGTAGATGAATCTGGTCATTTCTCCCTTTGATCACTATTATTTTTGGCATGAAATCCGGTCACCCTCTTTCACCGTTCCTTTCTCTCTCTATCTCTCTTTCTTTTCCCTATGTTTCTATTTCTTCTCTCTCTCCCTCTCTCTTAACCCAGCGGCAAGACGGCGGTTTCCGCCACCCTCAAGTCATCAGCCCGAGTTTGGATCGGTTCTGGTCCATTGGACCCGATCCGGTCCAGACTTCACACAGCAGATTTGAGGCAGAAATGATGCGAATGGAAATGGTGAAACCAGATTCTTCAAGGGATAAGACACCATAGAGTAATCATCAAGTCATCGCGGAGTAGAGGGAACTCAACTCAAACATGCATCGGCTTTGTATGGATTCAGAGAGTTTAGAAGCTTTGGAAATGTTTTACGGTTTTTTCGTATTTGGTTTCCCAACCAGAGGAACCAAATGCCATGCATAATATTACGTCTCAGTTCTCTTGATGGTTCTTTTTGGGAGGATAAACCAAAAGGGTCTGTGGTAAATGGTAATAAAGTATAGAAATCTAGCACCAAACAAAAGTATAGACATCTAATAACTAATCCAAGTCACATATTTTCTGTATTAAACAAATACGTACACATATATAATATGTGTATATGTATATATGCATGTATGTGTAATACATTAAATATGTTATTTGAGTTAATTATCCAAATTTAAAAGCTTTTGGCTCAAACCTGAAACTATTGAGAGAGGTTTTAATTGACTTGAGCATGAGTATATATAGAGAGAGGGAATGAAAGATATTAAATTGGTTTCTTCTCAAACTCTATTAAAAGATCTCAACCGTTGAAATGATACGCCATCCGTACGATTACACAGATCACCCATACCGAAGCCGTGCATGTGTATATATTATATACAGGCAGAAAAATAATTATCGACTGTATGTCCATGCTGAACCAGCCAAACTTATTCTACGAACGATATTATCGAGATTTATCCACTAGCCTCAGTCACTCTCCACTGTTTCGTTGACCATGAACTGTACACATGGTGGCCCTATATTTGCATGTTGCAAAAGTTGTTTACTCACGCCCACTCCCAGAGAAATAATTTAAATCTTGTATAAATTGACAATTTTATGATCATGCTCTCTCTTTTCCTTTATATATATATATATATATATATATATATATATATATATATATAAAGCTGCAGTCTATCCTTGTCTATTGGAATACACCAAGAACGCTCTAGAAAATAATGTTTCTCTTTTTCATTATTGCGAAATCGAGATGGATGGGTTTACCAATTCTTAAAATCATCCCCAGCCAAAGCTTGTGTCACAGTCTTGTTCGACATGATTGCCTTTCTCCTTTGCATTGACAACTTGAGAAAAAAAGCAACATGATAAAGATTTATATTGCGCCTCGTGCACAAGCGTGCGTACACATTATAAATATATGTATATATGTATCTGTATCTGTATATGTATGTATATAGTGTATATATATATATATATATAGTGTGTGTGTGTGTGTGTGTGTGTGTGCGCGCACTGATTGAGATATCCTACACTAGATACGGAGCGGTGAGTCCTCAGAGAATCGGAAGATCATCCATAATCCTAAGGATCTGCAACCTAAATGAATTAATTCATAAAAATCTTAGTAGCTCTGAAAAGAAAGAGGAATTATAGTCGCTCGCCTCCTTTCCCACTATTACTGTAATTAGTCCTTTTTCTTGGATTAATTCTACCACGTATTAAGCAGCTCTCCTTTATTGTTGTAAGCAGACATGGCACTCTTTTTGCTAATGTACGTAAAATGTTTCACCTTTGAGTTTTTTGTTAATTCAAGTAGGTTTTTCAAATTTCTTGTTTAAGCGCATAATTGTCAAATTCATGCATTATATTATATAACGAGTTGATGATGAATATCATAAGATCCTCATGATACGAGTGAATTATAATTCTCATGAATTATATGCAAAATTGAGGTTAAGTAGGATTTTTTAAGATCCCGATCGAACCCCATGATACATCATAACAAGCCTCTCTCTCTCTCTCTCTCTCTCTCTCTCTATATATATATATATATATATATATATATATAGAGAGAGAGAGAGAGAGAGAGAGAGAGAGAGAGAGTGGCATAGAGCAGTTGTTAGTATATTCAAATCATTTTTCTAACTTATGTTGATGGATGGTTGAAGATTAAATTAAAAATAACAAAAGCCATGCATGTAAATAAAGCACAAACATATTTTTTGCTTGTTATATATACCAAGTTCTCTCCCCCACCCCCATCTCTCTCTCTCTTTATATATATATATATATGTGTGTGTGTGTGTGTGTTATATATATATATATATGTGTGTGTGTGTGTGTGTGAGTAATGACCTCATCATCATTAGTTAAGTTTACAAGCCCATATGGCAATTCCCAGGGTTGTCGCATCTACACGTTACAAAAGTGAAGCAACTATATGGTTGTGTATTAATTCAGTACTTTGTTTAGTTTGAAAAGTATCATTGGACTCTTGATATGTCACTAATGCTTATGCAGAAGTTTATTCTTGCTTTTGCTCTCCTTCACTCACTTATGCCCCCTTTCTCTCCATTCCTATGCACACTTTGCATCATCCACCAATGGATTTCTCCTTATTTTTCATGTCCCTTATCGAACTGAAGCCACTTGCTCTAAAGATTACAACCATATATAACAGACTTACAAGTTGGCAACAAACCTTTATTCCTAACCTCTTCCTCCGGAGTTGCCCCCTTCACTATGTGAACTAGTGCTCATGTTATTTTTTAGGCGAGAATGTACATGCGTAATAACTTATATACATATATATATATATATATATATATATATATATATATATATATATATATATATATATATATATATATATATATATATATATAGAGAGAGAGAGAGAGAGAGAGAGAGAGAGAGAGAGAGAGAGAGAGAAAACTGGATCTTGTCATAGTGGTGCCTGCCCACTCATACCCATGCATTGCTTTTGAGTGCATGAATGAAATTTTAAGAAAATACAAAAAAACACTTGTATTACACTTATACCACCCAAAAGCTAGGGGTGGATAGGGTATGAGTGTAATAATAATAATGTTTTTCCATACCTTTTTAAAATCTCTTAAAAAATTTTAAATTATATCTGTGTCACTGAAAAACAATGGATGGGCATGAGTGGGCATAATCCGGTTTTCCTATATTCAACCATGAACTTTTTGCTTCACACAAAGAACATGTCTAAATCTATCACTGGTATATTAATGAATTACATTAAATACATTAGCGAGATGGGTGGTATAGATGCCCTACAAACTAAGTCGTGAAATCGTGTACCTTGGAATTTGAACAATTATATCCTATTATCATGGTTTTTCTTTCATGTGTCGATCCAACCTGTTACACAATGACCTGAATAATAAAATTGAAAGTGCCGAGAATTAGTCCTGATTTCTCAGCTATTCCACAGTCTCATTAGGAGATCATGAACTTGGTCTTGTTTGGCATGATCTCAGACATGATCTAAAATTTTTGGATCAAAATCATGAACTTGTACAAGTTCATATGAACTGTGTGTGCGTGTTAGGCAATGAAGTTTCTATAATGAATTTTGTACTAATGTCGACTGCCGTAGAAGAAGAGGTAATTAATAATAAATTAATAAAGTTCGTGCCCTATTTTCACCTCTACAGGATTTTTTTGGTATTTATTTTCTTCCTTCTGGTTCTGCAAATATTTATAGGATCATCAGGAAGGTCCAGTTCCGTATATATGACTAATCGGTCCCTGCTGTCTGACTTTGGTACGATCCATGATCCAAATAATAATTGGTTAGAGTAAATCGTTATATCATTTTTTTCCTTCTTCTTTTGTGTGTGAATTGTACTTACTATCTCTATATTGGTTGGATCTGGACTTGGATCAGAATACAGGCAATATTTCAAAGTGGATCGTGGATCCTATGAATCCTGATCCAGCCCAAACCTAGACCAACTGGACAAATCCATGTCCAGTCCCAGACACACAGGATTTTGATCAAACAAAATTGACTGACATCCTCAGGAAAAGACTGCACAGTTTGAAGCCCTCAGCAAACAACGGATCCCATAGAGAATCATTTTGGTCACGATCTTTTTTATTGGTACAATGGGGAGGGCATGAGCCATATGCACGCCCACCGGTATAGAAATCATGACCTTCAACTTGAGAGTTGACCCAATGAGGAGACTGAAACCAGATTCACACTGCAGGTAGCGGATAACATCCTACACGAATGTACCGATCCAAATGCACCCTCTGTTATTGGAGCGGAACCATTTTCCCTTATTAGGTGTGGATCTAGGAAGATGTCCAATACAGGTAGAACCGATCCGGATCCATGTATAGGTTTAAAGGTTGTGGTGATTAGCTTGGAGGACTGTGCAGAAAAGGATCAGTTCAACAGTCTATTGAAGAATGAAATGAGAAGCAAACTACTGTGGCAGTGACCAAGTTGGCGGCCTTATCCTGCCACATAAGCTAAAGAGAGCTATTCATGCGAGAAGCGAGTGAGAGGCAATTGCAACCAATACAGTAAGTCTTGTCATGAACACCACACCGAGACATCATAACTGCATGCTTCAATGCAAACTTCAAGTAAGTTCGTAATACATTTTGATGGATAATCTATTTAAAATATCATCATTCATCATCTGATCTTAAACATGGGCAGTAGAGATTCAAAACTTGTTGTGCATTAAATGCAAAGTGATTTGATTTCCAATATGGAGTAATCAAAATGTTTTAACAAAAGTACATTATAAGTTAAGATTTTTTTTATATATATAAAAAGAGAGCACAACATTGCATTCCCCAAAAGGAAAGTTTTAAATACCTAGGGTCAATTTTTCAAAGAGATAGAAGAATTGATGGAGATGTTACACATAGAATTATTGCAGGTTGGTTAAAATGGAGAGAAGCATCAGGTATTCTTTGTGATAAGAAGATACCATTAAAGTTAAAAGGTAAATATTATAGAGCAGCAATTAGGCCTGCCATGTTTTATGGTTCTGAGTGTTGGGCAGTTAATCATCAACATGATGTTGAGATGGATGAGTGGTCATACAAGAAAAGACCGTATACATAATGAGGTTATTAAAAACAAATTAGGAGTGACACCAATAGAGGATAAAATGAGAGAACATCGTTTAAGATGATTTGGACATATAGAAAGAAGATCAAAAGAAGAACCTTTAAGAAGGTTAGAAAAACTAAATTTGGAAAGTATTAAAAGAGGTAGAGGAGGACCACAAAAGTGTTGGAAAGAAACAATAAAGAATGATCTAGCTTATTGGGAGTTAACTGCTAACATGGCACATGATAGGGATATGTGGAAACAAAGAATCCATGTAGCCGACCCCGTCTAGTATGGGAAAAGGCTTAGTTGTTGTATATAAAAAGAGAGCACATAGTCTATGGGCAAAGGTTTCTTGATAATTTTTGCAGATACAATACTGCACTTAATATTGCTAGTTTTTTTTACTTAAATATCTCACGGTTGATCTTTAAGATCGAACTGTTAAGATTTTTAAAATAATTAAAACATGAATTGATGTGTGCATGAACTAATGGTCTATTAGTTTTTGTGGTATATGAATCCAGTCACAGTGCATTTAATTTATTGCCTTTATTTTGGACTTTGGACTAGATTACTGGATAATTGAATTAGTTAGTTCAGGTTAATCCATATCTGACCCAAACCCAATTTGGTACATCCCTATTTTGTATCGCTTTCTCACAGCGAAAAAACAGAGAAATGAAGGTGGCATTCAATAGAAATAGGCTATTTACTGTTTATGTGAAATAACTCGGTACTTAAGTATGCATTAAATGTTAGGCGGCTACATGATGACTTTGACACTCAAAGCAGTTGAAAGTAGATTCATGATAAGCTAAACATAAAATTCTCCACCTTATATATATTTAACAAGAACACAAAACAAGGTAGGAAGAAAGGAAAGCTGGCTGAGGTGATGCTATTATTTAAGTCAAGGAAGGCCAGTGGGGTAAAGGAGGGAGAGTACAGTGAGGTTTGAAATGATATGTCAGTGAGAGTCTTGTTGGTGTGAGAACATTATATGGGGACACAGACATTGCAGGCGTTTCAATTGTTGACTGTCCTACAACATCAATTTTTTTTACTTAAAAATACAGTATGCTGTTGGCTGATGTCACGAGGCTGTGACTGGGTTGGATCCGAATGAACCAAGGTCCGATTCACGATCCATCAACCAAACGTACAGTGCAAATAAAAATGTTATAAAACAACATTCAGGGATGAAGTGCATGTAAGGATTTTAAGGCAATCAACTAGAGATATACGTACATAGTGTACGTGGTATAATAAAAATATTGAAGGTAGGTATTTACCTACAAAAATATAAAAAATTAGATGAATACTTTAAATAAAATAAAAAATATAACAGCTAAGAATTCGCGCTACCACCACACGGTACAAGAAAGCTGCACCGCATAGGTAAAAATTGCAGCTGAGGAGACCTAAGTTAAATGCATAGATAGGTCAAAAACCAGGATGAGAAACTTTTACCATAAGGCCCAAACAAAGACTCTCCATGGGGTGTCCTACCAGGTAGGTGACATTGTCTCCCAGCCTGTTCATGAATCATGATCCTTTCATATATATATATATATATATATATATATAGAGAGAGAGAGAGAGAGAGAGAGAGAGAGAGATAGAGAGAGAGAGATTGGTATGTACTAGCATTCTTAGGTGTTAGCAAATCCAAACGTGATGGATGATTTAGATTTGAAATTTAAAAGCAAAAATACTCATATTGAATTTTCTAGCACCTAAGGGTGCTAGCATATACCAGTCTCTTTCTCTCTCTCTCTCTCTCTATATATATATATATATATGTATGTATATAAAACTGAAAAAAGAAAAAGGAAGAAAAACTTCAAAAGCAGCCATATAAACACTAAAAGATTAGGCATGCTTCCAGTAATAGCTGATCAAGAAATTATCTTAGAGTGGGTTGAATAGACTGAGAAACTATTTAGTGCAGGGCAAACTTTGCATTATAGGGCACAAACTCGATCATGTGCTATAGCCTTTCGTTCCTTTTTTTACAATGAGACGCAAACCGCAAGAGGTAAGTGGATGTTAGAGAGCTCCAACTGTGAGCATAATGTTTGGATTAGATATGGCTACCCAGAACCTGGAACACGAATTGAACTGACTCCGAGTTGGTTCTGGAACCACCAGTTTTAGGGTGATTCCGGTTTGAGTCCTAGACCGCCCGAAACTGATAAAAGTATTTTAAAAGTTTATATTTTAAAGAATATTTTGAAAACAAAAAGTACCGAAACCAACAGTTTGAAATTGTCGATTTCCATTGAACCGTTCAAGTTCTTAGTCCCGTTTGGTTATGGTTCCAGCCATGTCTACTTTGGGTGCATAGCCTTTTGTTGATTATTCAGTTTTGGAGTGGGGTGAATGCCGGACCTTAGCTAATTGTAGATCCGGAACTGGGTTCCAGAGCTGTATCCAGCCATATGCAGGGTTCGGGACGCAGACCCATAACTCTGCAAACAGTGTTTTTAAATTTTTTAACCAATCCATAAGAAAGGGAAAAACTTTTTAACCAGATTAAGATAAGAAGTAATTTAATATTTACTTGCTGAATCTTGACTTGGTAAGCATTTATTGGACCTGGATCCAACCATGATTCCCCACTAGACCAAGACTGACCTGAATGGCAAACAGGGTCATACGTGACATGCCCAAACAGAGAGGATGGGTCCGGTCACGAATACCTGACCCATTTGTCAGCCACGCTAAGGGGTACCCTACGCTTCTGACCCATTAATGGATTCCCCCCTTCTCTAAGGCACCCATTCTCCACAATCAAGTCGCCAACCAGTCTCACTTTTTGCACGTATAACACTGAATTCAGTACTCAACAGGTCACTGTTTCCTGCAATGAACTCGAGGGACTCCTGAACTGAAACGTTCTTAATTTTTTCAACTGCAGGGAATGTTGAAACTGCAGAACATCTCGAACTTCCTTTGCCGGAAATCAGAGGGTTTTGCCGGAACAGGTCGAACCGTGACCGGACCAGTAACCAAACCCAATCATATTAGGGTTTATGATTTTTAGAAACCCACACCTAATGGTTTCTGACCACGTAATAGGGTTTATGATTTTGTGTAATTTTGCTTTAGGACTTCATTGTAATATAGTCGAAAAAGCTTTTTGAAATTTTTTTTTTTTGACAAATATCGAAGGAATTGTTGAATCGTATTAAATACCAGCCAAAGTAGATCCATGTGAAAGCTTTTGGTTTAATTTCTCAAGCCTCTAAGTTCAAATCTGCTTTGGTCAGTAAATTTTCTAGTAAAAACGATCCCTTTCACGCGAGAGTAAGGATGTTCGTGAAAAGGGATCTCTCACTTCCAGCGGGAACCCAGCTTGAACGGAATGGATTTGGAGATGGAGACAGAAAGAGCGACGAAATTTTAGATAGGGATCAAGGCGGGAACGGGATAACAAGTTCCACTACCCTGCGAACTCAGTTTTGATCCTTTCTCTTATTGGTTATGGGAAGTTCGCTTCATCTAAAATAAGACAAACTATACATGATGATGATAAATAAAATAATATCACCTCTTTTTTTAATTTATCATTGTTGTCCCACACATTCATCATAATTGTATGTTTTAATTTAAATACATTTTATATAAAATAATATTTTATTTCAGATTTAAAAGTGAGTTTGTTGAACGGGTGAGTTTATGGAATGTTTCTCTCTTCCGATAGGTTTCCACGGAAACCCGTGAGAGATAGGATTAGAGATGAGATTTTGAAACGGGAATGAGACTTTGATCCCTAACCCCACCCCATGAACATCCCTGCACAAGAAGAACCTCAAACCTGGCCGCCACAATAAAAAAAAAATTCAATTCAATTCAGTTCGGCCTTCAATATTCAAGACAAATCCGTTGTTGGTTCGCTTGGACTCAGTTATTGAACAGATAGGAGACATGCTCACCCGTAGCTCTGTGGAGTCTCTGTACCTTCTTCTTTCATGAAGAATGAGGCTCGTTACTAACTTTTTATGCATCGTTTCATCCAATATTTTGTTATAAGAGAAGGAGCATTTTCTAAGTGAGTGCCTTATCCGGCAATGGCAAATTAGAGTGTCTTGCTGTAACAAAACCTAAGTTGTCTCCATTAGAAGAACAAAGTCTGCAGCCTCGCCCTTGGATGCCTGCCGACAAATCGCGTCTTTGAAATGTTCTTTAAACAGCTTCCCTCGTTACAGCCTCTATCGGACTCTGATGTCTTTAAGTGTGAATGCCTAACATTCTCTAATTCCGAGGGATCGGCTTCTCCCTCTTAAAAAAAAAATCTTGGTAGTTAAAGTGAGCTTTTGTAAGTAGATTGAAATTAGACATATCTGTTTGGAACCAATCTCAAAACCGGAACTAAAACCGAAAACCCTTTGGGGTTTTTGAAAACCGGTCTGAAATTGGCGATTCCAAACTGTCCCTTATTGGAGGTTTTATATAATTTGTTTCTATTCATAATCCCAAACGGTTAGATGGTATAATGATAGATCCATGTTTATTGCTCACAATTGCTCATGTCGGTTGGGAGTTCGATTATGCTCATATCAAATTCATGCTTAAACCTGCTTTTAAATCTCAATCATATGAATGGAAAGATTGGTGGTTGAAATTCAAATTCTATAAAAAAATATGCTTATACATAAAATATAATACTATTTTTTATTTTTAAAATTCAAATCTTCGTATTTCATTAATTTAATCAAATGATAGAGATTTTAAGTAGATTTTAGTAAAAATGAGCGTGTATATATCAATTTTTTCACACACACACACACACACACATATATATATATATATATATATATATATATATATATATATATATATATTATATAGAAAGAGAAAACATTACAAAATTAAATATCTAAAGAAAAATGTTGTTTCCGTGTGGGACACCCGGTTCTGCTGCACGAAAGCTTCCCTGTACAAGGGCACTGCGCACAACTCTGTAAAGGCACAAAGGCCATCTACTGTAGTTAATAGGTAGGCCCAAGATTAGGTCAGTCGGTTGGTTGGTTCATGCTCCGACCGGGCCCATGGTATACAAGAAAAGAACAAGATGTGGCCAAGTCCTAACCTTTCATGCCCAACTCTAGCCCGATCAGAGTTAGGCGGCGAGGTTTGAGACCCAATAATGACTGGACATATCGGACTGGATCGCACTTCGTATCTGGACTTTACATCTTCAACTTTAAGCGATGGCTATCTATTTTTCAAGCATGCTTGTTCATTATTGGTATCTAAGCAAGTGGCTAAGAGAGTAATGCATAAACTCACAAAATGATATCTATTTATATATAAATATATATAGAGAGAGGGTCTAATAGTTGATACATGCGACATAAATAAAATAATCGCATTTCTTTAGTCACTCATAGATATGTTTCACATCCTTGTATTGGGTCATATCATCTTTGTATATGCTAGCACATTAAGTGCTAACACTATCTAAACAAATCTAAGCCATGAAATTTTAAAAATTAATAGTTGAGGTTTTAATTAAAAATTAAAAAAAATCATATATGAATCAAGTACATGCGCAAAACTAAATTTGTACTTCTTTTATTTTAATTTAATTGTACAAGTATATAGAGGTTCTCTCTCTATATAATAAATGTGTGTGTGTGGTGCAAGCATGCACGTGTTGCGCTCTTGCACATACACACCAATTGATGCCATACAACGATAATTGGCAACGCATTTTCAGCATGATTAGTCCTATAAAACAACAATTCCATTTTCCAAAAGTAAGCATACTTGAAGACAAACAACGGATCTGGATCTAAACGGATCCTATAGATGGAAACCGTTCCAGATCAGTTATTAGCAAACTGGCAAAAGAAAGTACGAGACTTGTACTAAATGCCGCCCGCATAAGATCGTCCATTTTACAGAAAACCACCTCATTCTTTGAATATCGCATCTAACCGGCTTTTTCTAATATACTCAAGTGTGACGTTCCTTTTTGTTGTTATAAGATCAATCTTTCTAATCACCTGGTAATTCTCATTTACACCTTTGGTGGATCAAGGCAATTTCCACACCCAAAATTTGAAAAATCAATAAAGTCTATATAGGTCACGGTCAAACGGGTTGTCTATAGTGCAATCGTAGTTTGTCTCAACTCAATCAGCTCTATGGGCTATTATCCCCATGTCAAAGCGCCCTATCGGTAAGCTGATACTCTAAGTGCTACCTTCAAGGTTTTACTTGACATAGCGGACGAGAATGGCAAGTTAATTATATCTCCTTGTCGAAGGAAAACAAGATTCCAAAGGCTTGCCCGCCTGCCCGACCAATTCTTAGGATAGACAAACACACAAAGGCCCTTCTCTGATTGTGAATCCAAAATTCAATTAGAGAAATATACTTGATCCTGAATTAGGGTTTGGTGAGAAAGGTGGACTTATGGTATCCTTGACAAAATATTTGGAAGACAAACAAAATGTCCCGCTTTATACATGATAATGAAAAGTCATTTTCAGCATTGCTTGAAATGCATGAAAAATAAAGCTTTGGGCGAAACTTAATTTTCAGAACATTAACAAGCTTTCGTCAAATAACTGATCACTTGACCTGGTTTATGTAAATCTTTTGGAAAGTAATGGCAAGAGATCCGTAGGACACTCTGTGCACTCCAAAATTCACAAGACCGTTCAACCATTGTGAGGGATTCCAGCCATCGCACAGCATTGAAAGTCAAGACTGCACCCTTGTGCCCTACAACTACAAATAGAGATTGAAGCCCCCAAGCTCTGCACATAATTGTCAAGCCATAGTTGGAAAAGGATTTTTAAGATTGCACTGCTCTAGACTATCAAAAACTCATCCTTGCCGCTAAACCCACCATCTCGTCAATCCAAGTGAGAGAAATCTGTAATTTTTTATTGTTGGTTTAGGCATTTGGATGTAAAGATGGGAGATTCTGATACCTTTTCAATGTCCATACTCCTATGCGGGGAGCACGAATCATGTTTGAGTGATGGTGATGATTATGATGATGATTCTGTTGGTTTCTTGTGGAGGGGTGTGGATTTCTCAGAACCAGAGGATGAGTTCATAGGCTTCATGGTGGAGAAAGAAGGCACTTTTCTTGAATCTCAGGCTTGTGTGGTGACTAATGATGAGAACTTGATGAAATGTGCTAGGTTGGAAGCTATAAGATGGAATAAAAAGGTGAGCTTTCTTACATCTCTTTGAGTTTGTTTTGGTTTTATCCCTTTGCTTGCCTTCCGTGGTTCTGGTGATTCTTTTGTTTTTGCAGTCATTGTGATATGATGGTTGGTTTCTGATTATCAGAGGAAGGACAACTTTGATTTTGGGATGGAAACAGCGTATCTCTCTGTGACTTTTATGGACAGATTCCTCTCCAAGAGAACGATAGATGTGAGCAACATGAATAAAATCTATTTTTTAGATTGAAGAATGTTTCTTTGTTGAATATCTTATTCGGCTTTGTTGTACCAACTTTTCATTGGTGGTGTGGATGTAGAAGGGGAAAGGTTGGGCAATGCAATTGCTGTCTATTGCTTGTTTGTCACTAGCTGTCAAGATGGAAGAGTGCAAAATCCCACCACTCTCTGAGCTCCAAGGAGATGATTATGGATTCACCAATGATGTCATTCAGCGAATGGAGCTCCTGGTTTTGAATACATTGGGATGGAGACTGTTTTCTGTTACGCCATTTTGTTATCTCAATTATTTCATCGCAAAATTTAACAATAAACCAAGGCAGGAGACCTCGTTCGGTAGAGCCACTGACCTAATTTTGGGTATTGCTGAAGGTAAATCGTCTCAACCAATTCGCCAGTTTTTCAATCAAAACTTCGATGGCCTTTGCTAGATTTATGGTTCTGGTGGAAATTGTGTCCTGAATTTATTTGCTTTGTTTTGCCTTTTTCCATTTCTGTAGTGATTAATACCACCGAGCATAGACCATCTACCATTGCTGCTGCTGCTGTCCTAGCTGCATCAGATCAGAAATTCACAAGAAAAACAGTAGAGTTTAAGATGGAGTCGATCACATCTTGTTTCATAGAAACAGTGAGTTGAGGAACTGGGTTATTCCTGTTTTCGGTTTATAGTTTCATATAAATTGAAGATATTTGATGGGTGTTTCTCTTTTATCCATCAAGCAGGAAGGTGTCTTTGCCTGCTATAATATCATGCTGGGACTTGAAATCGGATCATGGAGAAGTCCCAAGTTTGTGATCTCACCAGACTTGACATCTGTCTATCCATGCCCAGGCACCAAGAGGAGAAAGTTATCTTCAGACGGTTACAGCCATGGATCCTGCATCTCTGATGAGAAGAGACCGGACTAGTCAATTCTCACAAGGGAGCGTTGGTTTCTTCTGTTGCAGTAATGATTTCCCAGCCAGATATCCTATGATGAGTGTAGCTTCCTGCTCCAGTATATGTATTTTCTGTTGGATTTGAGGGTTCCAATCAGCAGCCCTGTGCTGAATAGGGAAAGGGTAGTAAAAGGGGAGAGAGAAAAGCTGGAAGACTGTGATAATAGTAGTTGGAAAAGCTGACTGAAGCCCAAAGACAGTGAGGGGGGGGTGAGCCCAGGTGGCCATGCAAGCTTGTGAATACTGCTGCTGGTGATGCTCTTTTTCTGGTTCTTTGTCCTTTTCATAATCACTTTCTAACTAAGCATTCATTTTTCATTGGATTGTTTTTCTGTACTGAAGAGTTTGATAAGGCAATGGGTGGAGTCTCTAGACTCTCTACGGTTTGTTTAGGGCTGTCAATTGTATTGTTATTGTCTTGCTGCTGATGTTCCCTTTGTTGGGCTCGCATGGGATGCTTTCTATGACTGTAAAGGGGCTTAAAGTTGGAAGATGCCTCTGTGGTTATGTACATCTGTGTTTCATGTTTGCCATAAAAAAAGATATAAAGGTGAATGTGGTTGGATTTGTTTGAACGTTGGAAGTATATCATATCCCATTCTTTTAAAGGTTAGGCTTTTCCTACTCTTTCCTTTGAAGGTTGGGGGCCTCATATCAAAAGAAGCATGATACATGGACCGCATTATTTCTGAATTAATGTGGGAAAATAAGTTTCTCATAAGTTGGACATTGTACAATAATTGCTAAATGATTCCAGATCACAAGAGTGAATTATATGGCAAGATTGTGACATCAAACTGGTGACTTGTTAACATCCCTCCTTATTTTTATACGTTTCTCTGAACTCCATTATGAAGAACTCAATGATATTTAGTGTGTAGGGCCACTGCTGACACCATTGGATTGGTATCTAACCTTATCAAGTTAAAAGAAAAGCATTTGGAATTTCTTTTTAATCTGAATTCTTGCTGCAGCTTGTGTCTGCATAGCTATAAAAGTTGAATCTTGAAATGCTGGCAAAGATCGAATAGGGCACTTAATCCACATATTGAGTTGCCAACCAAGTCAATTTGTTGGCCGATCGTTACTGAGTTCTGCTGCAGATGTAACCCGATTGAATTTTTCTTTCTGATAAAGACTGAAAGAGGAAACTGGAATGAGTTCCGGTTTTGATTTGGTTGTCTTGTACTTGGTAGTGGACATATTCTGCTCACTAGGTAACTGGAAGTTTCTTTCGCAGAGTTTTGGATTCGTGATGTAATCTAATTTGCAGGAATTAAAGTAAATACAATTTGGTCAATGAGCATTATCTATCTCACCATCAAAATCATGAAACTTTGATGAGCTCATTGTGGTCGCCCGCTGATTGTGTGATCGTAATCACTCGCTATTCGTGTGGTGTGGTGAATTTAATGGCTTTGATATTAAACCATTCATGCCAATTCAATCCCCTACTCTGAACTACCCGCGAAAACTTTGACCCTTATCAGGTATATTCACGACAAAATAGTATGTACAATTACAGATGCCTGGAACAAGTCTGGGGGGGATTAATCCTTCCATTCTCCCCACCCCTAATTTAGTTAATTTTGTAAACTGTATAGCTAAAGAATAGATCTGCATCTAGCTTTTTCAATTGAAAAACTACAAAAAAAACACCGTAGAAGACTGAAAAAGACAGAATTAACATGTATTCTTCTCTGTTTTCCATTCCAATATCGTTCCATCTTTTTTTCTGGTGATACAAGCCAAGTGCATTGCAGAACATAGATTTTCACCAAGATCACTTATGTAATGTTTACTCAGGAAGAAGTCTTCCATATCAGTCAAGCATGTTGACGCGGTAATCAAATTACTAAAAGCATCTAGGCCGGTGGTTCCACACAGACCAATCATTTGAAGATGTTAAATATAGTAGCTTTTGCTAAACATGATTCAGTGCATGGTGGGCGCAGGCTCTGGTCGTCATACTGGCCATCAGAATTAGATTCTTGTGAGCATTCCCTGTACTTATGTCAAAACCCAATATATGCCCTGGTGCGAGGGTCCATAAACTGGTAGATAGATAGTGCCATATCCCGGGGCCACAGTTTCCCCGAATTCTCAAAAAAGAAGAAGAAATGCCGACACCCACAGATAGGTCAAAGCATATGTAATCATCATAACAATGTATCATAAGATTCTAAGGAGCTTTATGCTTGATATTGGATATGGATGTTCTTAGAGAGCCCTGTGAAGGCATGTCTGGTTGGTTAGAAAAGTTAGGTAAAATATTAGGTATTAAAGTTTGCATCTTTGAGCAGGTTCTGCCCTTTATTGTATTTCAATGTCCTTTCATCAATGCTTAGACCAAAATAAGAAAAGTCTTCCTCTCCATCAGTGGAACAAATCTTCTTCGAGTTTAAATGCAATTTTGGCTTTGTTGGTATCGTTTTGATCTCAATAAGCTTGCATTAGGAAGTTGGATGCAAATGCTATAATAATACAGTTTTCTCCAAATATTTTTGACATTTATGAATTATGATGTGACCGGTTACGCGTTAAAAAAGACATGAGCTAAATTGTTTTTTGTGCATTTTTCTATGGGGACGTATAAAGAGCAATAACTCACTTGGCTATGGGGGTCGGCCCACAAGTTGAAGGTCATGAGTTCGATACTTTGGGTTGGTCATCTGGCTTCGGCCTCCACAAATTGTAACACATAAGGAGGACACAAGATGAGATTAAATTAGTTGTGTTAGGGCACAGACTTTTATGAGTACAATTAGACTGTTCTAACTAAGTTGAGCCCCGCACAATGATGATGTTATTCATTAACATTGCAATAAGTTTAATGATCTTCACCAAATATGAGAAGTACCTTCAACTAATGAAACGTTTAGCATTTATAACGAATATTGAAAAATGTTGCCAAACCCACAACATTTAGTTCCACCAATCACCATATTAATATGTTACCGTTTCTTGTTATTATGAGAAAAATTGCAAATCACCATTACTTTTCTAGTCTAAATCTTTTGTATCCCACCGGGAAGCTCGTTGGAGGCGGCCGGCTTAGACCCCACACGGCTGGTCGAACCCAACCTGAACCGTCTCCATAAAGAAGCATCACAAAGTTGCAAAGTGAGACGAGCTACTCGATTGATAGCATAACACGGTGAGCGATCGCTCGATCTTTATAGTTGGCTCGTGTTATTGAGAGAATATTACAATTTTATGTATTTATGTTAAAAGATCCTAACGAAGTAGTTAGATGGGTTACATAATTTCGATGAGTCATGAATTCATTTTTATTTAAAATAAAAAACAATGTAGAAAACCAATTTATTTTAACTTCAATGAGCAAGAATTTCAATTTAGAATGAAAATCATATTAAACTTTTAAGTTCTTAAATTTAAGCAGGCAAGCTCATGTTCATCTTCTAGTGTGCTTCTCGTCTCGATATGGGCATCAGTTTGCTTTACATAAGTAACGAAGACAAGCCACAACATGAGCCACAAGCAGCCCTTGCAGCTCATTTGGCTCGTTTTACATCCTCTCTCTATGTAAAAAAGAAAAATTCGCCATATATATGCTTGTTTGGCCAGATATTTGTTTCTAATTAAACTTTTAATTTTTGTCATTTTATAATAATTCAGGGGACATACTTTGTGTCGTCTGAATATGAGAAAATCAGACTCTTTAGGGTAATGCAGTGGATGGGTTAATTTTAATAGACCAAAGCAATTATGCAAAACTATTTTTCTGTTACAAGAGGAGGCCGAAGCCTAACACACACACACACACACACACACACATGCACCCTCTGGGAGTTGAACTCACGCCAGCAGCAATGGTGCTAGAGCATCCTGCCGTTGAGCTAACGCTCATGGTGCTATTTTTGTAGTTTTTAATGTATGGCCAATTCACCAAAATGAAATATTTCCACCACTATCTGAATAGCAAAAAGAGCATTTCCGAAGGGAAGCTGGTTCTTTGCTCCTTACTGCTTTGAGATCACAGTTTCGTTCCATCTTCCTGACCATATAGGTAGACATGACCCAAACTGGTCCGATGGTTCTAACCAAAACCTAACGAGGCTAAGAACTGATTGGAACCGGAACTGATTTGGTTCCTGTTCCACCTTTCATGGAACCAGTTTCGTATTTCTTTTCAAAATTTCAATTCTTTAATAGTTTTTTTTGTTGTTCCGAGTGGTATGGGAAAAGGCTTAGTTGTTGTTGTTGTTGTTGTTCCGAGTGGTTCAAGCCTCGAACTGGGATCGATCATGTGTACATAAAGGGCAAAAGGAAGATGGTATAGAAAGTGTCTTTCAATGCTATATTTCCGTTTGTGATCTTCATTGAGGTTGTCATTTCAATTATGCCGTGTTGGGAGTGTGACCTACGATACAATCTCATGACACGACTAGATATATCTGGTTTGAAACAGGACTGGCAGTTCGAATCAGAATTGAATCGGACCAGAAACTTGAACCATAGGAGTCTCAGGTGATCCTCCTTTCGTAAGGCGAGGTTAAGCTTTTATAAATATATATTTTTATATTTGTATTACTTTTAATATTTAGTTTTTTCACAGTTTTTAGCTGGTGCCTAATAGGTATATGCTTGTCCTTATGAGGGACAAAGAAAGAGCTGTCCATTTGTCATACCCTGACCCAGGTGCAGTCCAGTAAAACCCGACCCGACCCGGACCTACCTCCTGAGCCCAGCATGCTTATCTGGCCATGTCAGTTAGTACTTGTCAACTTGGACTCAAACCAGGTATGGTTGGTTGCTTCCTTTTTAACCCAGTTCTAGAATTAGCTTCGATAAACCCAAGTGCGACCAGAAATTTTTTCCCTATTGTTTGCTTTATCCAAAAAATATTTCACCTGTTGTTTGCTTCGAGGAAAACCACTTGGTTGGTTCAAGTGGTTTGGTGCTTGCTCCCCTTGTGCAAGATCTCGAGTTCGAATCTTATAAACGAAGAAAACCAGCTATAGGAGAGCTTTACCCTCAAAGTGGAACAGCTTGAACAACTAAATGATGATTTTCGAGCTGAGCTGATCCGCACCGTTAGCACAACTGGCTGGGCGGCGCTTTGGTGTTCTTGCTGGTGTTGGCAGTTCGACTCCCAGGATGATGCATGTGTGCAAGCGCGTGTGCGTGTTAGGCTTCTGCATCCCTTTTTAAAGAAAAGGATCAGTTGATCTACACTTAGATCGCATGACATGCATTCAAAGGGGATATTGTACATTTGTCTAACCAACCTATTAAAAATCTTTGGGTTTTGTATTACTAGATTAACGAACTGATCCAGTATGTATATCTCACTATTATTTGGAGGGTAGATGACAGTATCACCAAGGCAGTGCCCAAGAACTTGAGAGGCTTAAAGGATGTTTTCAATAAGAAAAAAATTCGTTACCATGAGATACTGAGTGATGGATTTGGATTTGCGGAGACCATAAATCAAAGCAAAGAAGCAGGGATTTACAGTTCATCAATCGTGACTACTGCACCTTCTCAAAATCAGTAAGACACGGACTGGTGAAAAGTTACTCAAGCAGTAACATTGTTCAAGTATTGGAAATTGGTTTCTGTTACACTAGGAAAACATGGATCAAAGAACAAACCTTTGCTAGCAAACAAAACACAATAAGAGAAGAGTTATAGACAACACTCCAAAATTTTCTGTGTATGTTGCAAACATGTCATTATGTAGAGAGAACTTTCACAACAGAAATCAACAAACGATCAAAGATGAACTGATTGCAGTCGATGATAAAAGAATGACCAAAGTGCACACAACATCCCTGTGAAGATCACACAAAACAATAGGCTTTTCGTCGACATAAATTTCACCAGATGTAAAAGGAAACACTACAACAACTCCCTTTTCTGTAAAGGTAATTTTCAATTACTTACAAGAGGATGATAAGTTCGCAACTCCCTTTTTAGCTAGACCTTCAGCTGATATGATCTCATGAAGTTCACGGGTAAGCACTTCTTCTTCAACCTTCACCCACAACCAAGATATAGATTTTAGTTACTCTAAAGAAGAAAAAAAGCTATTTCCAATATGAATCCATCGAAGTTTTGAACTTAGTAGCCGAAAATTGGAATGACAAGTTGAGTATCACTGAAGGAACCATAACGATCCTAATACAAAAGGCTACCTGAAGCCGATGTAGCCCATGTGATAATGAACGATAAGTTTCCATAAGAATTTCGCTTTGCTTCTCCAAGTGCCTGCATGTAACAAATACCAATAACAAAAAACCTATACAGCAACCACAATTTTCGAAGAGACTAAACGAGGAAAGAAGTTTGACTATTTATAAGCGACTTACTTCAACATCTCCTCTGAGTGTTGCCCATCCATTGAGAGAATAATGTTTTGCTTTTCCGATGGAAGATTGAATTCACTCTAACGAAATGAGAAACGAGGAGATGGAACAAGAAGAGAAACAGAGACAGATGAGAGACGAAGAAGCGGCATTAGTCGTGTGCGTCAGAGAGAGAGAGAGAGACGGCGTTCTGTGTTCCCTTCCACAGACTTAAAAAAGAATAAAAGAAAAGTAGACGACGATTCGGCCATCCAATTTGTGCTAAAATTCGTATCCGGTTACCGGGGGTGGCTCGCGGGATAGGCCTAAGCCCCCGAACCGGCTTTTTAATTTTAACTCTTATAGATAGGCCTCAAACTTAGAAATTTGGCTTTAGGCCTCAACTTGAGTCCGGCCACAATGGCTTTTAATCATTTCGACTTTTATATGTTTTATTAAAATTATATTTATTAAGATGTCATTTCTTTGTTAAGGGAACGTCGACAAATATCTTTCCCAGAAACTAGCCGTCTCTGCATGCGGAGGGAGTTGGCTTAGAGGAATTGGGTCCCTGGCAGGTGGTCAGGTGTTCGAATCTTAGAAGCACTGCCTCCCTGCATATGAGGGTCATGCATACACCATTGGAGTTTTTGTGCTAATTTATTCTAGCCGTTGGAAAGGCGGTTTCCTTGATTTATAAAATAACAAAAAGCTGTGCATCTGATTATAAAGCTTTGGAAAATCATATTTCTCTTCTACTTGAATTAGTCGGACATAATCCAAACCGTTCGTAGGATCAGTCAAACAATCCAATCTTTTCTCATTTGTACTTCCACATTCATTTCCTTTCTACAATTTCTCTGATTCTTTCCTATATCATGATACATCAAACATGTACTGATATGAATATTTTGTGATTAATTTTCTTTATTACATAAAGAAAATTTAATTCAAATATAAGACCAAAATCATTAAAAACCAGAGCTTCTCATAATATATATATACACACATACATGCATACTTAACTTTTCTAGTTTTGGACAAACCGTTTTGCATTAGGCTCTTGGCAGACCATTATCACCCTCTCCTATCAAAGGGCTCAACGGAAGTATAAAATCTGTCATTAATTAAATGGCACATTATCCATGATGATTAATCACAATCATTCTCCGGATGAGGAGAGGAACCATGAAGGGAATATGTTTAGTTGCTTGCATGCGCAGCATGAAGTTTAGGCAAGTTAGACTTTTCCCATATAAATTCATCCATTACAACATATGTCTGCCACTTAGGTGGTGGTGCATGGTTTTATTAAGTCGAAGTGGGCTCCTCATCATGAAAATACAGAAGTGCATGATCTCATAGTACATGGACTTTGAAGCACTGGTACACGACTTCGCTCAAAGTACCCGTATTGAGCACGTACCCATACGGGTACGCCTACCCTTACCGAGTACATCCGGTATACTTTTTTAGAAAAATATGAAAGTTGAGTACATACGGATATACGTACACACTTTTGATCAAAGATGAAAGATGTCCATAGAAATGTATAGATCTACATGCCCTTTGCAAGTTCTGCAAAAACAAAGGGTAAATTTCACGAGGATGATTGCTCGTGGTAAGAAAAAGAAGCAATTTGTTGACAAAGATTGAATAAAACAACAGATGGTAATCCGCCATTATAAAAATATAGGCGCTTTGTGTTCTCAAGTTGATGAATCATGTGGTCATGGCAGGGAAATCTTCAGATCGAGGCCGAGATCCATTCCGTTGTACGCGATAGGTGCATACATCCACAAATCATCAGAGCTCAGAAGCTGTCAAAATCAAAAGAGAAATTAAACAGGGATAAATCATTAAGATAACTATCAAAAAAAGGAAGAGAGAACCAATAACATTAGAATTAATGCAACACCACAACGAGGTTTTAACCAAATCCCCGCCGAGAAAATGGTGGCCAACATTACTACTAATGACTTACTAAGATCAAACATACTGAGGGAAAAAAATGTTGCTTTTCTCTGTCTCTCTCTCTCTCTCTCTCTCACACACACACACACACCAATGGATTTCACTTCCCTTCTTCTCTCTTTCAATACCTTGATTTGGAGTTGCAGGAACTTTACATATTGAACAGCTTCTTCAAGCATTGTGCTGATGTCCACCTAATGTTTTTTCATATGGAATGACAATTAGAAAAAAGGGATACTGAAAATGCGTATACAAGCAAGCATCATAATATTGTTGACAATGTCGCTACGAAAAAGAGGGAAAAGAGAAAAGAAGAAACCATGGCAGTGAATAAAACAACACGACCAACACTTACTTTGGTGCCATTGGGAACCAAGTTCTGTAATATCCTCAAGCGTTCATTTATTCTCTCCCTTCTTTTCTGCAAAATATAATTACGGAGATACCATAAATACAATGAATTGTGTACAGTTCTCATATGTAATGAAGATTAATTCGTAAGCCTGACTTTATTTTCCAGCACTTTATGGAAAGTTAATAATTTTATGGAGCGAAGGCGCAAACATGAGTTGTTTTATTGACACTATTAGAGCACCAGGAGAAAACTGATCAACATCCTCACACTGTTGTTGTGGATGCGCAACCACTAAAATGAATATTAACATGCTATGAAACATGGTGCTCACCCTCGCATACAGGCTTTGAGGATCAGTAGCAGATCCTCTTCCTGCCCTGGTTTTACCACTCAAGTTGAGAGCAGGAGAGCCCACAGACGTCCCATTCTGACCTTGTGACAAAATTGACTCATCCTCGGAGTTGTGATCGCTTGGGCTTCGCATGCCCAATGCAGCATGGTCGTCTGAATCATCATTTTTAACTTTTTGGCTCTTCTTGGCTTGGGTATTCTTCCCTACCGTGGAAGCCTGAAACCAAAATCTGTCAGATTGAGTTACAGTAATCGCTATTTGATTGCGACAGATTGAACAAAAAAGGAAAAATAGTAATAAATACTCACATCACCATTGCGAGCCTTCTTCTTTGGGTAGTCACAAGCACTGCGACCCAAACCACTAGCACCATCGTCTACCAGCTGGGATTTTCTTTTGGATCCTAAATGTTGATCTGATAGATGGATTGGCTCAACTTGCTTTGTGGCACCAAGCTCTCCAGAGGCATCAATTCTGACCATGTCGCTACCGAATGTGGCATCACCCCATGGATTCTGATGACCAACATGAACAAATCGACTGCCTCTATGATCATTCATCATGTAATAACCAGAGAAGTCCTTTGAACTATTTGAATACATTTCATGATCTTGAGTGCTTCCACTGGGTGGCCAGTAATATAGGCCCGAGTTTGGATAATTGGCACCAAAATAGGCATTAGAATCCAGTGACTCTTCACCTTCCACCATGCTTGAAGGTCCATGATCAAAAGACCAAGATGACACAGATTGATCATGAGAAATAAAGTAGCTAGTGAGAAGTTGGGACATCATCTCCACCTCGTCAGCAGATGCAGATTCGGGAAAGGGGTACTCATGCTGATCTGAATTGGCAGCACCAATAGAGTTCCACATGAATTCAGTGGTTTTTGTGGCAGGCTCCATGTTGTACTGGATGGAAGGGAAACTGGAAAGAGTATGCTCAAGAGCTTGGTGATTTTGAGGATCCAAATGAGAGATGTATTTATACCATTAGTCAGCAGAGAAGAATTGTCTAATGCTAATTGGGGTTCCATGGCGGTGCCAGTTCTCAAGCCCACTAAGGGATGGACCAATTAAGGGAGTTAATGAATATAAAAAAACCCCATAATTTGACTCATTGTTAATTTTCCATTTCAGAAGAATTTTAGTACTCAAACACAGGAAGAGTACCAATATGGGCTCACATCATGAGGGGATGAGTATCATCAAGGAAACCATCAGTTTAATGCCACATCGTAGCCACAACGATAGAAACCTCTCAAACAACACAAGTTAAGCATATGATCTGAAAAATAGATATAGAACAGCAATAGATTCTTCTAATCATTGCCAAGCACATCTGATGCTAGAACTAGAGATTTAGATGGAACACTCAAATCCCAGCCCCAACATTTCAAACATATCACAGAAAAAATGAATGTTGACGCTTAATAGTAACTCTGCATATTATACTCATTATATCTTTCAGGTGCGGAACATCACGTAATTCATATTGAATAGGCATATCGTTAAGCATTCTTTGTGATAGTCGACTTTGAAATATCCAATCAAAATCTGGGTCTTGCTCACTGAAAAGAATGGAAACTAAAGAAAAGGCAGAGAGAGCAGGACAAGGAAAATTCGAACTTCAATATCAAAATGAATTGCAGAACCATAAAAGGCTTGATAACAAAATAAGATGTCCCG
This sequence comes from Brasenia schreberi, assembly GCA_036023115.1. Classification (NCBI taxonomy): domain Eukaryota; kingdom Viridiplantae; phylum Streptophyta; class Magnoliopsida; order Nymphaeales; family Cabombaceae; genus Brasenia; species Brasenia schreberi. The sequence continues at coordinate 38,393,651 of JAYKKT010000090.1, forward strand.
ACATCAATGAATGAGAACCACTTCAAAGCCCTATGACCCAACAAGATGATCAAATAAGGTTGTTTTACTTAAAATTTCAGTTATGTTGATGACCTACAGCATTTTGAATATGATCTGGCATACCAAAGCACAGGCCATGGTAACTGATCCTCCAATTTTCGGATATAATGACTACTATCACCTATTACAAAGCATCTCTAATCTTCAAATACATGAGGGCCTTAAACCAGAGGAATGCATTAACGTTAACCTAAGTTGTATGCTTAGGCCTAGCAGTAAGCTTGAAACCAAAGAACAATCTGAGTCATGGGTCACCACATTTTAAAACCAAAGTCAATACCTTACACTTGTAAAGTAAAGGAACTATTATTTTCAAGTATAACTGTTGAGTTGCATTTGTATTTTGAAACTAAATGAGGAAGGCAGTATCAACTAAGCCCCAGAACAGTAAACAAATCAATAATAATTCACTATTGTATATCACATTCTGTTGTTAAACTAAGGAAGACAGGACCTACCACTCGAGGCGCAATTAAAAATTCTGACTGAAAAGTAATTCAAAGGCGATTTATGTTTTATGTAAACTTCATATAATAGTACCATATGGTATAAGACAATGAATTCCAATTTGAAAATGTAAAGATATCGGGTAATGATTGGCATTAACTCAAGTGACATCAGAGGGGCGAATTCTGAAAGAGATTGACTAATTTGGAAGGTAAACAATACAGAGATTTTATTAAGAGATTGAGAAATGCCATGTTCTGGCAATTAGCAGTTTTGTAAGGTAGTGGGAAGTCGATTGAATACTCAAATCAGATGAATTTTTAAGGGTTGGTCATGGCCGTGCCATCAGGGTCATTTATAATTGAAGCATTTGAAGGAGCAGGCAGCATGCCTGAATCATGCTCTTGTCCTTGATCCACATCAAAAGGAAAAGGATATTTACATTTGGAAAGAACGTACGTTACTATGTGAGTGAGTTCGTGTGTGTGTGCGCACCCTTGTTTGTGTGTGTATGTGTGTGTTATCCTACAGTGTACACGGTGAAACTGAGAGAATAATAGCAGTGAACTACCAAGCCCAAAGACAGATAAAGCACAAATAATCCTTTAGAATAAAAAGAACTTCCACAGAGATTATGTTATTCCTCCCAAAAGCAACTTCAACGTCCCAGATCATGGTCATCATCAAGTCACATTGATCAACAAAAGCCAACAGCAGACAGAGGTTGTGCCATAAAATTTCTCAAGACAATATTCACTTAATAAGATAAAGGAGTTACTCCTATAGAATGCTCCTTTTAGCCTCTCTAATCATCATGATCTAGTGCAAACCGATCGCCACGGCCTGCACTACGAACGCAGAGGTCAAGTATAAGCTCTCAACCTACGATAGCTCTTCCAGAGAAAATGTATAAATAACATCAACGATCTAAAAATAGTTAATAAAATTCCCTTCCCTCATAGCACTGTTCATTTACGTCACGAATAGTGGGGAGGGCGCGCGGAGGGGGGAGGCAGAGACCATATTTATTATTTGTTATAATGAAGGAAGAGAGACTAATATATCTTTATTTGTTTTAGTGAAGGAAGAAGTCCTTATTTCTTTTTTTTTTCTCCTTGCTGCCCGCACGACGCTATTGAAGAACTCTCGCTCTATCTTTCTATCTATTATAAGGTGGGGCAACTGAGGGTGGAATGGCGTCGCGCAACACGTTTGAGGCTCTCACACAAATACGGGGAAAACCTCACAGAACAAATTGGCCGTTATGTGGTGCAAAGATTAGATTCTCCACTCACTTCCCACAGAGATTTTGTCTCAAAATGCAAAGAGATCCGAGTTCTACTGTGCTCATAATGGCACATAGGTTTGGTGGGTCCTCACCTACCACATCCAGCCTCTATGGAGTGAGCTGGTCATTGACCAAGTGGGCTAGCTCGGTGGCGAAACTTGACCATCCAACATCCCTTCTTTTAAGTCCCACATCCCTTCTTTTAAGGAACATCTGGCTGTATTGTTTAAAGAAACAGACCAGCGACCAAGAACTATTATTGTGTTTTTTAACTAGAAATTACTATCACCAACATCATGGCAGCAACGATGTTGTTTATATTGCAACTTGAATCTGTTGGGGACAGATCGGAAGTTGTCAAAGACTTTATTTGGAAGCTGGAATTATTTAAGAAACGAGTAGATGAGATTACTGTGGTAGCTGCTGTTTGGGAGAAAATAATTCCTAAGAAATATAGGGGGAGTTGAGGCTCAGGTAGGTAAATGAGGCAGACCCACTCAGCTGAAGCTGTTTGTTCTTGTCTTGTTAACCTGCAATGCTGCTTGTTCTAGTCCCTTTTGCTTATTTAGGAAAAACCAAACACACAAGCCTACTCAATAGACTTCAAAACTAATGACTTTTCATGCTACAATTCGTCTCCCTAGTGCTATGTTTGTCGTAAAAACGAGCTCTTGACCCATGAAGGACATGTACACCCATGAACAGAACCGGGCTGGACCCCCAACTGTAACCAAACCGAGGGACCCCCGGAACCGGTTTAACAGGTTGTTCTGAAACGTCGATTAGGCTCTTTTTTGTTTCTTTTACAAAATGTTCGATCTTTTTGTAAGTTTCATATGGTTTTGTAGTTTTGTACTCACTCAAACCGGAACCGATGGTTTTGTACTGGGATTGGAACCAGCCTGATTCCGGTTCTAGGTTTTGGGAGAAGAGAAAACAAAGATTCCTGACTCCCCATTCCAATTTAATTACCCAGAACCAGACATGTCAAGTGACAACTGATGGTATTCTCTTCTTTGAACAGGAATGCTTCGTGCTGCAATTTCCATATGAAAATTTTGACTTAGTGCAGCCCAAGTTGAGTAATTGAACCCCTTGCCACTTGATATGAGCATGTAGGTTGTTAATTTCCATGGGTTCTTAGTCAGTGTGGTCACTTATTTTGGATGACATGCACATTAACTTCCAAAGCCAAAGATTATGTTTCATGGTTTATGTGACACTTATCCAAGCAAGTATGCCAATATCATAAACAAGCCAAAGAAAAGGGAAAACATGAATTCTAAACAGAATGTAGCATGTAGATGATATAGACCTCAAATGTCCGGTTTAAAACTGTCAAAGTTATTTTGTCGAACCCTGTATTTGCATCGATTTATTGCTTGGAAAGATTCCAAAGATCGACCTAATTGTACCGAATCAACTGAAATTGGCTCAAAAGGATTTAAAGATTTGAAGAAAAAAAAACCCACGAATGATAATAAGTTTCAAGTATCAAAAACCAGGTTTGGATGGGCGTGTGTTGAACAGTTGAACTCTATTAGATTATTCAGTCCCATTCAGTTTGGTTTTCAAGAATTGGTTCCTGGAATCAAATGCTATAAGTAGAATTTTTCTTTGTGATTGAACTCAGATTGATTTCGTAACAATATTGTGGGCTTAAACCACTGTTTCAGAGTTCACTACAATGAAGTTGACCCGATTAAGCCGAGCCTAGTGGGTTCCTTGTTATGAAAAAAATAATAACAAAATTTAGGTCTTCTTAGGCCATGACTTGTGTTTTGTTTTCTTCAAAAGTCCTTTATTTGTCCCTGTTATGTGCTTATTGAACCTAATGAAATGGAAGTTGGATCTGATCAAATATAAAGTATAATATATGCGGTTTTTCTCTAGGACTAAATCATTATCTTGTGGTATGTAAAATTATTAATGGAGCCACATGACCTGCAAATGGTGCAGCTTGGTCCACACAATACAAAATAATATATACACCAATCAGACGCACACATACACACAATCGAGACATATATATATATATATATATATATATTACTCTTGCCTTGAAATGTGAGGTTTCAGAATTCATATACATGATATGAGGTAAAGGGATGAGAATAGTAATAAAATGCTTTTTTATTTCCTTTTTCTTTTACTTCTTGTGTGTATTGAAATCAAGAAAGGTCCTTTCATTCCTTGGTTCTAACATGTTTTTTGTGTGATGAAATTGTAAGAAGCCCGAGTGAATTTCTTGGTCGTTGGCCGTTGAGATCTTAATTGAAAAGTGAAAAAGTACTCAAATACTTTTTTAAGTGTATTTATTGCACTTGTATTTTTGACTTGATGGTTGATATTTTCTAAGTATATTTAAGCATAGATAGACGAGTGTACACAAGGACTAACCCCTCTCTCTCTCTAGAAATGGGATTATATATATATATATATATATATATATATATATATATATATATATATATATATATATATGTGTGTGTGTGTGTGTGTGTGTTGTGTATGTATGCGTGTGTGTATGTGCACACATTTATTATTTTAGGGTTATCGACTTATCTAATCCCATTTAGCCACTCTAAACAATAAGTGAATAAATGAACAAAAGCCTAAGGAATGTCTAACCAGGACTAGAAAGGGAGAGGGCCAATCGCTTGATGTTGGCACCATTGAAACTAGTGGATGTAAGTTGCTTCTGCATTTCGCTTTCATGATAACGATCTAGGTCTTCAAGACCTAAATCTTCAATGCCAAATATATTTGTTAAAATCTGCTACTTCTGTCAAGCTTTTATCAATAACTCATCCTATGACAAGGGTATGCTGTTACAGAGCCAGTGTCAAGCTGCAATCATGGAAGATGGTTTGTGTCATGTGGTTGATAACCAGAATAAAACTTTATCGAGTCTTGTGAGTATTGGAATATGTTACCTCATTTGTTTGGGAATGTTTGAACTAATGGGCCTCTTAATTACGTCGTACGACCCTCACTTTTTACTGCAAGGTGAGGATTGAAATTGTAGTTTGGGTTCTGCATCCTCAAGCCTCGTAATTAGCATTTTGTCTCAAATCGTTCTTATCTAGCGTCGGAAAGGCTCGCTTTAGTTTGTAAGGCAGTTGACTGATCACCCCAACGACTGCAGCTAATGCACAAGGCTCAATCAAAGGGGTCCCGGAGCACACCAGTAATCTCGGCGAAAAAGTAAGCACATTTTGGATAAATTTTCAAGAATTGGCTCATCAATGAGAAAGATCTCTTCGCCTTAAGTCCCCTCGAGAGCAAGCTTGTGTTTTGTGGGTACGAACAAGTTCATCCTTTCAGTTCTTGGAAGTTATGGCACCAATCCCTTGTTCTTTACCGATTGTGGTTTTCAAATGAATTGAAATTTCTAGTTGTAAAGAGAGAATTTGAAGGATCAAATATCCAAGCTTAGAATTGTCGCTAGAAATCTTAACGTGATAATTTGAGTTGAAAGCTAGCACATATTTTCTTCGAGCCGAATGCTACCTAAAAGTGGTCTATACATATGCGAAAGAAAGCAACTGTTAGAACCCTGCTAAGATTCCTATGCATACTTCATAAGGTTGAGTTTGATGCTTATTCTGGTCAAACTACCTCAGCCAAATGTATCTAAATAATCAAAATGAGAATGCAGCATTGGGTTGGCCAGAAAATGGCAGTTGTGAGGAAGATGATTTACCCTCCAAAATAGGGACCTCTTTGTCTTGCCACTTTTGACGGGTGCCCTAAAAGATGCCCTGATCCTTCTTGAAGCTCACATGTTTAGTCAAAATTGATTAGGGCATCTTAAAAAGATCTTCATAGTTAGTAGAACGGTGGGTAACTCAAGCTGATCTATGCTTTGGCTACTTCAATTAATTATATTTGATTGTAATTTGTAATGGCCTTTCAGTCAAGACTGAGTCTGAAACTACAGTCATGCGCTTCATGAAACCATCATGGGGTCCTTCTCTCTCCATATTGCCAGGGAGTGGATTGATAACATATTGAGCTGAACTCACTGGTGCACAGGTTTGTTCACGGCTTTCACAGTCAAGACATAACATAGGATGGCTTTTTCGTGGCTTCCACAACAGGGCCCTCTGTTAGGGTTGTGCTGGACTGTCTTATTTGGTTTGCAATATGACAAACAGCTGACTCGCAAATTTAACTGAGACAAATACAAACGATGCATGGCTAGTTTGGCTTGACTTATAGGCTTATCTTGCTATCATATTTAGGTATATATACATCACATAGTAAGTAGGTGGGAATATATGTTGTTCAGCGGTCACAGGTTCATGTCAGATACTTCATAGTCAATTCATGAGGAACCGTTGTCCATGTTACTTTAAAGTGGCATTGGTTGATTGTATTTGTAGAAAAAGAATACCTTGACAAAGTAAAAAATGAAGTGGAGTTGCTGCAGATGCATAAAAAATCAAAGCATTTTTAAAGTAAAAAGCTCTTGATCTGCCTCAAGAGTGGAAAAGGCCTACTGCAGATAAACAGGCAGACATAGTTTCCATTCCTATTGATGCTACTTCCTGTTCTAATCACACCTAGTTTTGGCCTTGAGAGCAAGGCTCTTTGCCCCGGAATTCTGTACTGTGTTATCTGAACCTCTCGGAAGACAGTTGCTCAAGTGAGAGAGAACTGTTCAACTTGCTGCAATTGACACTAACCTTTTGTGCCTTACTGGAAAAAAATAAATGAACAAAATATGTACAAGAAGAAGATATGATTGTAAAAAAACCAAAATATCTTCCATTAACTTGCCAATCTACTGATTCCGTTCTGTCTCGCATTTACACCAGCACCACAAGGATATGGTTGGTCAGTCAAGTGTCCAAGAAGATGGTTGGTCAGTCAAATGTCCAAGAAGAGAGATTTCCCTCAAGCAACTCCACAATGGTTAATGGACACAGAACATGCCTACAGTCACGAGAGAAGAAAAATATCAGTTTCGCCAACATGAAGATGACTCTAACCTCCAGTAGTTGCACTTCTATGGTGGCGGTGTAGGGTACACTTTGGGCTTCGGCTTGACTTCGATTTCATTGACAGAGAGGATGAAGATTGCATCCTGCTCATGCCTGCAGTATGAAAATCTACAGTATGAGAGAGAAAAACATGAAGAACTGTCATATTGGCCCAGGAAGGGAACTCTAAGGTTCAACATGATTTCAGACATTAAGGCTTATCTCCCTCTTCATAGGTATAACTGGATGCTACAGCCAACAGCCTCCCATCTCTGCTGAAGGATAGTGCTGCAATACTACATGGGTACTTCGAGTACTAACAAGAACGGAAAAGCAAAAAGCAAAAGTTAATAATTAAAGAAAATAAAGATTTCACAATAAGTAATGGATAAGGAAACAAACGCTTTCACCTGATACAGTCTTTTCTTATTATTTCCATCCCACACATTTACATAGCCGTCACAGCCTCCTGTTGCGAAAGTACCATAGCTGCAAGAGGATTTTTTTGCCCAAAATAAAAATAGATGTTAATGAAAGAATTGAACGATGAATACAATGTGGCTGTGAAATGAAAATCTTACATTGGATGGAATGCAATGGCGTTAACAGGGTATACAGTATCCTTTCCTGCCTCAGATTATCGGTGACACTTGAACGCATATCTGACAAATCAAAACACCTCATTCAGTTAGTAAAAGATTACCTAAAATTGGAACTCAAACTTAGTGTTTATGCTTTTCCTGAACCAAGGCACAAGGAAAAACATGGAACATACACAGCCTTGCCCCCTGGGACATTTGCAATCAATAAAGAATTATCTTTATCAGCACGTTGAAGAATGCTTTTTCTTTTCTCTCCTTTCCTTGAGAGGAAAAGAAAGCATAATAAACTGTGGCAATGCTCTTTAGACATGAGAGACAAACCTCATGCATCCCCGTTTCACATGCCACACATTATGGCAATTAATATCCAACATTGAGGTTAGGCAGTGCATCCGTTGGAAAATCAACTTAATGACGAGGTAGTTGTGGAAACTAAAAGTTGTTTCTAGAAAAATCTTTGCCATATAATCTCAGTCATTTCCCTAGTCTGTAGAGCAAATTAGAGTACCAGAGTATGAGTACTTCAAGAAATCCACTTCCGATTGTCCTTATCTCTTCATTATTTATGTTTCAAAGACATGCTAAAATCATCCAGGCAACTTTTGTATAAAGTGGCTAAAACGCACACATTGTTGGTTTTCTTAAACACAACAAATTCTCATGGGTGATAAAAGGACTAGAAAAGTCATACCTTAAAAGGTAAATGCATTCGGATGAAGTGGGCACTTAAATGTAATGATTAACCGTGTAACGCTCTTTTTCTAATTCATTTTTGCAATCTTTTTGCACTTACTCATGGACAATTACGCCTTCATTGGTAGTGTTGTTCTTTGAGTGCACACGACTTACCCAAATAGCTCTGTGAAGTAGGGTTTTAGAAGCATCAATTCTTTGAAGTTTGAACCAACCAGTGTAAACTTAAGAAACTCGTCCAAGGTAAAATATCAAAACGCGCAAAACATAACGTTGAGAACAAGTTGGAATGGCTAACTGCAGACTATGACAACAACAACTAAGCCTTTTCCCATACTAGACGGGGTCGGCTACATGGATTCTTTGTTTCCACAGATTCCTATCGTGTGCCATGTTAGCAGTTAACTCACAATAAGCTAGATCATTCTTTATTGTTTCTTTCCAACACTTTTGTGGTTGTCCTCTACCTCTTTTAATACTTTCCAAATTTAGTTTTTCTAACCTTCTTAGAGGTTCTTCTTTTCATCTTCTTTCTATATGTCCAAACCATCTTAAACGATGTTCTCTCATTTTATCCTCTATTGGTGCCACTCCTAATTTGTTTCTAATAACCTCATTATGTATACGGTCTTTTCTTGTATAGCCACTCATCCATCTCAACATCTTCATTTCTGTCACAGACATCTTTTGTACATGTTGATGATTAACTGCCCAACACTCAGAACCATAAAACATGGTAGGCCTAATTGCTGCTCTATAATATTTACCTTTTAATTTTAATGGTATCTTCTTATCACAAAGAATACCTGATGCTCCTCTCCATTTTAACCAGCCAGCATTAATTCTATGTGTAACATCTCCATCAATTTATCACTCTGAAAAATTGACCCTAGGTATTTAAAACTTTCCTTTTGGGGAATGCAATGTGTGCCAATTTTAATTTCTATGTCCTCTGAAGTAACCAAACGATCAAACTTACATTCCATATATTCTGTCTTTGTTCTACTAAGTTCGAGGCCTTTGCTTTCTAATGTTTCTCTCCATAGTTTCAATTTTCTATTAACTTTTTCCTTAGACTCCTCCACTAATACAATGTCATATGCAAATAATATACACCAAGGTACTTCATCTTGAATATGTTTTGTTAACTCATCCATCACCATTATAAATAAGTATGGACTTAAAGTTGATCCTTGATGTAACCCAATATTAACTTCAAAGAAGTCTGTCGTTTCTTCATGAGTCCTCACACATGTTTTTGCACCATCATACATGTCTCTTATAAGGTTAATATATGTCAATGGGATACCTCTTTTTTCCAAAGATCTAAAAGAACCTCCCTCGGTACCCTATCATAAGTTTTTTCTAGATCAATAAATATCATGTGAAGTTTTTTTTTTTTGCTCTAAAATGTTCCATAAGACGTCTCAAAAGGTGAATCGCTTCAATAGTAGATCTGCCTGGCATGAATCCAAATTGGTTATCTGTTGTACTTGATACTTGTCTTAACCTACGCTCGATAATTCTTTCCCATAATTTCATAGTATGACTCATTAACTTGATACCTCGATAATTCACACAATTTTGAATGTCTCCCTTATTCCTATATATGGGTATAAGTGTACTTGCTCTTCATTCCTCGAGCATCTTTTGGTTTTTCCATATTTCATTAAATAGTCTTGTGAGCCAAGTGATTCCTATTTCTCCTAGTATTTTTCAAACTTCTATAGGAATATTATCTGGTCCTACTGATTTACCACCCTTCATATGTTTAAGAGCCTCTTTGACTTCGTTCTTTTGAATATGTCGATAGAAATTGTGGTTTATATACTTTTCTGACTTAGCTAAATCTCCTAAACTAATACTAACATCTTTATTTTCATTAAAAAGATTATAAAAATAGTTTTTCCATCTATTTCTTATATCATCATTTGCCACTAGAATTTTTTCATCCTTGTCTTTTATGCATCTAACATAATTAAGATCTTTAGTTTTCTTATCTCTAGCCCTAGCTATCCTAAAAAATATCTCTTTCACCCTCTTTTGAGTTGAGTTTTTTATATAAGTCCTCCCAAATCTTAGCTTTTGCTTCACTAATGGCCTTTTTTGCTTTCTTATAAGCTTCTAAAGTTTCACTAGTTTTCTTAGCATAATGTAATTTGTAACATAGCCGACCCCGTCTAGTATGGGAAAAGGCTTAGTTGTTGTTGTTGTAGTTGTAATGTAATTTGTAACATGCCCTCTTTGCCTTGATTTTATTTTGTACTACTTCACTCCACCACCAAGCTTCTTTTTGTGCCGGTACACCTCCCTTAGATACCCCTAACACATCTTTCGCCACTTTCCTAATATGTATAGTCATATTGTTCCACATATCACAGGGTGTACCAACATAATTTCAAACATCTCCTTGAAGGACTTTCTGTTTAAATATATCTTCTTTCTCGCTTTTGCGGTTCCACCATTTAGTCTGAATAGCTCGATGCACTCTTTTCTTCTTTGTCCATTTTTTATTTGTAAATCCATAACTAAAAGTCGATGTTGGGTGGTTAAGCTTTCTCCTGGAATTACCTTACAATCTTTACAACATGCTCTATCTTTTTTTCTACAAATAAAGTAATCAATTTGTGTTTGTGATAAGCCACTCTTATGAGTAATTAAATGTTCATCTCGTTTTTTGAAGATTGTATTGACTATAAAGAGATCAAATGCCATAGCAAAATTTAAAATCTCCCTACCTTCCTCGTTTATATTCCCAAAACCAAAGTTTCCATGAATCCCTTGATATCCTAATGTCTCTTTACCGACATGTCCATTTAAATCTCCTCCTAAACAAATCATCTCCCTTTATGGAATCTTTTGAAACACCTTATCTAACTCTTCCCAAAAAATTGTCTTTATACTATCTTCTAGTCCTACTTGGGGTGCGTAAGCACAAACTATATTCAAAACCTCTGCTCTTAACACTAATTTCAACGTCATGATTCGGTCACCATATCGTTGTATGTCTACTACACTCTCCTTTAAATCTTTATTTATGATAATACCAACTCCGTTTCGAGCCTTTTCTTTACCTGAATACCATAATTTAAAACCTGTATTCTCTATCTCCTTTGCTTTTTCTCCAACCCACTTTGTCTCTTGTAAACATAGAATATGAATCTTTCTCCGAATCATAGTATCTACCACCTCCATTAGCTTACCAGATAATGTTCCGATATTCCAAGAACCAATACGAATCTTATTATCTAGGACTAACTTCCTTACCCCCCGCATCCGTCCATAATCAAAATGCGGAGACCCTCTCTGAAAATTTTTCACTACATTCGGGCGGCAATGTAGCGGGACTAACTTCTTTACCCACACTCGTCCATGATATGGGAACCCTCTTTGCAATTGATTCACTACATTCGGGCAAAAATGTAGTGGCCCTTGCTTACTTCTTACTGCATTCAGGCTCTACAGCACGTCGCTAGGCGGGGATACCCCAAAGCAATGCTCATAATTTTTGTAATCCATGTTATAAAAATCCGACGCAGTTTTATGTTGGTTGTCGGAAGCCTAACACAATCCTCCTCCTTTATCCGGGCTTGGAACCGACAATGCAAGGGTGATCCTTACATGGGACAAGCTGCAAGAAATTATCCGATGCTATCAAATGCCAATTTCCTACAGTGACAAACACTAGCGAACACCCCTGAATCAAAACTTGACAAAGAATAGTAACATGTAGATATAATGCAGATGAGCTAATGTTGCAGCATAACAAGTACATTTAAGTGAATACCTCTTCGTAATTTGTAGATAAGAAGTCATGACACATCCATTTTGCTTCAAGAGAGCAATAGAATATACAATGCAACGAATTGACAGCTTAGTAAAAGAGTAAAAGACGGCTGGTCATTGCAAAAGAAATAAGACCATCCAAATGTAGCAGTAAAAGAATAAACCAAGTAACAATATATTAAAAGTTGGCATTTAACTGTTATCTCAAAATCTACATTACACAAATTTCTACATCGTTAAGGTCAATTAATTCACAGTAAGCACAAGAAATTACTTCTTAGCTTGGCCATTCTCAGATAAATCAAAGAATTCCATAGCAACACGACCTTCTATGGAGCTAAGTGCAAAACCTGTGCAACCAAAATGACTATTAGAATGTAAAAGCATTCAAATTATTGATAACACCATGCATAAAAGGTAAAAGTTATATATGGACTGCCAAATATTTGTGCTGCCCTACCTCCTTAAGAACTTGGCACAAAAGCATGAAATCGTGCAAGAACCCCAAAATAATGAAATAGCCTCATCGGGAAGACTTTTAACACACAAAGACAGACTTAGTAACATAGTAAAAATAAAAGCATGTCGCTTCCAGCGTTAGTTCAAGAGTAGGCTCTTGACTCCCACGCGAAGTAATGAGTTTGATTCCTAGGGGTTGCATGTGTGTGGTTTGTCGAGTCACAAAGTGTCAAAGTGTTGGTCGAGTCGCCAAAATATCAAAGTGTCAAAGTGTTGGTCGAGTCGCCAAAATATCAAAGCATCCAAGTATGGATGTCACAAGCCAAGAATGCAACAAGAGTCAAGAACAAGAGAGTCAAAATACAAATCAAAAGCTGTTCAAGACAGCTTGTTTACTGAAGTATGTTACAGCTCTATTTATAGAGCAAGAGGAGCAGTAAAAATACAACATGGAATGAAGAGGCAGAATGGGAGAAGAAGAGCCAACTAGCCGTTGGAGGCAGCTGGCCTCCAACGGCTAGTTACTGCCTTACTGGACTGACTAGCCGTTGGGAGCTGGGAGCTCCCAACGGCTATGGCCACAGGCCCTAGTGGCCTGGGCCAGTCCAGTTCCAAGAGACACAGGCTCTAATGGCCCGTGATCTTTCTAGTGCACATGGTTAAGTACATGCTTAGCTTTATGGATGTTTCATGTTTTAAGCACCTTGATCTAGCTACAACGCTACAGTACTATGCTTTATTTGCCCTCGTGCAATCCAACAAGAATCTCACTTAGAAAGATCTATGGTCAACCATATAGCTCATTTTGTTATATCATGTTCAAACTTACGAGGACAGAAAGTGATTAGTCTCAACAAAGCATCTGCCGTAACTACAAATGCTTCAGTTTTTTCACAAATGATGCACGTGAGAGTGTCACTAAACATTTTTACTAATTATTTTCCCATGTACAAGGCACGTGTTGTCATGGATGACGGATTGCAGAATATTTACCCAACTAGGAAGTTGTAAATGCGATCCGAGTTTATGTATTAACAGAAAAGTCACACAACTGCAAAACATACATATATCAGTAAATTAATTAATAAACTCGAAAAGTAGTGGAGGAACACCAAGAGAAACGATTTCAACATCTTGTATGGTTTATAATGAATTCCTAATCGAAATGAACCAACAACATAGAGATGTTTTCTCAATAAGATGAATGTGCAATACCATAGGAACACCTAAAAAAGAACATGATGTACTTTCTTCTCCAATAGCAGCACAGAGAAACCCAATGGAACAGCCAAAATCGTCTCATGCATAAAGACCTATATTCTGATCACCATTTCCAAACCAGAGTTCAATTTAAGACTCAGATAGCATTTAACTCTATGAATTAAGAGTCATGCAAATGAAATCAGAAAGTTCGTCAGACTCCGATCTTCTGTAAACCGGTACCAAAAATCACTCTCACAAAACCTAAGTAAATCAAACACAGGTCAAGAAATGGCTAGCTAGGAATTCAATACCTTCTCACGGTATGGTCGGAACCAGCGGTGAATCCTGAAGAATCATCGTGGAAGCAGCAATCCAAGACCGGCCTCTTGTGCAAAAACTTCCCCTCAACGAGTTCGCACTCGCGTCATATAACCTGACACTCTAATTGCATCGAAAGCGAAGAATATCAAATTGAAACCCTAGAAATCCAGAACCATACAGAAAACGAAATTAAGGTAAAGGAAAGATCTTACGCCATCCCAAGAAGAGACCAGGAGATGATCGCTATGGTTAGAGAATCTGAGATTGGAGATTCCATCAGACGGTGGATCGGATAGCTCCCTTCCGCCAGATTGAGGGGGATTCGCCGCCATGGTGAACTCCGGAACCAGGATTTCTCCGCGCGTGAGAGAGAGAGCGGGAGGGATGTTCAAAACTTATAATGGGGGAGCGGCGTAGGTGGATTTGTTTAGGTACAAGTTGTGCATTGGCAAAATACGGACTGTCCATATCCACTATATCAAATATTTATTAGATCAAACAAAATTTACTTTACCTCCTAGCTTCCACCTATCCTGTACAAAACCATGTAACTCAATTGTAAAGTCGAATTGCTAGATCAGAATGTGGACTTTGAAAATGCCAACTATGGGGGATAAGGGTGTCTGAAGCTTAGTGAGCTCCTTAAGACTGAGTCGGGTGCAGGAGTTGATGACGATCTTGGGCTTTCACTTGCAGGAATTAGGATCAGTATTGATCCTTATTTATTCCTGAAATTGTCCTAATTAAAATGATTGAACAAGAGATGTTGAAGGAGCGGCCTAGTTGAACCATTCCACGTAAATAAATAACCTCACCACCATCCGGGGACCCAAGTTGAGCAAAGCTTATTTGGGCAAATTCCAATCTTTGATGATCAAAGCATTGACAACAACCATAAAAACTACAAGATCACACAGCTTCGGCCTCCCATTCTAACATAAAAAATATATAATATCTAAAGTTTGGAGTAGATGTGATTATGGTAATCACTCAGCCAAAGTAGTTTGATTCATAAAATTGATTGTATCCAAACAGATAACAGTTTGGATTCCCAAGTTGGATATAACTCTCGACGTTTCCAAACTGCATGCAAATTGCCAAGATGACAAGATCTCAACCAGTGCGATATTCTTCATGTATGACCGACCCAGTTATAAGTCCAGATCCAGCATACGAAACCATATCCTACTTCCAATGGTACTATAGTTGTTAGGATTTGTCATATGGATCTCCAATATCCGGACCACACAATTTGGCATATAAGATTTTAAAAGCTCTAAACTCCAATATGTTAAAATTTATCCAAGCCGAATACCAAATTCCAACGTATATGGCTTGCACATTGTTATCCGTCCATCAACTCGTTGCCACGAATCCGAACCTTCAACACGGAAATATATCCCAGAGTCTTCTTGGTGCCAGAATAAAACTGGGTCCGGTGCTGACCCGAACCATTTCAACGTATCCTTTTCTGGGTGCACGTTGTCGCCTGGGTGCTTGAGTCGATCTTGTAAAGCTTCGGATTCAAGGTAAATCTTCACCGCCATTTTTTTTTTCTGTTGCATTTGGTAGAGACTGAAAGGTTTCGATATTGTTTTGTTGGCGAAACTGTGGAATTATTAGAAGAATTTCTTTATATTTGAAGGATAGATGGATTTTTTAACATGGAGATTAGGGGATTTCTAAATATCCTTCTCCTTTTCTTCTTTCCTTGGTATCGACAGATTTGGTTGCCGTTTACCCACAACGCTGGGTAATTTTTTCGTTATTTGTACTGAATTTGTAACTGCTATATAGTGGTACCTTTAGGGGAAATCAGTTACTTTGATCATCTGTTGGAGTTGATCTTTCACAGTTTGAATGATAAGTGATGCACCCTTCTCTCCAAGTCATAGGCAACGGAGTGGGTGGTTCCTATTCTATTGTTGTCGGAAAGATAAGTTGCAGGTTTGCATCCAGTGCTGTTTTAAGGAGGCAGCAGTTCTTGATAAGGTCTCTAAAGGGATACAGAACTCAAAATTCAACACCAAGAATGTCTGATACAAAATATTCAGTCGATATTGCTGATGCTGAAAAAATCCTGAGGAAGATTACACCTGATCTTGATCCTAGCAGATATAAGGGTCAGGCAGGTAATTTTGTTCTGCAGAAGGCTTTGATTATGTTTTTTTTAAGGATGGACTTGTTTGCCTGCTTGCAATCTGTTGAAACAAAGAGCTTCCTTCAAGTGCTTGTTGTTGTTTCTGCGTAGCTATAAACCTATAACTATATCACCATGTGAATGAAGTACGAGATCTCATAATTTGTTGTCGGATCATACTGTCTCATCAAGATAAAGGGTTGAAACTAGACAAACTTGAGCTCTGTTTGGGATTAGAGAAATACAAAAACAGTGTTTTTCAATTGTTGCGCTAGGAGAAACTTCTATTGTTTGAGGACAGAGATCCAGAGAAACAATGGACTATAGGTGGTTTTGGCAATCACAATACTCCCAGTGCAAGACCTGAACACCTTGATGTAACGATAGATGTTGCCAGAGCCAGGATTTTCTCACATGATTGATGCATTTGGGCACAACCGATATAGCTCCTGAGCATATTGTCATTTTGGTAGCCACTCTTGCATCCGAAAGCCAGAAGAAAACATAGCCAATTTGCAAATTCCACTGAACTTGAGAACATTATGCAGGGAAGATAGCAGTAATTGGCGGTTGTCGTGAATACACAGGTGCACCATACTTTGCAGCAATATCTGCCTTAAAACTGGTGAGTAATGGATATCTCCTGTTATCTCATTGAACATGTTTCGTTTTGTTTGTCTAGCCTAGAAATAGAACTTCTTGTCCATCTGTGGATGGATGCTCTCATAAACCTCTATCATCAATTTTTAAACATTCAAAATGCAGGGATTTACTGTTTCAATATTCTTACAAAACAGGGTGCTGATTTATCACATGTTTTCTGTACAAAAGATGCTGCAACTGTCATAAAAAGCTATAGCCCCGAGCTAATTGTGCACCCTGTCCTCGAAGAATCTTACAGCATAAGGTGTGATTTGATGTCATTCTTTTTGTTCTCTCAGTTTGGTTTTAACATCTGGTAAGAAAAGTTAATCATGTAAGGCTATCCATTCAGGGATGATGAAAAGGAATTTGTATCTAAAAGAGTCCTTGCAGAGGTTGCAAAATGGATGGGAAGATTTGATTGCCTTGTTGTTGGACCTGGCCTGGGAAGGGATCCATTTCTTATGGTTTGTTATCTTGACTACTTAATTCCTGGATGATATTTTGCCAATCATTAGCCTTCTATGGAATAATTTGTAAATAGAAACCTCCTGGTCATTTAGTACCTTAAACTTAACCAAGCCTTTCTAGACAAAGTGGGTCTGTTAGAGGGTGCAACATGGGGCTTTCTATGAGGTCACCCATGCTAGTCTTATTCTCGCCTAAAAATACTTAACTCTTACATTCTCATACAATTTCATGCATTACTATAATAACGATTTTACCTCCTGGTAAAAGACATGAGAAGGTTCTAGGCTGGCAGTCAGCTGCTAACTTAGCCCTCCTTATCTGGGCTTGGGGAATGGCTATATGAGGTGATGCCTCACCAGATACAGAGTTTCCTCATTGATTTAGTCTAGAAAAAGAAATGTGAACTGCTGTATCTTCATCTTGTACCTCAAGAAGAAAAACGTGTAGGAAATAGATCCAAGGATCTTGGTTCCCCTTGTAAGGGTACTCCATATTATTGTGATCTACGTCATCCATATGTATGTCAGGACTGATGGCTATTTCTCAAATATGTGCCTGTGAAAGATTATGCTAACCCAGGAAGGCCAGATTCACCTCAATTCACTTCTGCCTATCAGGTCCATTTATTAAGTATTGCCAAGTACGTTGTCAGGCTTGGTGAAATGAGCGTTGCTGAGTGTATCAATCCAGAAATATGGAGTTGCTTATTACATTTTCTTGCACTTGGCATAGTGAAAAGAAGTATAGCATTTCCACTTACCATATTTAGGAAGGTAAATTTTGAATTCCTAAACATACAGTTCGATCCAGGTAATGACCAACGTAAAATGTAAGAATCCCAACTAAATTATGCTACTAAAAGCTACGGTTGATGTGAGATTCTTAATGGACTCTGTGTTTCACTCAAAGAAGATCCTAGATTCGGGATGGTCAGGCATCTGGTCTGTTAGCCTTATGACTATATGATGTTTCCAAAGAAAAATTATATTTTGAGACAACAAATACAATGAGTTTTGGATTTGTTCAGCTTGAGGCCCACTTTAACTCTCTACATATTGCTTTAGTGCATCTCAAGTCCACCTAAGGGAGAGTTCACCCTCAGATAGTTTGTTCAATCTTTTACTAAGGGGCCCCATCTTTTCCTTACTATAGTACTGGGCCAGGTAACCTCCTAGGGAGTAAGAAGTTATCGCATTGCACCCTCTAGCACACCTGACCTAGCGTGCAAAAGGACTTGATTAAGAGAACCATTGCTGCATCTCACTATTGGTAACATACCTTAGTAATGCTACCCTCAACTTTTGAGTTTCATGTGGTTCTGGGCAGATCTGAAACCTGATTTAGCAATTCAGTTGAAGTGTTGCTTCACTTTAGAATGCTAATATCATTTAGGTACTTTCATCTTTCATAATTACACAATTTACACCTTATGGTCATTAAAAAATCTTGTAGTCATTTAGGTCAGCCACTAGTGAAGAGTAAGGTCCAATATTTGAAAAACTTTGAACTGGCTACAGATGCCAGACAGATTATGAGGAGATCAATCTATCGGTAAAGAATAACTTGCAGGTGCAAAGGTGGATCACCGATCAACACAAGAAAATGAGCTAACTATTTGTGGCTGGAGAAACTTCCAGGACTTCTGCACACTGTTTAAATCTTTCATTTAGAATGCATAATTCTTTCTATATGCATTGTTTATTGAACACCTCTTTACGAGTTGAAATATCTTTGACTTTGTTCTCCAGGATTGTGTGAGTGAAATTCTAAGAGCTGGTCGAGAAGCACAAATTCCAATAGTTGTTGATGGGGTATGATTTTGTCAGTGCTCTATTGAGTCAATTCTTTGCCCTGCTGAGAAAATTCATCTCTCTCTCTCTCTCTATCAAGACTGAAGTTTCGAAAATTCACATAATATAGGATGGTCTGTTTCTTGTCACGAACAACCTTGGACTGGTACAAGGATATCCATTGGCTGTCCTAACCCCAAACATAAATGAGTACAAGCGCCTTGTCGAAAAGGTTCTTGGGGTTGAACTTGATGTTCAAGATGGGCCCAAACAATTGCAATTGATTGCTCATAGGTACTTTTTGGTACTCTTTGTTTCCCCTTTAGTTTAGTCCCAAGGCAGATTTCCAGTTATTATTTTCAAATCTCTTTCTCATCAGAAGGCAATTTTGGATTTATCTCATCTGCTTAAAGTGATGTGTTTGCATTATCACTCACTAGAATTGGAGTGACTATTCTGCAGAAGGGGAACTCTGATGTTATCAGTGATGGCAAATCAGGTACATTGTTGAAAAAATGAAATTTTAGATATAATGTTTGTATAATACATTTTACTGCTTCCATTATTTAACAATTAACAGGCTGAAACTGAATCATTGTGATAAGAAACACTTTCCGAACTAAAAGAGATGCTACTCTTTTCCTACTTTGTTCCTTTGGCGAACATGTTAAGCTGTATGTGACCAGCATATTATTTCTACAGTGAATCTGGTGGATATTTTTGGATCCCCGCGACGGTGTGGCGGACAGGGTGACATCCTTTCTGGAAGGTTTGTATTTTGCACTTCCATGTTCTTTTATATTCTAAAACGAAATAATCTTTGTACCACATTGTTGTGCAACTTAATTCTCCTATCGCATGAATGTTTCCGTAGTTCAGCCTGTGAAGTCATTATTAGCTTGGGGAAACCTTGTTTCCGTAGTTGAGAGCACTTTAGTCCCTCTTGAAGTCATCACTTGGTAAACGATCTGCCTATTAGGTATTGAGGAATATGGATTGAGGAAGGCTGAGGTATGATATGAATGAGTTCTCTATATAAGGTGTGGTTGCTAGCACAGCTGCTACTGTTGCACTTGACAAGTGGTCATCATACTTCGACTTTATATCTACTCCGTCAAATAGTCATGCCATTTTTTTTGAAAATAAGCCATGTTAAACATTTTTTCTTCATCACAAACTGTAGTGGATTACTTTTACTGTTGGTTTATATTAGTATCTTATCATCTACCGTAGGTTCCATAGAAGAAGAGTCGTCACTCCATGCCGTACACTAGGCTCTGTGCTACGCTCCAGTCCTTAAGAACGTAGTTTGCAGGCCAGTCCAATTGTGAACTGAACATCTATCCTAAAAGCATTTCCACTTGATCCTGAAAGCATTTCTGGTTTGACTCGAACCCTGTTGATAAAGAATTTCTTCTTGATCCTGAAATCATGCAGTGTGGCTGTGTTTTCAGCTTGGGCAAGGCAGCTAGGGCAAGAAAAAGATGACAAGTAAAGCTTTTCTCACTGGATTACTTTGAGCTTTCATGGTTATTATGTCCTTTTGCTTCCTATTCATTTGAAATTGTGGTTATTTTGATGATTGAAGTATTCCCACGAATCCAATGGTGTTGGGGAGTATTGCTGGCTCTGTTTTGCTGCGGAAAGCTGCATCACTTGCTTTTAGTAAAAAGAAACGGTCAACCCTCACCACTGACATCATCGAGTGTTTAGGAGAAAGGTCTCTCTCTCTCTCTATATATATATATTACACACACACACACAAACACACTTTTTTCACATGGCTTAGAAACTTGTGCTTATTTGTCAGTTTGGAGCACATGAGTCCGGCTATAGTATCCTGAAGCTGCAGTGTGGAGACCAGTAAAGTGGCACAGATCGAGGCAGATGGTCTGTTTGTTGTCAAATAACCTCAGAAACAAGAAGAGACCGCAAGTTTGCTTAATGTTTGTACAAATAATGAGGTTAAAAACATCTTGTATGACTAATGCTTTTCGGTAATGACATGGTGGAAATCATTTGGAGATGCTCTCTTTCTCTCTCTGAAAAAGGGTCCTTTTCTTATGAAGTGCTGCAATTGAGTGCCCATATATATGGAGCTGTGTCCAATTCAGTTATACCCTCGAGTTGCATTATACCAAACAATGAATTTCCTACTTTTCCATTCTAAGGTGGTCTGGCAAAGCAAGGCATCCATGCCTGCCTGCAACATTCAAAAATCACTTAACTTGAAACTGAGGTTCAAAGAAAGCAAGCAATCTTATTCTTGAAGCAAAAAGAGAAATAGACTACAATAAGGTTTCACAGACCAAGTTCTTCCTCCACCAAAAAGAGAAATAGACTACAACAAGGTTTCTCAGACCAAGTTCTTCCTCAACTTATTGGCATTGACCCAGCTGTGATCGGATTCAAGTGCAGACCAGCAGTGGAAAATATAGTTATATGTTGCATAGCAACATTCTAAACATTTCCCCCCATAAATCTATAGTTTTAACCTGGAAAATCCAGTATAGCAAATAGCTTGAAAATCAAGATCAAAGCCTCTTAGCCTTGAGATTTGCAGAGATGGAAGGGTTACAGGTAGAGTGCTCCCTCATACAGGCCAACAATGAAGACATAATATCGGCGAGTTATTGTGCTTCTACAAGAATGAAAAGCTGTCTTCCCTCTAATCTCTCCCTCCCCTGCAGCATGAGAAAGCATGTTAGGATGATGGGAACATTTTATGTTGTACATAAATGGAGAATAATCAGATGATAAACTTGCTCTAACGTCCTTTTATTTGGTACAATGGGGAGGCTAAAGCTCCATGGATGCCCCAGGTATCAAACTCATGACCTTCAACTTGTGAGTTGACCTGTTAAGCAGGTGAGCTATTGCTCCTTGTGCCACCGTCATTTATTTCAAGCTACATGCATCAAGGAAATTAGTTTTCAACGTCATATGAATGCATAGGAATTGCTTTTACTTCTTTATATTGGATACCTTATCTGAAATACAGGGATGTTATCCAGTAACTGGTTATCCGTTGATTGGCTTGTGGCTTTAATTTGTTTTATCTTAACATTACACGAACAGTGGCACACATCAATGTGAGTTTCTGCTATTAATTTCTTCAACACTCACAATTAAGATATGCAAAGTTACTCGACAATCGAATAAACAGTGTGAACCTTCTTCATTCAGCAACTTGCCGGGAATTGGAAAATAAGACAACAGGTTTGTGGAACGGTGCATGTTCAAATTTGAGCGGAAAATAAAATTGATGATGAACACAAACCTTGAGCTCTGCCAGCTCTATAACACAGGCACTCTCAACCACCTTTGCGCCCACACGCTCTGCAAGTAAAATGGACTTTGTAAGTAGACTGCCAGATGATACCATAATATCAAAATGCATCTCAAGACATAGTTAATAAAACCAATGCAAGAGCGTCAGTTCTGGACAAACAAACACACACACACACACATAAATACAGATGATCAAGCGCACAGTAAAGAGAAATTTGTGTACTCATCAATGCACAGGCACTAGAAATAATGCGGTTATCAGTTTCATGATATGAGACCTAGCCACAAGTCCTATACTTCTCGAAGCTGTCCAAGCAACAACACTTTTCTACATCTAAGTGACCATGAGTCAAGGCAACAAGCTATATTGTTGCTTGTTCTGCAGAACAACCCCTGTTTGATGGGTTCAACTCTTCGAAAATTGATGTTCACTGGCAGTTAAACAGCCTGCAGATTTAGTCCCTTCCAACATTTCAAACTTCACCTTCATCAGGTGGACTATCAATGAAACCAGAAATCATGTAAATAGTGTTCTAGGTTTCCATTTGTGATCTCCACATTAAGTTCTATTCACAAAACAAATTTCCAACACAAACTTTATCTTCCTTACAAAATAAAATTAGACATCACTGGCAAGATATGGCCAGGCAGGTAGTTTCTGACTTGGCCCGCCGCTAGATTTTTGCTGCATATATCTAGGGTTTCTTGACTATACAAAGCGTTGAGGGAACTGCCACAAAGTTCAATTATTAGACCACGATAAAGGCACCACTGCGTGAGAGGACATTATAGTGGTAGCTTGCGTGACCTCTGAAAGTCTAAATTAAAATCCTTTGCCACCGGTGACTCTCCCCATGGCCATTTTTTATGCTCATAAAGTTGATCAAGTATAAATGTAATTTACTGGTACCTTTTGCTCTTTCTCCTATTTGTTCTTCTAATAGACTTATTATGTACACTTACAATCTTTATTAGCAAGAATAAGACAGAGTTCCTAAGTAATCACCAATAGCAAGCCAACAGAAAAAAAGCATTCATGCATAATGAGAGTTTTTTTAGATTATTACCGAGTAACCTAATAGCAGCACATAAGGTCCCACCAGTTGCAATAAGATCATCAATTACAATTGCACGTTCTCCTGGATTAACAGCTCCTACATGCATCTCCATCCGGTCTGTTCCATATTCTAAAGTGTACTCCTCTGATATGACCTCACCTATTAAAAATTTAAAACCACAATAGCAATTTGCATAATGAGAAAGAAAACATAAATCATTTTGTTCAGACGTCTAATAAAGCAAGCATTTAACAAGCACCATCTAGAACACAGTACAAGATTTGGTTTCACAGAACACCCTACACAAATCAAGTTTCTATTAGATCAAAGTTGTACCACCAGATGTTCCAAAAGCACAAAATACAATGGATGCTAAATTATTACTCCAAAAATACATCGTACTTCAAAGAGCAAAATAACAATGTTTTCGGAATATGCCAAGGTACAAAAGCAGATGAAGTTTCTTTGTTGTAATTCAGAGAAACTGCCTCTTTGAAGCCATGTAGTTGGAGTGATCAGGCAAAACTCCAAGGCGAGGAATGTTGGTCCGAGGAATTGAATTGAACTATGACAAGGATCGGAGCCACATGAAGGGTACAGAATGAAACGTATTAAACAAGTCAGTTGTCCATGAATACATGTAACGGTTTGTAATATAGGGCAACTAACAGAATGTGTTATACAAATTAAAAACATAAAGCATGGCAAGGAACTTATAGAACTGAAATGAAAATGAATATAAAGTTTATATCAGTCACTTTTAATCAACTTATATAATCTTAATTTTGCTATTGTATGATCAAGAAATACTTCTTTTGTCTACTTTTCAAACATCTAGGAGTTAGTATGCTTGGATAAATCAAAGAACGTTGCTCATGGTTCAAACATAGGAAGAAACAAGGATGGGAGAGATGTACCAGGAAGCTTCCTCGGTTTCCTCAAAGGAACAAACTTAGCTCCTATAGCCAGTGCAATAGGAGGGCCAAAAATGAATCCTCTTGCTTCAACTCCTGAAATAGATAATCAACCATAAGGACATCTATATATATACTATATTCCTCACAGCATGAAGAATGATTTTGCACCAGCAGAGCATTTCAGGCTGATAATAGAAAAAGAAAAGTAGGACAACTAAGCTTGAACTAGTTCACTGAAAAATGTTTGCAAGAAAAAGATCAAGTTCAACCATGCAAGGAACAACACCATTTTGTCAGACACAAGGTAAAGTAAAGAAGAGTGATTAAAGTGCTATCTGATGGAAACAGCCAAATCATGTGTTGCCGGAAGGTTACAGTTGTTAGTAAATCAATACTTGGGGATGCTTAATCACCCATTCCTTGTGCGCTCTATGAATTTATGGTCTCAAGAATGAAATGAAATTAATCAGGGTCCACTAATATGTATACATTTTTTAAGTGCACTAAGCAAAAGTTCATCATCAAGTGCTATTCTAGTAATTTCTTTATAAATAAGCTATACTTTTTTGGGTGTCACTATGTATTACTGTTTAAAAAATTGACAATCCACATGTAAAAGTAATATGTCTATATGTGATTGTGCGTGTGCGGGTAAGCACATCCGTAATTGTTGCACATATATTCTTATGATACCAATTCATCAAACTAAAAGAAGAGTGCTGAAAGTGCTATCTGATGGAAATGGCCAAATCATGTGTTGTTGGAAGGTTACAGTTTGTAAATCAACACTGGAGGATGAATCACCCATTCCTTGTGTTCTCTATGAATTTGTGGTCTATACAATGAAACGGAATTAATCAGGGTCCACTAAAATGTATACATTTTGTAAGTGCACTAATCAACAGTTCATTATCAAGTGCTATTCTAGTAGACTTCTAGTAATTTCTTTATAAATCAGCCTTTTTTTGGGTTTCACTATATATTACTGTTTGAAAAAGTGGCAGTCCACATGTAACAGTGCATATATGTGATTGTGCGGGCAAGCACATCCATAATTGTTGTACGTATATTCTTATGATACCAATTCATACACTTCCAGATCTGAATCGTATACATTTCACTTTACAATAAAAAATTTATCATCGATGTAGGATCATACCATTTCTTGCTGTCTTTATAATATGTCATGTTAATGGTACCATTAAATTTTATGTATTAATATGCATATATTGCCAAAAAGAAAACTGGAAAAACTGCGATATGAAGAGGAGCAAAAATTTTCTATGTGAATGACAAAACATATCAAACATGAGGAATGTAAAGACTATCAGAATGAGATAGAAACCGAAATGAACTAAGAGGAAGCAAATGCTCTTTTCTTTCAATTCTCATGCTCCCTCACAAAGGAAAAGACAAAATCTTTCTAGAGAGGATAAAGAATTTACCCGCCACAACTGAAATATTCTGGTTTTTATATCTCTCAACAAACAAATCAATGGTGTCCTGAAATGCCTTTGGGTCAAGCAGCAATGTAGTTATATCGTGAAACATGATCCCTACATTTTCCAAATGAACACCCACACAAGGACCCAGTAAATGGTTAGAACAACGCGTTGATCCAAATCATGCAAATAGAAGCATGGAATGAAAGTGAATGTCAAGCTACAATAGAAGAAAAGTACTAGCAGTAGTTCTTAGTAAAGCAGCTACTGGCAGCCGAGTAATAACAGTAGCAGCTGAAGCAGCATACTGGCAGTAATAATAGTAGGGTATCATATAGTTGGCACTGATCGAAGATGGAAACTTGAAGATAAATTGGCTGACCAGGAGAATCTATCCATCCTTAGCATTTAGCAAGTAAGCAGTGCTGCTATAATCGTGTATGAAACACCGGTTAGGCCCAAGAAACGTCTCAAGTCCATGAATTAAGTAAAGGGTAAATCAGAAACTTACCTGCGTAATTTTGGATTTTACTGATTGAAGCATTTAAGTTTGGGAACTACTAAATCGAATATAATCTAACGAAAATCGACAGTTTAGCCAAACTTTACGTGAAAGAAAACCCATAACTTTCTGCAATACTTGAAATAGAAATCAGAACATGGATACAGGACACTTCATGTCTATGTTTAATGATTCTACCTTGCTAACTATGTAAATGAGAGATCATTACAAGTAGGAGAAACGAAAAGTCCTTTTCCAAAAAAAGAAATCTACCGTACTTCTATAGGAATCAAACAAGCAGACAGAAATGAAACAGATAAATTGAACACTGGATGGGCAGAAAACCAAAACTAGAGAGAGAGTCACCCGGCTTAGGAAAATTCGGGATCACGCGGATCGCCGTCGAGATTCTCCTGATGCGATCATCGCTACCATCGATTGCCATCTCTCCCTCTCTCTCTCTCGTGCAACGGCCTAGATCGGAGAGTTCGTCGGGCCTTCTCGCTTCCCCTGAATTTATTGCCGCTTCAGGAGTCCCCGATCATCCTGCAAAGCAAGCTTATACCCGTCCATCAAGACATGAACGGTGGAGAATATGCGGTATCTTAGTGGTTAGTGGGTTCTGTTTTGGCACTTTCTGAGCGCTCGTACAGCATCCAGTAGCGACACACCGAGCTCCAGACAAGGAACAGGCGATAGGCCGTTCATCATTCGGATGGACGGTCTATAGAAAAGGAGGGTTGGTGGTGCACTATGGCCTTCTTTTGTTGACCGCCGTTGACTGGGATAGCCACCCACCGGTGCCACCACTGAGCAATCTTTTCTCTAACGTAATTTCTTGAAATTTAAATAATTTTCACAAATGAACTAGCACCCCTACGATGGCCTGCTATGAGCGGTGAGGGGAGATTCGGAGCTGTTCGGAACTGGCACGACAGTTTGACCTATAATCGAACCGGAACCGCAGTCATTACGAACCAGAGTTGGTCAATTCAAAAATATTTTCTTACACTATTGTTTTGATAAATCACAGAATATACAAAATATTTGTTATTTGTTAAAATTGGTTTTTAAAGAGTATCGATTATCTTGTAAAAAATTAAAAATCATTTGATAATATTGTTGTAAATATGTGCTATATTTTTAAATAAAAAAATATATCAGCCTATTTTAGATAGTACATTTTTTTATATTTGATGTGCTTGTCATGTACTTAACCTATGTGTATAAGATGATTTAAAGATTATATGAACTAAAATACAACCTATTCGAAATGTACTTAATTTTCTTTGCAATCATCATAATGTTAGAAATGAATCGGTAGATTTTTGTAAATGAAAAGTTAGTAGACTAAGAAAATTTTCAAAAGTTGTTGGACATTGTTGGACCTAGATCTATCAAATATTGTCCGTGATTATATCCTACATAGACTTATTAACATAGTTTATATACCTTAATTTTTCACAATCAAATTTGTTTCAATCTATTGATATGTTTGTACATGTCTTTTAGATCTCCTTTCTAATTTTAATAATGCTATAAATGTATTATTTGGTATTTACTATCCGACTTGTTATTTATTTGCTTCTCAAGCTTTAGAAGTAGTTTATTATTAAAATTTTGTATCGATTCTTACTTATCTTATATTATGTATGAGATGATAAAAAAATAGCTTAATTATTATATAGATCTTTCAACAATTAGTTTAGTTGCTATTGCATTATATCCTAAATTAAAATTAGAAGGCTTATAATTATTTTTGAATGCTATTATAAGATTAAACCTTAATCAATTATGTGTCTTTCATTAAACGGGCTTAAGGATACCAACAATATAATCAACGATAAAAGATTAAACATTAATCAATTATGTATTGATTATAGTTTTCCACATAATCATCTTGTTTCATAAGTAGAAGAATAAAATAGTGTCTGTCATATATCTTTTTCTCTTGGTGGTAAGTTTTTTAATCGTATTTTGAAATCTAGACTTAGAAAATGGTCAAAATCTATGGACTCGACTAAGTTTGAGATATATAAGCTACTCATTGTAATCTTCATAAATTTGAAGAAGATGAGGGTGGAGAGAAATTAGATGTTTTAAAATGGTGGGAGAGCATAAACTTATACAAATTTATCTTTAATTGTTAAGAATGATTATAGCTTTCAACCCTAGACCTTTGAAACTTAGACTTTCCTAGATGATTGGACAAGAAAAGGTATCGAGCACAAAAGCGTGAAGAAGTGTCGGTTGACATATATACCAAAGACTATAATATTGAAGGAGGAACTAATACAAGTACTATTGACATTAATCACATACAAGCATGGAGTGACAATGATGATTAAGTTTAAAGTCAATTACTTTAGGTGAACTAATACGAGTACTATTGACACTAATCTCACACAAGCATGGAGTGACAATGATGAGTGAGAGGTTTCTACCAAAAAGTAAGAAAACTATGTGAGCTTTTATTCCTCTTCACCCAAGAAGATGTGTAGGAAGCATAATTCACAAGTAAGTGAATTATGATTAAGCCCATTATTTCTTTTATTTTTATTATATATTACATCTTGTATGAATTTTTTATATATATTATATTATATTTTATAATACTATAACTTCAATTTAACATCTTATTATTATATATAATGCAAACGTATATAGTTATATTCCATAATACATTACATATATCATATATGTAACATGCTATATATTTACATAATTATATTATTATATTATGTATATATATATATATATATATATATATATATATATATATATATATCAATATATACTTACATAGTTGCATTACTACTACATAGTCTACATATATTTTGTAATGTAATATCATTTATATATAAATTAATTAACTAATGTTATATTTATAAGTTATAAGAACTTATAAAATGTAACTATACCCTTTTTAATGTAATATATGTATGTATAATGTAATACATTATATACTAATACTTATAGTTATAAACTTATATAGTTTAAATTATTTAATAGTTATATAACTAAACCATATCCGAAGCTGTCTCAGAATCGGATTCGAAAGCGTCCAAAAATTGGATCCAGAATCATCCCAAAACCGTTGAAAATGAGATTCAAAACCACTCAAAACCGGAACCAGATCCAGAACCATCATGAAATCGGAACTGGATCCATAACTGCCATTAAATCAGAACTGAATCTGGAACTGCCAAACCCAGAACCGAAACTGTCTATTGAACGGTTCAGTTACGGTTCTTGATTCCGAGTAACCTGGAACCGAACATATTTCTTCGGAACTATCTTGATCGTCTTAGACTTGTTGGGAAGAATGAACCCACAGCTAAAGTAAGTGATATAGGTTGGATGAATGAGTAAAAATGAGAATGGTATGACCTTACTCGATTCTACGACAGTGTGATGAGAGTCGTAATCAATCACTCCCCTAAATAATAAAGATTGAATGAGGAATTTGATTCTCCATGTTTTTCTATCATATCGGGTTATAAATAAAACATAGAACGATAAGAATCGACTAACAAGTTGAAGGTCATGAGTTCGATTCCTGGGCATGCATCTGGCTTCTGCCTCTCCACAGTACAAAAAAAAGAAGCAAAGAAAATAGGTTACACCATTGAATTTTATTTAGTATTTAGTTATATATTTGTGACCAGTCTGTATATAGAGGGAGTCGTTTCGATTCCGTGTTCAGGTTTGGAACGGAACCATAACTCAGAACCTGAATTGGAACTGGGCCTGGACATAAAGAGAAGTCCTTCCAGAAAAAAAATATTTGGCTTGGCTTGTTACCCGGAACTTCACATAAGCTCATCTTGTGCCAGGCCAAGATCTAACCAGGTGCCCCCGAACAGTCCCCGTTCAGTCCATTCGACTCGTTTATCAGCTCGAGTTATTTTCTATGGAGATAATGGTGGCTTACACACATGCTCTGTGTCCGACCTCATTTGCATTTGCTAGAGCACACCTATATACATTAGCAAGCGAGATGCAGGAGAGACTTAGTATAAACACATAAATTCGCTGTTTATTTCCCATCTACTTCATTTTATCGAAAGCTGATTTAGAGAAAGACACCTTAACGTTAAAATCAAACAATAAATCTAACAGTAAAATATGGTAAAACATAGAGTTCGAGATGACTTAGAATCCATGTAGCCTGGCCCTACTCCAAGAAAAAGGCTTGGTTTTCGTTTTGTTTCAGATAAGTTTTAGGAAAACTGAACCTTTATTTTTGGTGTTTTGTATTTTTCAAGTTTCGTTATTCATCAAACACAAAACCTATTGTTAGCATGAAACTATGGTTTCATAGGGTCAAATTCGAGTAAAAAACTTCAGTACCAAGGGAAACATAGGCCATAAGAACGAGATTGAGGAACTTCACACAAAAATCCAAGCGCTTCCTCTACTATCGTGTTGTTATCTCGTGTCACACTAAAGTCATTATTACTCATGAATCAAACACAAAATCATTATTATAAATCTATATGAGTAAATTCATATGGATTTAAGCTTACCGTTCTAGTACAAAGAAACTGACACCAAGAATCAAATACACCATAAAGGTCTCCAAATGGTATTATAAGACGTATAAATGATTCTTAAAACAGTTGAAACTTCATGCTAGGATTTGGTTCTCTTTTCAAGACAATAGACATTATTATAGTCAATTCTCCACCAATTGCGTCAAGAGCAATAGCTCACCTAGCAAGAGGGGGCAGCTCACAAGTTAAAGCTCATGAGTTTGATACCGGGGTCATGCACATGGCTTGAGCCTCCCTATTGTACCAAAAAAAATAATCTACAACTAAACTTTAATTACTTTGCCCTTATGTCAATGAATAAAGGAAGAGAGTTGCATTAGGCAGCATATAAAAATTAAAAACTCACTAACGTTCTCACTTATTTTTCACTTGCTCTTATATCAGCACAATACAGATTTGTTATTAGCTGAACCCACATGGTATAAATAAGTTGGCAGGTCTGCGTCCGGGTGCACTACCAAGCACAACAACTTCACTTAGTGTAATACCATGGATTTAATATGTATAGATAGGGCGTCTTAGTTACATGTGTGGTGTATGATCTTGCACAAACATTTTCGACCTTCTAATTCTTAAAATCGACGGTAGAGAATTGAATCATTGTATATTTAATATACCGATATGCATTAAATATAAGTACACTGTACAATGGTATATTTAATTCAAATCTCTGTTGTCGATATTAAAAATCAAATAATAAAAATATTTGTACAAAGATTAAAGATTATGCAATAAACAACCATTATACATCTAAGACTCCGCCGCCCCATCCATCCGCCGACTCATATAGTACAAATATAGAGTTAAAGCTGTAGTTGCAAGGTGCCGGTGATAGGGTGCATAGTGGCGATTTTAAAAGATGGAGAAGTAGGCCTCTAAAGTTTTTGAAGAAGATGGCCTTTTTAAAGTTAACAACTAATATAACACGTGACCGAGCTCAATGTGGATTAAGAGTTCAAGCAGCCAACCCCACTTCGACTTGATTCTTCTTGCCATCAAAATTTGGTGCATTATATATTATAATTTATTTAACTTACCTACCTAAGAAAATAATGTTAGTTTAATTTACATAAAGTATTCTCTTTTCTTTGTCTTCATCAACTTTGATCATGTGGATTAATCCCATGCTAACAAGGAGAGAACAATTCTTAGTCCTGTGTGTTGCCCCTCTTGCACAAACAATGTTCGGTACAGGCATGGTAGATCTACTATAGAGCGGTGTGAGATATGCATCTCATCCAAAATCTAATTTTTTTTAGATCCGTCATTATATAAAGAAATACATGTGCTTTGCAAAAATCAAATATAATTGTGCTTCACCCGAAATACAAGTACACCTCACCCCAAAAAATTCCTCAATCTGCCGGTGAGGATAGGCCTTCTTGGCTGTTCCCCTGTGAAGTACACACACCATTTTCTTCTAAGAAGTTTAATTCCATAGACTCATAAAATAGCCAACTGTTTAAATTGTACACTTTATTATCAATTCCTTTTATAACCCAATATTTATGTGCTTAAATCTAGAGTAATATACTTAACGAGATTAGCTAAGTTATAATTTGTGTATGGTTTTGATCACTAATATATTTGGTTGGAGGTTTGCGAAACCCCGCTTGCCTTTAAAAAAAAAAGTGTCCTTAAACCTGCAGTTATTTAAATGGGAGACGTGTCTGTACCAGTGTCGTATAGGATTTTGGACTCGGGCATGAGAGTCGGTTTTGGTCCCTTTGTTCGGCTCTAGAAGGCCGTTGGCTCAAGAGACTTGAATGAAAGCAGGGAAGAAGAGAAGAGTACGCGGATATTATAAAAGTAAAAGCCGGCGATGGCTGCGCCGAGTCAACTGGCGGATAGGAGACCACAGCCCCAAAACGAGTTTGGTTAGCTGTTGACTCGTTGACTGGACTCCTTCATGAACCATCTGGTTCGTGCTTTCTCACTATCTTACACTAGACAAAGCCGCCCCTCTGTCTTGGTCGGTTTCGGTTCCGGTTCCGGTTTCGATTTGAGTTATATAGTTTAGAATGAAAAAAAGGTCATTAAAAGTTTGAAATTCAAAAAAGAAAAGGTTTTGGTTCCAACCCGGTTCGAGTTCCATGAAAGGTAGAAGTAGAACTGAACCGGGTGGTGTCTGGTTTTGGGTTCAATTTGATGAGTTCTATTGCTGGTCCAGTTCAGTTTCGATTGGAACCATGGGGCTGGTTTAAAACTGACCATGTCTACCCACTCCTATTAAAGGAGCTTTCAACTAGCTTTATACAATATGAGCTTTCCTTACTGATATTATGATAACTCGAAGAAGATGCATAACGAACATCAACTCACATGGCTAAGGGCTCGATTCACAAGATGAAGGTCATGAGTTCGATACATCATGGGCCATGGTCTGGCTTCGACCTCTTCAATGCAGTCAGGGAAAGAACTCTAAGAAGTTCCCTTTTCAATTGTTTGGTGGTGCAGAACCCTACTAGATTCTTACACCATTCTTGTGTATCGAACTTGTGACCTTTGCCCCTTGAAGTTCTTTATGACTTAGATGATTTAGAATTGAATTAAACCAAATCAACATAATTTGTAATTTTACGACAAACTCAATTAAACAAAAGTCTGCTTTTAATTTAAGCACAGAAATTTCAAAGTTCACCATCTGAGTCCTGAAATCCATGTAACTCTAGTTGTTTTGTTTAGCATCTTTTTGGCTAGATTAGAATCAACCTTGAAGGTTTCGGATTTGATCCATATGGAGATGTGCCTATGATGGCTCGATACTTAAGGGGGTCAACTCTCATGCCCCTTTGGCTTAACACAAACCTTGAACTCGAGTTCTAAGATGATGTTTAGACCCAGTATGGTTTATACAAATGACTTCAAAATGCAATGAATGATGCTCATGAAAACATGCACATACTATGGGTTAGACTCACTCTAAAAAATCCCTGATTTTTCCAAGTTAAGGATTCTATGAAATTCAGGAAGCTTGGAGACATGGTCTTTCCTCCTTGCTTTGATGATTCTCAAGCATTAAACTCTAGGGAAGTGCTAGGTAAGAGAGAGCTATGACTAGCTTGGACGATTTTGACTTGGGATTATATACATTCTTCGAAAGGATTTTGAAATTGGTTTTGTATATGCCATTGTTTTTGAAATTTTCCGATTTTTTGTTTTTTCAAAACACAATTTCAAGGATCAATATAAAAGACTTTCTTTTTGAAACTTTTTTCAAATGAAGAATGAGGGAATGAATGAAAACAAATTTCTTTTCAAAATTTTCATAATTTTCAAATGTTTTTGAAATTTTGAAGGTTTTTTCATTTTTTTTGGTTTTGAGAATATCTATTTTTTTTTAATTTTTGAAAAAGAGGGATCTTCCATTAAACCTACAAAGAAAACTCTATGCATTAGACTCAAAATGAAAGGTCTAAGCCATGGGTCTTGGTTTTAGTGGGTAATAGGGGCATCCTTGACCCAAGTGGTCTTAGGTGGTGGCTGAGGGAGTATGGATGGGATATAGCCCAATCTATATGATTCGGGTTTGGTGTAGGTATGATTGGTTCTAGGCAACCTTAGCTATGGGCTCCTAGACCTTGGTATGGTTTATATCCCATGTAAAGGGATTGAAAGTATTTTATAGCTTAAGCATAGGGAGGATTAGAAGTATAAGACAATTATAGAATATATTGTGGTAGAATCTTAATCAAACAATTAGAGTGCAAGTGTGTGTTTAATGGTGATTCATCCACGAAATAAAATTTGTAGCAACTCTAATTATTACAATGTGGGAGGAGATGAAACTCCACTAATACAACCCCATTTGATGAATTTAAAGAAGGGAGATCGAATTTAAATTGAAAACAAGCTTCGGATATGGTTTAGTTATATAACTATTAAATAATTTAAACTATATAAAACTATATAAGTTTGTAACTATAAGTATTAGTATATAATGTATTACATTATACATACATATATTACATTAAAAAGGGTATAGTTACATTTTATAAGTTCTTATAACTTATAAATATAACATTAGTTAATTAATTTATATATAAATGATATTACATTACAAAATATATGTAGACTATGTAGTAGTAATGCAACTATGTAAGTATATATTGATATATATATATATATATGTATATATATATATATACATAATATAATAATATAATTATGTAAATATATAGCATGTTACATATATGATATATGTAATGTATTATGGAATATAACTATATACGTTTGCATTATATATAATAATAAGATGTTAAATTGAAGTTATAGTATTATAAAATATAATATAATATATATAAAAAATTCATACAAGATGTAATATATAATAAAAATAAAAGAAATAATGGGCTTAATCATAATTCACTTACTTGTGAATTATGCTTCCTACGCGTCTTCTTGGGTGAAGAGGAATAAAAGCTCACATAGTTTTCTTACTTTTTGGTAGAAACCTCTCACTCATCATTGTCATTCCATGCTTGTGTGAGATTAGTGTCAATAGTACTCGTATTAGTTCACCTAAAGTAATTGACTTTAAACTTAATCATCATTGTCACTCCATGCTTGTATGTGATTAATGTCAATAGTACTCGTATTAGTTCCTTCTTCAATATTATAGTCTTTGGTATATATGCCAACCGACACTTCTTCACGCTTTTGTGCTCGATACCTTTTCTTGTCCAATCATCTAGGAAAGTCTAAGTTTCAAAGGTCTAGGGTTGAAAGCTATAATCATTCTTAACAATTAAAGATAAATTTGTATAAGTTTATGCTCTCCCATCATTTTAAAACATCTAATTTCTCTCCACCCTCATCTTCTTCAAATTTATGAAGATTACAATGAGTAGCTTATATATCTCAAACTTAGTCGAGTCCATAGATTTTGACCATTTTCTAAGTCTAGATTTCAAAATCCGATTAAAAAACTTACCACCAAGAGAATAAGATATATGACAGCCACTATTTTATTCTTCTACTTATGAAACAAGATGATTATGTGGAAAACTATAATCAATACATAATTGATTAATGTTTAATCTTTTATCATTGATTATATTGTTGGTATCCTTAAGCCCGTTTAATGAAAGACACATAATTGATTAAGGTTTAATCTTATAATAGCATTCAAAAATAATTATAAGCCTTCTAATTTTAATTTAGGATATAATGCAATAGCAACTAAACTAATTGTTGAAAGATCTATATAATAATTAAGCTTATTTTTTATCATCTCGTACATAATATAAGATAAGTAAGAATCGATACAAAATTTTAATAATTCATAAACTACTTCTAAAGATTGAGAAGCAAATAAATAACAAGTCGGATAGTAAATACCAAATAATACATTTATAGCATTATTAAAATTAGAAAGGAGATCTAAAAGACATGTACAAACATATCAATAGATTGAAACAAATTTGATTGTGAAAAATTAAGGTATATAAACTATGTTAATAAGTCTATGTAGGATATAATCACGGACAGGTTTTGGCTAATTACAAGCTTAAACCCACTCAATTAGGCTAACCCACATGATTAACCCCAAACTTGACACACAAGTCAAGCTTAATTACAACCACACTTGATCTTATCCATCCCCACTCTCTCTCATGCCCATAATCCCACGTGAATTTCAAGTGGGCCCCACCTCCATTTATGAGAAGGTGATGTGGGCCATGGATATGGATATTGGATTGGATTTTTGAATCCAAATCCAAATCCAAGTCCATACATGGGTTTTGATTGGGACCTGGATATATATGGTCCAGATCCAATCCAAACTGAACTCTGACTCCTTCGAGCTGTATTCGAAACGAACAGTTTATGTGGGGCCTGACAGCATCAGTGCTCCGTCTGCGTTGGGTCTTCGCCAACATGATCGTCCGCCTCTGTTTTCGCCTTCCGAAGATGACTTCAAATGATGTTTTGATGATAATAGGGTCTTGGACGTTCGAGATCCTGGGGGTGTGAATTTGATACAAGAGTTGTTGTGCCGGGCTTGACATGTGCTCCGGTTCTGGGCTCTTCTTAGCTTTCCTGGTCCTGTCTGGATTAGGCCAAGCTGCTTTGGTGTTTCAAAACATGTTTTTTTTAAAAGGGTTTTAAAAGCCATATTGTATGTTTTCGAAATATAGAGTTCAAAACATATGTACAGGGTTGTCTGGAAGGCTCTTGGGTTTCCAGATTCAAAATAGCCCTTTGGGGCTGCTTTCGCAAAACCAGATGAAATTGAGAAATTCATGGGATTTCGGGGTGTTTATAGATGCCCCTCTTTGGCCTTGTCCAAATCGATTTGGATAAGGGCAAAGATGACAAACACCCCTTTCAATGTCTCCCTAGATCTATCCACGAAGAACATGAGATCGTGCCAATTTTTTTAGCAAAATCTCAATTTACAAACTCTGGTAGGAGGAGATATCACGCCAAGGGGTTCTACATGGAATCTGGTCCTAAATGGGATCATGTTCATGCAAGTACCATGCGTGGAATGCAAGTGACATGGGTGTGGTGCCAAAGGTGGCGGCCTCCCAGGGACCAGATGTGGTCGAACTCTAGAGACTTACAAGGCCTACTGCTCCAAGTGAGCAAATCCTATACTGTTCGATGTTCGATTTTCAAAAGTTATTTACAAAAACTATTTACAAAAGGGACAACTGTCTTGAGTCTCGATCCTAAGGATCTCGGGCTCTTCGTGCTTGCCCTTGTTTGAGTCTTAACACTCACTTATCTAGCGGAGGTTTTATAAGAAAACAAGGCATATTTCAAATTCCTACGCCTTACTCGAAACGTCGAATTCTCAAACAAGATGAAATTCAAGTAAGTAAATCCTATTTTTACTTTAGGATTCCTCGAAATGAACCATGCTTTAGCTTGGGATAAGCCAGGGATGGGGAAAGAGATACCACAGTCCCTTCTGAAGCGTCCCGTGGTTTAAGGCATAAAAGGCAAAAAACTGCTCTTTTTGAGCTTTTTGGCCTCTTTTTCCTTTTTTTCATCGTAGAGGGTCTCCCTTTGGGAGTATTTTTTCTTTAATCCCTCTTTTTCACAAGAGAATCGATTTTCTTTTGAATTCTGGTTTCTTTCTTTTGGAAGGATACTTTGAATGGGAAATTCCCTTTGTTTGGGCCATGTTTTTCCTTTTAGAAGTAGAAGAGAAGAGGGGAGGACTTATCCCAAGCCTACACTCGATTCATTCCAGATCAGCCTATTTAGAAATAGCACGTACTACTTGCAAGTATCTTGCTATGTTGAACTAGGCCTTTCTTTGTAAGAAGAAGGATTTTGAAATGTAACCATGATTTTGAAAACTCCACTCTTTAACAAGTGCGAATTCTCTTTACTTAGGGTCACACGAGTTTGCTTTTGCACCTTATTCACATGTCTTAGGGCAGCTATCCCTAAAAATTTTCGAAAAATGGAATTTAATCCAGATCTTACACATGATACTTCTTTAAGTATTGAACATTGATAGGATCTGCTAAATTCCTACCTTCTACATCGATCGACCAATACGAATTGTTCGTAGTGGTTGCTCGTACAACATAGGGTCCATCCCAGTTGGGGCGCCACTTGCCTAGGGGGTGTGGGCCACGATGATGGATGGTTTTTAAGACCAGATCTCCCACTTCAAAGTGGCGAGGTCTCATGTGTTTGCTATAATGTTGAGCTATCCTTTGCCGGTATGCACGAGCATGATCCATGGCAAGGAGTCGCCTCTCATCTAGCAAATCTAGTTCGGCCATCCTAGCATGCTGAAGCGTCTCTAGGGGGAGGTCGAGTGCTATGGATGTATGGAATGAATGCAGTTGAGTATGAATGGGAAGAATGACGTTTGTGCCATAGACCAATTCGAATGGTGTGGCATTCGTGGGAGTCCGGATGGAAGTCCTATAAGCCCATAAGGCTTCATCCAGCTTCTCGTGCCACGTCCTATCCTTCTCTAAGGTTTTCTCAATAATACTAATGAGAGTCTTGTTTGTGGCTTCGGCTTGGCCGTTGCCTTGAGGGTAGTAGGGCGAGGAGAAGTGGTGAGTTATGCCAAATGTGTTGCACAACTTAACCATCCACTCGTTCTTGAATAGGGTGCCATTATCAGACACAAGGTCTCGTGGAACCCCAAATCGAGCCAAGATATTCCTTCGGATGAAAGCCACCACATGTTGCCCCATTACATTGGTTAGGGAAATGGCTTCCACCCACTTGGAGAAATACTCCGTGGCTGCTAAAATAAATCGATGCCCATTCAAGGCCTTTGAAAATATTGGGCCTACGATGTCAAACGCCCACATGGTAAATGGCCAGGGGCTGACCACGGAATGCAATGCAGATGATGGGATATGGATGGCGTGCCCATGCACTTGACATGGATGACACTTCCTAACATGATCGTGACAATCCTTTTTTAGGGTGGACCAAAAATAGCCCCCTCTAAGTATTTTCATCGCCATCATGTTGGCATTAACATGACCTCCACATTCTCCATCGTGGAACTCATGCATCACTATCCTAGCCTCCTCTAGGTCGATACATCTAAGCAGAATGTCGGTAAAACTCTTTTTGTATAAGACCCCACCCAGAATGGTGTATCGGGTCGAAATCTTACGAATGAACGCCTTATCTTTGGATGTGGCATCCTCGGTGAATCCCCCATTTTCTAAAAATTGGTTTATGTCATAAAACCAGGGTTTTTCAATAGACTCTGGGTTGTTTTGGCAAATATCCAAGTCGTGTGTGGATGGGTGGGGCGCATGCCATATTTCCAAAGATCTGGTCCCTGAAATGGGATCGACCTTCAGGGCTGAACCCAAAGAGGAGAGGGCATCGGCGATGCCATTGTCCTCTCTTCCTATGTGTGTGAGTTTACACGATTGGAAGGACTGGACAATCGAGTGGCCAACTCATGATATGGAAGTAGTTTCTCATTACGTACTTGCCAAATTTTTAAAACCTGGTTTATGACAAGGAGCGAATCTCCAAAGACCTCGATGCATGATGCCCCTAGAGTTTTCGAAATTCTTAAGCCTTGTATGAGTGCTTCATACTCAGCTACGTTGTTGGAACATTCGAAATCTAAGCGGACTGCTATGGGAATCTCGCCCTTTTCAAGGGAGATTAGGATGACCCCAGCACCAGCCCCTCGTTATCTTATACACATAGGTTAAGTACATGACAAGCACATCAAATATAAAAAAATGTACTATCTAAAATAGGCTGATATATTTTTTTATTTAAAAATATAGCATGTATTTACAACAACATTATCAAATGATTTTAAATTTTTTTACAAGATAATCAATACTCTTTAAAAACTAATTTTAACAAATAACAAATATTTTGTATATTCTGTGATTTATCAAAACAATAGTGTAAGAAAATATTTTTGAATTGACCAACTCTGGTTCGTAATGACTGCGGTTCCGGTTTTGGCTGATTTGAATTGAAGTTTAGCCAAAAAAATATCAACAAGCTTCAGATTGAAAACGGGAAACAACAAAAGGAAATTCATGCAAAAATGTCCTTCAATTATATATATATTTCTTTGATTATATCTTTTCATATAATGGAGAGGCGGAGCCAGAGATGAACGGCCTCCCATATTGAACTCATGACCTTCAACTTGTGACTCAACCCCAAACCAGGTGAGCTATTGCTCTTTGTGTTGGTCTGGCAATATCTCTATTATCTTCTTCAGTTGCTTTGTAGGAAATATAAAAATCACTCAACTATGGGCTATTAAAAAACAACAACCACCACTAGAAATGGTTGAGTTAAATTCGAAAGCATGGTTTGGATTTGAATTTGGGCCCACAAGATGGGCCAGTGAAACTGAGCTAAGTAAAAAATTTGCAGATAAGACCTCCATAAACTGTTGTTTTTGGCAGCCACAACATACCTTCTCAAACAAAGACTCATGGTTAGAAGGTTATCAAATAAAGTAGGCAATTTCTCTTTCTTAAGTACAAGGATGCATGAAGTGTTCTTTGGTTGTTTAGTTTTCTTTTCTCTTGAAACTGGTCAATTTTCTTAAAAACAAGGAAACTCTTTCCGCAGTTCATTGGTTTTCCCTCTAAAAAGATTCATAGGAAAATTATGCTATGTGTTTGATAGATTAATGAAACTGAAGATGTAAGCAAGAAAAATCACCATGTCAAAATCACCATTTTTAGATAATATTCTCCTGTTGACCATTAAAAACAGTTGAAAATCAATTGCAGAGGATTGCAACTAAGTGAAAGAAAGATGCACGTTTCTAGGTTGCTTGTAGTTGTAGGACTTTATTTTGCAGTGAGAAGGAAGTATCAAATTAAGCATGCGTGATTGATCAGTCAATGAGTTCAGAGGCTTGTGGATTAGGTAGGCCAAGCCTTTCTAGATTCCGACTGAAGCCGACAAAAACTAAGCAAAGACTTGACAGCAAACACGCAACAACGAATCTAGAACTAAGAGATCAGCAGAAATGAAAGGGTTGTGATGATGGAATTGCTCTTGTAGTTGACAATACGAGATGAATGCGGACTGTAATTACCTTAATCTACTTCAAAAAGTGGCTTCAGGTTCAAACATGTCTTCACAGTGACATCTGAAGTGCTTCCTGTTGCATCAATAAATACACTCCTCTGTTTCGTTA
Organism: Brasenia schreberi; assembly: GCA_036023115.1. NCBI lineage: Eukaryota > Viridiplantae > Streptophyta > Magnoliopsida > Nymphaeales > Cabombaceae > Brasenia > Brasenia schreberi. The sequence continues at coordinate 38,434,940 of JAYKKT010000090.1, forward strand.
TATTCAGACAAAGAGACGTCTAATCAGCACAACTTTGATTTCATCCAAATTAATCCACATTTTGCATGTATGACACCTCTCTCTCTCTCTCTCTCTCTCCCACAGACTGTAATCTGATCTCGTAGAAGAAATGAACCATGTTGAACCCATACCCAGAAATACTGTAATACAGTTTCACGTTTTCTACTGTAGACATTGTGAGTTTTGCACTGATTTCATGTAGTATGAATTTTCAAAAACTGCATCTTCTCCACGAACTATTTGAATCCTGTGGATCCTACACAAACTATTGTTTCTTTTTTGGGGGTACAAGTGAGGGCCGAAGCCCTGGTGCAAAACCCACGTTTACATATTCAAACTGTGTGAGGCTGGATCTAATATTCTTTCGAATACGTAACGGGTGATTGTTGATGACGTTCTTGATGTTGACAATGTAAGATCATCGACTACATAACCAAACAGCCCATCAAATTTTAATATAAACACACTTTCATTTCCAAAGTTCTAATTTCCAAAAGTGCAAGTCAAATCCCGGGAAAATTCAAATCTAACTCCTCGCAGCCATGTGGACTTCAAAATCCACACGCCATTTGCAAACATTTCTGCTAAACAAGCCGAGCAGCCCATTGTTTGGCTCGGCTCAGCTCAGTTTAAGCTGATGGATGTATATTTGAGTTGGCTCAGATTAGGTTCTTCGTGTTGATGCATGTATATTTTACATAGCAATCACTTGTGTGTTTGTGTGGTATATATATACATATATATATATATATAGAGAGAGAGAGAGAGAGAGAATTGGGGTGTCCAAAAAACTGATTTAAACCGATCCGAACTAGTGGTTAAGTTAGGCGGCTTTTTTTCTTCTTTTGTGGTTGGTTTAGTTCGGTTTATATTCTTTTATGATTTTATTAACGATGTGAAGGCTGAAATACAAGCAAACCAACCTATATGTACACTTTAGTAGGGTTGGGGACATAAGAGTAGAACTTGCTATTTATTTAGTTGAAGTGGGAATAATAGAAAATATGATGATCTAATAATGTAATTGTCAACATAGTTTTTTTTTATGGTGGTACTTTGTATTTAAACAAGTTATCTTATAATTCAGTAAGTTTTTTGTCATGATTATATATTACTTACTATATGATCATGACCCACAAAAACTTACTGAATCGGATTGTGCAAGGAACCATGGTTTAGAACCAAATCGGATTGATGGTGTGACTTAAATCAAGTTTATGTATGAAAGATGATTTCCCTCCGGTTCCCGAAAATCAAGAACCAGATTAGGTTGGTTCCGTGTAGAGCATAGCACGAACCGAACCTGACTTCCATCCTAAGACGACATGGCTTCAATAGATTAATAGATATTTTTTCAAAATTAAGGTGAAACTAGTGCCCAAAATAAATGAAGAAAATTTATTTTCCATTGAAAAATTTATAAATGTTTTAAAGTTTAACGAACTGACTCGTATTTGGCTTGTAATCTCGCCAGCTTGGCTCCTCTTACAGTGAATAATTGTGGTGGGTCACCAACACATACACAGAGAGAGAGAGAGAGAGAGAGAGAGAGAGAGAGAGAGAGAGAGAGAGAGAGAGAGGGGTAAAAGAAGCAAATATATGCAGAAAAGGACTACTTCTCCAAGGTTCGTCACTTCAAATGAACTTCGTACTACGAAAAAATGACTTGGCAAATAGAAATCAACCTTTATTCACAACCCACACACAGAGAGAGAGAGAGAGAGAACGAACTCAACTACTCGTTCAAACACTCCAAGTTTGACCCACACACTCTCCCTATCACTGAGCAACTTCCTAATATTTCAACCGTCAGCCTCTCCCTCTTTCCACATAATTATAAATACAAACTACCAATCTCTCTACTCTTCACTTACACATCTCCGTCCTCTAGAGAAGCTACTGATTTCTAGTCACTCGAAGTACTTCTTCTTCTTGCCTCCTGTTTCTCTCTATCTAAAATCCCTCCTCCCATGGCTGCCCTTGAGGCAGTCTCTCTTCATCAAGATCACCACCGTTTTCCTGCTTCTCTGCCACAGGCAACAGCCACATCCACGAGCAGTATCTCCTCAGAGGAACACGCGCCGAACTTCGAGTCGTGGAAGAAAGGGAAGCGCTCGAAGCGGCCCAGATCAGAAGAAGAGTACCTCGCCCTCTGCCTCGTCATGCTTGCAAACAGCGCCGCCGCACCGACACCGGCAACAGCACCTCCGGCCACCTCCCTGTCCTACCGCTGCACCGTCTGCAACAGAGCGTTCCCCTCGTACCAAGCCCTCGGAGGCCACAAAGCCAGCCACAAGAAGACCGCCTCCAGCGAGTCCTCCGCTGGCAACTCCACGGAGCGCGTCAAGGTCCCCAAGATCCACCAATGCTCCGTCTGCTTCAAGCTGTTTCCCACAGGCCAGGCACTCGGGGGCCATAAAAGGTGTCACTACGATGGTGGTATGGCGCCGACCGCCACTATCACCACTGTCAACAATTCGGATACGAGTGTTAGCTTTTGGTTCTCCAAGGGCCATCTCTTTGATCTTAACTTGCCCGCACGGCCAGAGTCTTGGGCGGGATCTGGCGATGATGATGTCACCAGCCCCCTTACCATCAAGCGTCGCTTGTTCTAGACGTTGCAAACTTGCTGCAGATTCCAGATTTTTTTCGTTCTTTCTTGCTTTCTTTGATATTCATTTTTTTTGCAATTCATATTCTTTCAGTGTATGTATACGAGCATCGTTCGTTTGTTTATTCTTTTACATGATACAAATGAGTTGCAGCCAAATTCTTTCCCTGAAATCTGGTTATGCGTCTGTGTCTGTGTGTGTGAGCTTGAGAGAGAGAGAGAGAGAGAGAGAGAGAGAGAGAGAGAGAGAGAAAGTTGGAGTTTGACTCCTTATCTTTTGACATTTCCTCGTTTTGGTGAATACAGAGTTCCAGCGTGTGGTGTGGCCGTAATTCTAGAAGCTTGTTTCAACGGGTCGGACCACTCTCGGGTCAAGATAGGTTTAACCTTCAAAGGTCCGCATATGTGTGCTAGTATTAAACCTGGATATGGGTCCTATACGGTCTACCATCGCAAATCAAATATAGCTCTTAGGATAATTCATAAATGTTAATGGGGACCTTATTTTGGAGATGGATTTGGTATAAATCTTGGGGATCAGAGGTAAACAATTAATGGGTCAAATTTCTTGTTGAAGTCTTGAATTTAATGGGTTGGGTATGGGTCAAACCCCACTCGTTGATACCCATAGATAGGGTGTGGTTTTTGTGGACCATGAGGAAATGCGTGTGTGGTTCGCGTATTGACGGATTCATTTTCAATGGAAAGCTACGTTTCAATGAGGCGTGCTCCACGACTCTTATTAGGGCATGAAGATTTCACATTTCAATAGTCGTGCATCTCTTGTTTATATATATATATATATATATATATATATATATATATATATAGAGAGAGAGAGAGAGAGAGAGAGAGAGAGAGAGAGAGAGAGAGAGAGAGAGAGAGAGAGAGAGAGAGGTGGCTTGCGATCTGGCAACAGTTTGGTGAACGCAATTTGAAGCTTGCTCACCAAGTTGGACATGTGAGATCTTTAAGCCACGTTCTTTGTATTAAGTGTGTGTGTGTGTGTGCGTGTGCACGCGCGACCATGACAGAGAGGGGGCAGACAGCAGGGACTACAGCCTAAAGTTGGCAATTTTCGACAACTCAACATAGAAACGTTTGTGATAAGGTCGGAAGATAGGCATCTGAGTTGGGTTTGGATCTTGCAAAATGATCCCACAACAACTCGGGTCAGCTTATATATATATATATATATATATATATATATATATATATATATATATATTGTATTATTAAGGGCTCTAGTCCACCTAATAGGGTTCTCAACTTGTGTATTATATACCGCAAGTTCAACGCTCAAGGCTTGCATACCCAACAGTGGCCTTCATAAATGAATTCTATATATATATATATATATATATATATATATATATATATATATATATATATATATATATATATATATATATGTATGTGTGTGTGTGTGTGTGTGAAAATTACAGGTATATAATTTCCATCAAAATCAATCTCAACCTTTCGATTAAGAGGTTTAAATAGTGAAGATTAAAAATTAAAAGTGAAAAAATATATCTACTATTTGAAGATATTTGATTGTCTCATATATATATATATATATATATATATATATATAATAAATTTTTTTGTTTCCAATCTCAATCATCTATATCTCCCATTGACTGAGATTTGGTTTTGATGTAGTGTGTACATGGGTAGTTTTCTCTTCCAACTTTTGAAAGAGTTACATCTTTGAACTTTTGAAAGATACAAGCTATTCATATATTCAAACTCCATGAAAACCAATATGATATGATCAAGGAGCGAGTGATTGAGATTGAAAATAAAAAAATAAAAAGTATATATTATCCTGAGAGAGAGAGAGATCTGGGGGCTCTTTCAAGGGTTATCCTGAAGAGGAACATTTGCTGTAAATGCCTGAAGACTTAACAAGGCATTCTTATTCGCCAATGCCTGTAACTTTCGGGATGTCTCATTTTGAGAGAGAGAGAGAGAGAGAGCTGTAAGTGGCCATGGGGGGCAATTTCGTGTTGTCAGTCACGCTTGTGTCATCTTGTCTTCTGGTCGGGCTAAAACAGGTTTACCTAAATACAAGCCGTCCTTTTTGCGTCTTTGGTGGACATGAAGATGAACTTTTCGTGTCATGCCACTTTCCGCTGTTAACATTGTCAGCTGTTTCATATTCTGTATTGTGTTGTATGTTGTGGCATTTTATACTAGTGTGCAAAGCAGGTCAACATCACACGACCTGTTCCGATTTTTGTGTCCGTGAGTGGATGCAAGTAATGAACTTTTGGGTTGTGTTCGTGTCCGGCTTATGTGTTGTATGATGTATCTTACATTGCCAGTCTTAACCTGCACATAAAGAAAGAAAAAGGATTTCTTTCCAATGGCACTAACCATGCCCATGCACCATAGCACAGTGAATGCATACCGGAAACATGTCCCGTAATTCTGGTTTACTTGGAATGAGGAGCCAGAACCGAATTGAGACCGGGTTGGTTTCGGTTCTGATTTGAACCCCCATTCCAGCTTGAGTCTTAAACTGCTCGAAACAGGAAAAAATTCCTTCAAATTTTTAAAATTTTAGAAAAATAAAAAATATATAGAACTGACTATTTGAAACCACCGGTTCCATGAAAGGTAGACCAAAAACTGAACAGGGTGGTCCTCAGTTTTTGGCCGGTTTAACCTCTTCCAGGCAGTTCATGGCCAGGTTCGATTCCCCCAGTCCGGTTTCAAACCAGTCATGGCTATTAATAGCGTCTGCATTTTTAAATTCATATTTCAAAAATACATCTTCATTCCGAGTTATGGTTTCAAATCAACTATAGTTTATGGATCGTGCATAAACATGTATGGCTAGTGCGCCTCATGGGCCTTTGCTTGTCAAATAACAAATCAAACCCAGTTAGAAATTAAGCTTAGTTCAAGGTCCGAGTTTGGTCGACTCGACTTCTTTGTCAGCCTAAATGACTCGTTGGTTCTCGATCCAGCTTGAGCATTAATCAAGCACCATGATTTATATGTTCAGGTTAAGCTTAACAAGCTTAAGACCATGTTTAAACTTGGCTCACTTATTATATTAACGAATCCAAAATTAGCTTAAATGGGTCAAACAACATTTCAAGTTCGGGCAAATGTTGTTATGCACCCATCATGTAGACCAAACTGCTTTAGTTGAAGAGCAGCGTTGCTCTGATGGCTCGGGTGGCCATAGGACTGGGGATGCGAATTTCGTGTTTAGGTCATTGATTTTGTGTCATTTCATGCTTGTGTCGAAAGCATGTCCATCCAACTGATCTTCTCACAAGATCCGGCAAGGCTCGGACGATACTTGACCGGAACCAAAATATTCCTGCAACTAAGCCACGCTAAACCAACCAAATCATATTTGTTTAAGTTGTTCCCATTATAGTTCGTATTGAGGTTGACCAGACATCTTTGAACTGAATCAGTGGGGGGCTATCTTGCCAGGTAGCTGTTGCAATTTAGGTTTCCAGGCAGTGCTCGTATCGTGTTAATTTGTGTTCATGTCAAAAACAGGCCAAACACGACAACCACATGTTTTGTTTGTGTCACTTTGTATGCACAATGGCATGGATCTTGAGTCGTGCTCTTATGGGGATTCGGATTCGTGTCTGAAATCGCTAATACTGTAATATTTCATTTCATGTTATTCTATCATCGTGCCAAAATTTGTCAACCTGAACATGATCTGATCCTTTGTAGGTAGACACGAACACAGACTCTTAAGTCATGTTTGTGTTGGGTCCGGCATCTGGTATCTGAAATTGCAAGTCCTGTCGCCAGGGGTCTATCAGCTCTAGCACCGTTACCTGGAAAAACCAGGTACAATTGTGAGGGATGGGTGCGACAGTTCCTGAGTAGACCCAGATCCAACTGGGAGCACTTTTTTTGCTGAATCTGTCATAAAAGTCATTAGAACCCAGTAATGAAAGCCTTGTCTTTCATATCGTAGATGTTGCAATTTGATCCGTATGTTATACGGCTTTATACTGTGTAGAGCGTCAAATGTATACAAATCCGGTACTTTTCTCCAGCCTGAAAAAGATCGGGTCAAGCCCCAGGTAAAAGAACTATGTAGGGATCCCAATGATCATGTAATTGGATATGAGTCCAAATATGAATCTGAAGCTGAAACAGGAACGTTGTGCATCGATATCCAATCTTCTTCTTCTTCTTCTTCTTCTAAACGTATACGTTGCTGAAAAAGCTGAAGGTTCAAACTTTAGACCTATTATTAATCAAGCTTAAGGTGGCTCACTAGAATAACATTTGCTCGATCCCTGCCTTCCGTATGAGGAAACTGGCACTAGATTCTGGACTTTGGTGCTGAGTTCATGATTGCTCGAACGCTTACCTTCTTGATCAACGTGACCAGATCGTATTGCATAGCTATAATCAGGTTAATTGTTTAATCTTCAAATGAATAAGATCATTCACTGTTTGTGCAGATGATTAAAGGAGTTGTTTGGTGCCAAAATACATGAAAGTCCTAAAGAATTATGCAACATATAGCAAGGTTTACTGTTTCAGTCATTAGTATGTTTATGCATTAACTTGATATACAGGGCCGAAAGCAATAATTTGGATCTAATCTGACCCAAAAATACAGGGTAAACCCAATTCGCCAATCGATACGATCCATATCTTAAAAACTCCAAAATTCTTTGGCTTCCTCTATTCCAATTCCAAGATCAACACAGACTGACCTGGCTGAGAACACTCCTTGAAAATGTCAAAAATAAATAGCATAGTAAGAAAAACATTTATATTCCAAATTAATAAACGCAAAGAAAGCTCAGTTTTGGGTCCTCGTCCTCGTCCACACACACACACACACACAGGTTTTCACTCCCAAATTAGAACACTGGATTGTAGTAGCTTCAGGCTGTATCTTCTTGAAGTAAATGCGCTGCAATTGTGCAAGCATAATAGCACTTTCAGGTTATGGATCATGCGTGAACACACACACACACACACACACACTCAGGTTAGGGTTTCCAGCCAAGCCTTTATACCCACATTCAAGTGTTGGATTGAGAGTTCAGGCTCCATCATCTGGCTGATCATGTATTTGGCCTGCAATTATGCAAGCATAAACGCACAGTCGTGCACATGCACATGCATGCATGTGTGCAACAAGATATCATACTCGACTCGGTGGATAAGAGGACATAAATTGAAACACAAACTACCCAAATAGACAGGCAGGATCATCTCCGAGCACAGTGCGCTCCATGCCCACTTCTTGCTTACACAAATATGCCTGGCAATGCATACATACATTTGTGGTCAAACTGATAAATGAGCATTAGACCATGGACCTACCACACATGTTCAGCTCTCTTTGTCATGACCAAGTTCATAAAGTCGACTGTATGAATCACTAACAAAAGGAAGGCCATGAATCCCACCTTGACCAATCCGTTGCAATCTTCAACACTATACCAACTTAGCATCAAGTGCAAATATGAACAAGCTCATGAACACCAATCTTTCCATTCCGAAGTTAAAGGTTCATGAATGAAAGCCATCTATCAACGATATACATATGCTTCAGCATAATTGTTACTATTTTTTATGATGCGGAATCTTTTTCCAAAGTGAATCTTTCGTACATACATGACTATCTTGCTTTATAGCTATGTTATATGCACCACCTAGAGAGTTAGCTCAACAGTAGGATGCTCTAGCTGTTGGCGTTTGCTTTCTTCTTTTTTTGTAGGTTCCTTGCCATAGTCGTCCGTAATCCAACATAAAAAGTAAGAAGGGCCGAAAAGAACATATACTAAGAACAACAGAAGAGAAGGTGGAGTGAGTTAACGACTACCCTCAGACTCTTTTTGCAGGGAAGACTCTTCCTTTGTCTTTTGTATTCTCGTGGATGTATTTTTCTACTGTAATCGCTACGGTATTTATAGATATTTTTTTTCTTTTTCTGGCTTCATCTTCCATGTCTTTCTTGTTATGGGCTTTTCGTTACAAGTCGTTTGGTTTACCTTTAATGTATTTATATGTTTTATCTTTAACATATATGTTTATCTGTAACATATCAATGAAAATAGGAAGATGACCTGTCTTTCATTTTCATGAATTTACTGTCGAGAATGACTAAATCTGGTGTTACACCTTCTACTTGGCCATTTGATCTAAGGTTTATGACACACTAGTTTTACCTCTCACTTTTGTGGGCTTTTTCAAGTCGTGACAGTTATGATTGTAAATATAATTACAATTGATACCTATTGTGTGGTTTTTTCATATACAATATGTTCTTACCTACACAACAATCATCATCATGTAAATTAATACAGTTTAAACAAATCTCAAACCCATATTTGTAACATACTTTAAGAAAAGATTCTCTATTATACCTTTTGTCAAGGGGTTTGCCAATATATTATTGGTTAGCATATATGATATGGATATTTCATTTACCTTAACCATATCATGAACATAGTGGTACTTAACCATTATATGCTTGTTTATGAAGTTATCAATTCAACTCTTAATAAGAGTAATTGTTGCATTATTGTCACAATAAATGACAACAGGCTTGTTGGCTATATCCAACTTCAAATTAATTATAAAGCGGCTTATCCGAATGACACTCATTGCAACCATACTTCAAGCAGTATATTCAGCTTCTTGTGTATGCAATACAACACAACTCTGTTTCTTTAAAGCCTCACGAAACAACTCCACCTTCAAATAACTTACTCAATTTTACCCCTTTTGCAACAGTTTAGATTCTCTGTCTCGAAACATCTTCATTCCTATGATATAGGATGTCTCTCCCATATCCTTCATTTCGAACCTTGAGTTTAACCATGACTTGGTTTTAATAATAATATTATTGTCATTCCGAGTCAATAATATGTCATCTACATATAATGATAGTATGATAAATTGGCTCTCATTGTTCCATACATATACACAGTGATCAAGTTCATTAGCCACAAACCCAAATTCAATTATGATATTTTAAAAAGTCAAATACCATTGACGAGGTGACTGTTTAATGTCATATAGGGATTTTTTTCTTATCTTCGTAGCCTTTAACTCTATATCCTTAAGGTTGTTGCATATATATGATTTCATCTAAATCTTCATTTACAAAAGTAGTCTTTATATCTAACTCATGTAAATCCAAATCATAATATATTGATATTGTTAGGGTTATCCTTATAGATTCAAATTTAACGATAGGAGAATATGTCTCAACATAATCTATCCTCTCATTTTGCAAAAATCCCTTTACAACCAACCTCACCTTAAACTTGTCGATAGACCCATCTACTTTATATTTATTTTTCAAAACTCATTTACAACCTGACTTTCCTTCATTTTGGCAAATCAGTCAATTCTTAGATTTAATTTTTTCAATGGATTTAATTTTCTCATCCATGACTTTTCCCAATTTGACGATTCGGATGAGTTAATAGCTTGTTGATATGTCAAGCTATCGGTCAACTTATTTAAATCTACTGAATTACATATTTACTCTATAAGTTAAGTATGATAATCCTTTAAGTAGGATGGTGTGACCCTAAATCTTTATGTCCACTTATAATTTTGGTTTATTTAAGAAGGTCATCATTATTTCTGAGTTTAGATGATGATTAATCAAGATCTACTATATCATCAACACATTCATCATCATTCTCGAGGATGTCATTCTTAGTGTCCCTCAAGAATTCAACATCCATGCTTTCTATTAATCCGTAGTCCTTATGATAAAATCGATATCTTTTAGAACCTTTAAGATATCCAATGAATACACATCTCAATGACCTCTTATCTAGCTTGTCCCTAAACTAATCAAGGATTTTTACATGTGCGATAGACCCCCAACTCCTGAGATGACATATGTTTAATTTTCTTCCAAACTACATTTCATTTGATGTAGAGAATATAGTTTTACATGATACTCTCTTTAGTATATATAATGTTGTACTTACCGTTTCTCCGTAAAATATCTTTGGTAAAGAAACTTCTATTAATATAGACTTTATCATATTCAATAAGGTCTTATTATATATTTCTGGTACACCATTTTGTTGAGGTGGGTTGGGCATTGTATTTTATTTTAAAATATCAAAATTATTACAGGAGGATACTCTCCACCTCGATCAGATATTAAGACATTGATTGTATGCCCTAGTTGGTTCTCTACTTCTTGCTTATATTTATTGAATACTTCAAGTACCTTAGATTTATGTGCTAAGATATATATATATATATATATTTATATCTCAAGTAATCATATATAAATGTTATAAAAATATATTTACACGATGAGATCTTACCTTAAAGGGTCCACATAAATCTATATGAATAATCTCTAATAGGGTTGTTACTCTAATTATTTCTTTAAAAAATATTTTTATTGTCACTTTTTCTTATATACAGGCTTCACACTTGTTAAAAGTGTTTCCTAAAATCCGAGAAACAAGTCAAAGTTGGATAATTTACTCAACTTTTTTAGATTTACGTGTCATTGGCATTATGCTATACATTCACGTCGACATTTAATGCACAATCAACATAAGCAGAAGAACCAACATTCTCATTGATATTTAACTTGAACAGACCATGCTCATCATCAAACAATCCAGAAAAGGTTATCCTTTCATGCTTCCCCATAATTACCTTTCTAGGAACAAACTTAACTTCAAAACCATTCTTTACCAAGGCAAGAACTAAAACCAAATTGTGCCTTATAGATGACACAATTAATATATCAATCAGTACAACCGGTATGCCTTGTATATGTATTCTAAATGACCCAACCCCAAAATATCTGAGAAAATATCATTTCTCATATATACCCTATATTCTCCTAATTTATATTTATTTAGATTCATAGCCCCTTCCTTGCTCTTTGATATACGTCTCGTTGCTCATAAATTAATTCACAAATAGGTTACTGGGTAGTCTATGTAGAGATATTTTGAAATCATATAGATTATGTCTTGCTTCTCCGATTGACCGCGTTGTTGGATGTTTTCACCGTTGGTCTTCTTATTGCGGCAATCCCTTTAGTATTGCCTCATTTTTTTACAGTTGAAGCACTTGACTCGAGAAGCGATTTCCTGCGATTTCTTAAAAGATTAATCACCTATCTTGTTATTCTTGCCAAACTTTTTGTTTGGTTTATATTTCTCTGGTTTGGTTTGGACATTGATTCTATCTCATCTTAAGCATCTAGTAATTTGTACTTATTTTTACTCATATGTTCCTGTTAAATTACTAGTTTAATGGTAATTCAAAAAGGTTTGTTTAAGCACTTAACCTAAGAGCAATGACAACCATATTTCATGAAAGAAAAGATTGTTTAGGATAGTGAATATTTGCATTGCTTTAGGGATGATCGATTTCGCTACTGCTAAGTCTCTTACCATTATGAGCATATGGTTCACATGTTCTTCTATATTGCCTCCTTTCATTTTATAGGAGTTATATTTTTATAGTATTAATCCAATCCAACTTGGTGTAGTATCATACTTAGATGTTATTAAATCAAACAACTCTTTAGCAGTCTCGTATTCTTCAAAAACTCTAATTAGATCATCCTCCATATATGTCACCATTATGATTTTTGCTATTGTGTCATTTTTAAGGAATGTTATATAAATTTTCTTTTCTACTTCTATTGCAATTGACAATTTCGATATATAAATTCTTTAGTTCATTTTTAATTGTTTGACACAAATATTAATAAGACGGTCTAAAAAGAAAATATTAAACATATAACACATATATAAGGCACCTAATAGCCAAACATCATAATGCAATTTGCAAAATATCAAAGTAGTGAACTAGAAATAACTCTAAGTACCAAAAAACAATTTCAAATAATGCTTAGGTATCATTTTGAAAAATATGCTTAATCTTATTCTGTTATTTCAAAACCAATCAAGGGATAAATCTATAATTTTCTCTTATTTTCAGTTATTGTAATTTTCCTAAAGTTTTAGAGGTAAATTAGTAATTTTATATCTATATTCGGTTTGGTAATTTTAAAAAAACAAGGGCAAAATAATAAATTTATACTTGGTTTAAAAAAATTGAATGGGAATAGAATAGCAATTTTGCCCCTTAGTCCAAATTTATAATTTTGCCTAAAGAGAGGGGACAAAATTATCTTTTTACTTAGTGGTAGACCTATAAATTCTCGCATGTTTAAGGGCAACTGCATAATTGTTGGTATTTTGTAATTTCCGCAAACTGCTAGAGGAAAAAATTATCCTTTTGTCTGATTAAGGGCAAAAATGTCTTTTTAATAATTTTGAGTAGTGGCAATTTATAATTTTTCAAAATAACCAAGGGAAAACAATTTTTTTTGTAATTTTGCTTCAATGGTTTTTGAAAAAACAACGGTTTTAATGGTTTTGTTTCATATCAAAACCGCGAGAGGAAGAAAGAGACAAAGAGAAGGAGGGAGACTCAAGGAGAGAGAGGGAGAGGGCCTCCATTGGGCCTCTACTCTGCCTTGGAATCTTGGCATGTGTTTCAGTCTCTAGCATCTTGGCCTTTCTTCTTAGTTTTTGGCCTTGTGGCCTTTTTGTCAAAAAAAGTTATGACGTCTCCCTGTGCCCTTTTTTTTTTTAATTTGGTTATTGCGTAACTATTATTGCCTGTTCGAGTAAAACCTTAGGCTCTAATACCATTATTGATGTTTGTTTTCTTCTTTTTTGCAGGTTCCTTGCCAGAGTCGTTCGTGATGGAGCGGAAAAAGGAGGAAGAACTGAAAAAAACAATTACAAACAACAAAAGATTAGAAGAGAAGGTAGAGTGGGTTAACGATTACCCTTAGACGAATTTTCAAAAAAAGACTCTTCTTTTGTTTTTTATATTCTTGTGGATGTATTTTTCTACTGTAATCGTTACAATATTTATAGAGAAATTCTTTCTCTTTTTCTGGTTCGTCTTCCCTATCTTTTCTCTTTTGGGCTTTTCGTTATAAGTCGTTTGGTTTAGTTTTAATGTATGTATATATATTTTATCGGTAACGTATCTATGAAAACGGAAAGATGGTTTGCCTTCCATTTTGATGAATTTACTGGTGAGAATGGCCAAATGCAGCGTTATAGTAGCACCACTGCTGCTGATGGGGAGTTCGACTTATGAGAGGATGCATATGTATGTTCGGCTCCAGCCTCCTCTCTTTTTCTTTTTAAAAAGAATGCTATATTTTATGGCTTTCAAGGTCATGCATCAATTAAAATGTTACCAAGTTTGTGTGGACGGATTACAATCTATTCATTTCTAGACAATGGGCGCCAGTGTGTGCAGACGAATAAATAAAAGTTGGAAAAACAAGCACAAGGAACAAAGAGGAAGATAAGGGAGGAGCAACTTATGGTGATACGTGGATGCCATTTGTGGGAGAAACAATGTAAAAGGCTGATGTAGAAACATCAAAATGGCTCCTGCTACGAAATGCAAGTTTTTTTATCATATTCAACATTGCCCCCAAAAAGCAATCGATGGACATGTTAAAGGTGGAGATATCATCCACTGGTTTTTGGTAGTATGAATGTAATTTTTAAAAAATTAAAGATTTTTATAAAATAATAAAAGATAATTATTACACTCATACTCTCTAACAAAATTAACATGTATGACAAGATCCAATCAATATATATAATATATATATAGAGAGAGTATTGTGTTGAGGAAAAGCTGCAGGTTGGAAAATAACAGGACCTAATGGCAAGAAACGTCTTTCACAATTGATCACCGAAGCCCTGCCGAACAGTTTTTGGCCTTTAACCAGGGTATGGAAGACGTGCTAGAAAACGACTCGAAGAAGATTAAGACGTTTCTGGGTCACAAAGAAGGGGTGTTGTGAAATGGTGCTTTCTTCTGAAGTTGACATATCCATATTCCTTCATCGTTCGCTCGCTAGGACGAAAGACGCTTCTCTAGTGTAGCCTAGTTAGGTGAAATTTAGGTGAGGTGGTAAATATAAATTAAAAAAAACTCTCATTTTGTTCATATTTGGATAATTCTTTTCGAGTTTCCGGTGAAGCTGCCGCCTGACCTCACCCATGTATAGGTCCACCACCGCCATTAGCGGTCTTCATCACTCAAAGGATCTTCATCAAGGAGGGTCTTACTCGGTTAACGTCCAAGAATTCATGATTCATGCAACATGAAGACTCACTTTCGTAAGAAACAAAGAGCTTGAGTAAAAGGACTTGTTCATCAATATCTCTCTCTCTCTCTCTCTCTCTCTCTCTCTCTCTCTCTATCTATCTATCTATCTATCTATATATATATATATATATTTATATATATATATAACGAGCGCCAATGTGGTTTGTCAAGTTCATATAGTAACCTTTACACTAATATTAGGTAATCCATTATCAATCAAACCAAATTAAGTGACCCATATCCAAGTTTTCAGGGATCTTTCAAGATTCTTGCAATGCCACTTTAGTGAAAAAGTAAGGTTTCCTGTATACGAAACATAGAACCATTATTTTATAGTGACTTGTGATATTTTTCTCTGTAAAAGGCTGGCACTTTCTCTTTTTAAGGATGGATATGAGGTTGCCAACAGAGTTCCAGGCCATCACATGTCCCCGTTATTGACCTAACTTGGTTGGCACCACCATAAAGCAATTCCGGGGAAACCTAGTTATGAAACTAAGTCTGATAATTTCAACTTGAGACGTAAACTCAATGGAACTCTCCGTCATACCCCACGAAGTTCGAGGCTTCTTAGTTGAGGAGTTTAATAAAGTTAAGCAACAAAAACAGTCCCTCGTTGCCTGCGGTACTACTAAGCTGAAACTCCATTGAAAGTTCCTCTAATAATCAAAACACTTGTTTTAGCACAAACACTTGTTTTAGCACACAAAACAAGATGATACAACCCCACTTTTTACTCAACAACGAAGCTTATCTCTCGCCCACCATGAGGAAAAGGCCGTTGAAACCGGAATTGGAGTTTCAATTTTATAGTCCCAGCCTCACAATCAATACCCCCTCAAGGATATCAAACTATTTCTTCAAACTTGACAAAAAGTTTCTTCACATTATTAGTTCCTTCACATCAATTATTTTCCAGGAACACGAGTTCCGTGTTTGCATCCTTTTGGCACCACAAATTCTGGTTCTGCGGCGGAGTTAAACGATGCAAACAGACCCCTAAAGCCCCGATATTTCTTCTTCTTTTTTGTGGTTTGCTCAGCCAAAAAGGACAAGCAAATGCGCCCTGTTCTTAATGTATGGAAGGGGAATCTGCATGCTCAACATGTAGGGGCCACACCCGCGTCATTTGATCAAATCTACTGGGCATGAATTCGACTGTATCATGTTGGTGCAACCCACATTGTCAGCTCGAACCCCTCTCCCCAAAAATGTTTTTATTAAAAAATTAAAATTCATATATAAAATATTTATTCAACTTATTGGATTTATCTATCAAGATCATGACCCATTTGGGAATTCATATATAATAAAACATTTATTCAGCTTATTGGATTCATCGATTGAGCATTTTCCAATAGATTTATTGAATATTCTATGCTTGCATTAAAAATATGAAAACACCTTGTTTTTAGTCAACAAAAATTTGAAAGTACGTGTCCTCGTATCCTGTTTTGCGAAACCTAACCGTGTTCGGTTCGCAGGATTGAGCTTCAGTTTTTCTCTTCTACGATGGATGCCGAAGCCAGATGAATGCACCGAGTATCAAACTCATGAACTTGCGCATGTGAGCTGAACCCCTATGATTGTTAGGTATGGATTGAAAGTTTTAGCTATTTAATTAATTAAAAATCATATTTCTTGTATGCTTTGATGTTCTTTGGATCATTCTGTATTCCTTTGATGAACAATGACTCTATTTATTTATTTTTATGAAAAAAGAGAGTTGAATGTTTTGGTTGTTAACACAAAGCACATTTTTTGGGTGAAAAACAAGTTCATTATTTTATTTAAACATTTCATATACTTACCAAGGGATATATTTGGGCTTAAAAAACACATTTCTTGTATGCTTTGATGTTCTTTGGAGCACTCTGTATTCCTTTGATGATCGTTGAGTCTATCTATTTTTTATGAGAACAGCCGTTTTTTGGGTGAAACACAAAAGCATTATTTTATTTATACATTTAATATACTTATCAAGGATATATTTGGACTTACTTATATAGAGCCATGCGCACTTTTTCATGAAACTCTGTTTTAAGAAACCGCAGAGCAGGCCATATATTTCTACAAGCTAGGGTTTGTCAGGGCAGGAAAACAAACCAAGCTGCTCGAGGTTTGGGCAATTTGAACTTTCAGTGAGCTTGTTTTTTATTTGGTTCATGATTTAAGAAGCAACATGATCAGGCCGTATTGAAACAAAGAATCCATATAATCGATCCCATCTTGTATGAAAAACCCCTTCATTGTTGTCCTTGTATTTAAGAAGTGACACGAAGGTGACTTCTATTTTACATGAAACCAAACACAAAAACCAATATAGGACATAGGGTGTGATTAAGGATGGAAATATTGACCAACCCATGGGCCAACCCAACCCGACTAAGGTGGGGAATACCCGACCCTGCCATATTTGGGTTCAGATACGGGGAGCAAGTGCCTCAATCCTTACTTGACCCATAACCAACACACACACACATATATATACATATACACGTATATATGTATGTATGTATTATGTATGTGTGTATATCTCTATATATACATATATATACACAAGTATATATATGACCTATTTTTTCCCATACATGCTTTGTACCCATCGAGGAAAAGTGAACCTGAATCTGTACCTGTCCTGTTAAGGTTTGGGTCGAGGATGGATATCCCTAATCCGACCCATTGCCATCCCTAAGACAACCACAAAATTAAAGAAAAAGAAAAATAAGCGGTTGCATTGGGAATTAATCTGGATCCAACGTACAGTATTGATCAGATCCATCGTGAATCTGGATACCAATTGATTAGTATGGACAACCTGATCATATTATAAGGATCTAAACCCCAGTTGGGCAATAAAAAATTCCAAGTTGGATATCCAGAACCATGTCTAACCCATTTGCACCAATAATGCTGGCGCCCACTGGGCAGGAATTAGTATTAAATTTTCCTGGACAGAGAAGTGAAAATCCGGATCCGATTAATAGCTGAATCTGGGCACAATAGATTTTGTATGAGATCGGACCTTTAGATCTTGCATCAATTCCAAATTTGGGTCCAGACTCAAAATAATCGACCAAGCCAATGTTCACCCCCGCACCTAGGGGACTTCGACATCCATTCATGTGTCCAAGCATTATCAGAGTTCGGGTCCGCTCGGCCGTTAGATTTGTTCTTCTATACGAGATCAAATTGGGTCATTCTCTAGTGTGTCGGGTCTGCCATTGGAATCAATCCACAATGGTTTGGTCGAGTACTAAAAAGCTCATCAACTCTGAGTATAAAAACGTTCAATATATTTAGTAAGTTTGTTACCTCTTCTACACATGGTATCAGATGATCATTTCTTATTCGATATGTGTTTGTGTACATGTAAACGTTCTCCAAGATGAAGGTGGACACGAATCCAACCTGAAAAATATTACATTTGATAAGTTTCATAAAACCATTGCACTTAAGTTACTAAAGTGATCTTTTTAAATAAATAAATAAATATTAAGAATATTTCTTGGTCTAAAAAAGTCTTTTGGACTTCGTGTCGGACTCGAGAGTCTCTTGTGCAGACGAGCGCGAGTCCTCTAAACAAAAGGTTCCCGTGTCGTCCATTTTCGTTCGTAGTAAACTGTAATCTTGCGTTGGCCGATGGTAGGGTTATTTTGGTCAAGAAAAAACATTTGACTTCGGCCACTTGCCACTAAACGGGTTTCTTGTCCTTTGACCACAGAAACCCGTTGACAACTTGATGTACGGAGGAGACAAAGACTGTTAATTTTAAAGAGAAAATTAACTAAAAAATAATATAAATGGAAAGGAGTCGGATCTCGTATTAACAAACCATATCCAAACGAACCAATATCACCAAAATGGCATCGACTCCGAGTCAGGTTTCGAGTCGGGGCAATAAAACTGAGTTCGATTCAGGATAGAAACTGAAAGTTTCGTGTCCAAAATGGCATCTATATTCACAAATTTATTTTTAACTTCTTAAAAATCTTTTTTATTAGTAAATCATATTCTAGTAAGCAAGTGATCTAAAATGCGTTTTCCTGTCTCATATTTTTATTTCGTGTCGGCTGTGTGGATGTGCGTGTGTATGAAGAGACTCGGATTCTTTGAGACAGAGAGAGACTTAGATTCCTTGTCATGGGACACTTGAATGCAGTGGTGGGTATAGAAATTTTTGTAGGATGGAAGGAATTGTC
Organism: Brasenia schreberi; assembly: GCA_036023115.1. Taxonomy (NCBI): domain Eukaryota; kingdom Viridiplantae; phylum Streptophyta; class Magnoliopsida; order Nymphaeales; family Cabombaceae; genus Brasenia; species Brasenia schreberi. The sequence goes on from JAYKKT010000090.1 coordinate 38,453,945, forward strand.
CATTCAACTTTAAGGTGGGCGAATTATGTATAATACCTGTAAATTTTTCAGTGGTTCTATCGTTTCACCTGGCCTCAATGTAGATCCGCTATTGTTTGAATGTATTGACGTGATATGCAGAGATATTATGTGGCTTTGATAAAGGAGAGAGTGATCGTTTTACATGGACACCTAAACTTGTCTGGCCTGCTTTAAAATATGGCTCGCTATGCTTTGTACGCCTTGTGTCATAACTAAGCTATTGCTGCGAGTCTATGGAAAAAAAAGTTACTGCTGACACACACACACACGCAGGGTTTTATGTCTGATTTACAGAGAGACGTTGTGACTAATTTATACGTATTCCGTGTCATAGCAAAGCGTTGGGATCACTCCACAGGTGACATTGGTGTGTGTGTGAGAGAGAGGGGAGGCATTGATCTACTGGCTTAGATGATTCGAAACCGTGGTTGGGGTTGAGTAAAATCACTACGGGGAATTCCCGGTTTAACCTTTTTCCCTTCTCTCTCTCTCTCTAGAGTCCTCGCTATCTCTGCATCTCCTTTTCCCAATAGGGCGGTTCCCCTCTGTCTCTTTACTGTCTCTGCCTGCCACATATTCGCCATGCATTAATCTCGCGGGCGTCGTTCTGATCGTCGGCGAATATTCGTTTCCTGCTTCGGGCCTCGGACGCTCACTCTCCTCCTGTTGCTCGGTCTCTTGGTGTCTCCCTTTAATTGTTCTTCTATTGGGATCGGTTTTGTTTTTGCTGTTTTAGGGTGCGCACAAGTGGGTATTAAGAATTTAAGCTTCTTTTGGGGTTTCCGGTTCACAATGACAAGTTGGGAGGTAGGTTGCTTTCCTTGGGGATTCTCTTTGCTATTTGCCGTGAGTGATTGGTTGTAACTGGTTTTGTTTATTCGATGTTCGGATTTTATTGGTGTTAGTTGTTTTCCCATTTTGATTCCTTGGCATGTGATGATGTTGGGTCGCTTTTGGGGTTTTGCTTGGCTCTTGTAATGCATGATTCCTCTCTTGAGGTGGGAAAACATATTATTTTTGGAGGATATAGAAATGAGTTTTGGTGGTTAGATCAAGGAAATAAATGAAACAAAAACCTTAGTTTTGGGTGCTTTGTGATCTTGCCATCTTAAGTTAGACTTTTGATCTGTGGAAATCAGAGATTTTTGGTGTTTCTGTTATATCATTTATTGCAATTAACAAGGGGTCGTGAGTCTTGTTACAATGCGAAGTTAGGGTTTGGTGTTAGAAGAGAAGAGTGGGAATGCGGGAGTTTTTGGTTGTTGGTACTTCTGGAAATTAATGGGTGAGATCATCAATCATTATTTAATAGGAGAGAAGGGTGGGAATAAATGGGAAAAAGGGTATACATGGCAAGAGTGTTGTGTCAGTTTTGTGCTTGTGGGTGTCTCTGTTTTGTAAATATTTTAGTGATTTCATACTGTTAGCAATGTTTCCTTCTCTGACCATTTGCCCGCACTCGGTGGACTGTGCTGCAGATTCAGGAAACAAATCCTAACCACAAATCGTTGGACTGCTAAAAAAAGAGGAAAAAGGGATTGGGTTCCCGACCAAGCTCGCCTTGCTACTTTCCTTTCTTTCACCAATTTTTATCTGTCTGTCAAAGCCTTTCAGTGCCATCTTCACCATAGTCCACCTTTGGAGACCGCAGCTTCGCTACACTGGGGTTTATTTTCTCTCTTGCTTTTTGGTCTTTGGGTGTTTGTCATACGGAGATGTAGCTGCTGATTTAACCAAACCATTTCAAGAACCTTCTTTTCTCCTGTGCTATTAATCCCCTGCTGAAGAGAAGGAACAAAAAGATTTCAAGATGAAGTTTATGAAACTTGGATCCAAGCCGGACTCTTTTCAGAGAGATGGGAACAATATGAGGTAACGATTCGTTAGTTATTTCTGTTGTTGACAGGTCAATTTTTTAAAAAGTTTTTTTATAAGCCTTACTTATTTTATATGCTGATCTAAGGTTCCCCTCTCTTCGTGAAACTCTTAAGTAATAATGCATATGAAATGGTTCTTTAGATTACTTGGTTTTCTCTTTACTTTTTACCTGGTGATTATTGAATCTATCTGCTTGAGTTGTTAGCCCTACTTGTTTTATGGGGCATACGATTTTTACAACTTTGAGTATTTACCTGCAGCAGCCCCAGGATTATATAGAAGAATCTCAAAAACTTTACTTGTTTCTCTGCGAAAAATCTGTGTATGTTCGTCCATTTCTGCACGAAGAAAGCATCAGGAGAAACATCCTTATGGGTGCTGTTTTTAACTGTGGTATGGAATCGTTGCTGTGCTTCTCATTGGCATTGAAGATCTTAAGGTCATTGTTGATGATATCCTTCCAAGAACCCTGCCACTCTTAACGAGGATGGTGAACCACTTTGACAAGTTTAGTTGTTAGATATTTGTTAGCTTTGTAGTAAACATCGAGTTATTGATGTATCCACAATGGTATCAGATACTATGCTGTCTTAGAGTCTTGCCTATGTGCTGGCACTCTCTTTTTAGCTCAGTAACGGGTCCTGTTGTGAATGGTTCTTCTTGTTCATGCAGAGAAGCTAGTAGTTGTAACATTTATATTCTAATATAATGGGATATATACATATGTCATGTGTGTGCAAAGTTGCATGCGACATGCAAAGAAAATAACCTCTATATGATATCTTAGGCGTTCTATATGCTACTTTCACGTGCAAAAGTCAGCTTTCATTGCAATGTTTGGTGCATTTTGTTTCTGAAACTTTACTTAGTATAAAATACTAGCCATGTAATTTTGTCTTTTTTGGTATGCGCCATGTAATTTCACTATCTGAGAAAGTTTGGAAAAAGCATCATTTCCGCGACAATCTATTAATTGATGACATTCACTCAGATAGGAGTTTGTGCCAATATGCAATGTGGTTCAGAACCACTGCATGCATGCTTTTGCCTGTCTGCATGGGAGTGGGTTGGGGGGTTCTGTACAGATGCATATGTTCTTTCGTTTGTTCCCCAAGTTACATCATGAAAGTTCAATTAAGATTACACCTATGGGTGAAACAGGAAACTGGGCCCTAAGATTGAGAGCCATCTGTTGTTAAAAGTGTCTGGTGCATGTGCAGGTGGTATGTGAGGACTGGAAATTGAATTGTTGTACGTATAGGTGACTATTCTAAGATAGTTGAAGATGCATATCATATAACAGGCCATTTGCAATACTGCCCCATTTTGTATCACAAACGGCCTCCACATCGCACCTGAATCATCCATATAGGGATGGCAATGGGGTGGATCAGGGATGGGTATACCTATACCCAGACCTGATCCAAATATTAACAAGGCAGGTACAGGTTTGGATTCTCATGCCCATCTAGCGCAACCCATCTAGTATGGGAAAAGGCTTAGTTGTTGTTGTATATATCTATATCTATTTATGAATACGTATAAATAAATACATACATACGTAAATATACATGTATATATACATATATGGGTGGGTACAGGTCAGTGCAAGTTTCTTGTTGGGTACGGATCGGGGCATCTTATCCCCGAACTTGAATCTAATCGGGTTGGATAGGGGCTCTGTGGATTGGGTTAATATTGCCATCTGTACATCCATAGCATGTGATGTAGGACCAAACTACTGGATACAAAATCATAACGTATTATTGCAGATATTTAAGATATTTTAAGTTGTTTAAAAAATATGAATATTAGTATAAGTTCCTTAATGTATCATCTCACATTGTTGGGACTTTGCGTATGGGTTACTTGAGTATGGTTACACTGTTTTCTTGGATATCTTTTGTTTTCAAATTTAAGGCCAAAGTCATTCATTGCTCCTTTAAGACATGATTCCCAGTGAAAGTTTGCACTTTTATTTTCTCCCTACATGTTTTGGTTGCTTTACTGCAATTTCTATTGTTTTTAAGTTTGACCGTTTGCTCTATATATAAGCTTTACCTGCCATGTCTTTATATCTGTTTGATCCCGTGATATGCCTGGTTTATATGAGATGTCTGAAAGCCATCATCTGCTCAAAGTTTAAGGGATGATTGCCAATGTTATCTGCTTGATCAATGATTATTGTGAACCATCAACATAAACTGCTAAGGGAAACTGTGGAATGTAGGACTATTCCCTTTCTGGTGGTGCAAAGATGGGGGAATTGGTAAAGTTAATAGGATGTGATTATGAATGTCTCGTTTCCTAACCTTTTGCATCTTTGTTTGTTTATTTTATATTTCCTACACTTGCATGGCTGTGCTTTGCGTGTGTAGTATTCTTGGACTTATCGATCCTCCTTTAGGACTTCAGAGCCTAGATAGAGTCTATTAAACTTAGAGAAGTTTTAAAACCAAAATGGTGAAGTTTGTGCCACCAGTTTCTTCTCTGGTTATTTTCGGTTGTGTCTCGAGTTCTAAAGCTGCTTCTCTCTGTTTTCTGGAATCAAGTTGCATTATGAACAGAAGTTTTCCTTTTGATACTTTAACCACTTCCTGATCATTCGTTTGGGCTTTAGTGTCGGGCATCATAAACTTTATTGATTATAAAGGTATGTGAGGTTGCAGCTGATGATGACAAGGGTTTCTCTTGTCTGGGTCATAAAAGCAAAAGGTTTTTAGAATCTGTTCGGTGGATAAATTTATTTAGCTAAAGATGGACGGAATGATGATACCTTTTGTACAGCATGCACCATGATTTGGTAGCTGTTTTTTGCAATATCTACCATATATCAGGTGGCATAAGATAACAACACAAATCCTGATTTTTGGCTGTCGTAAGTTAGAAAATTTTAGGGTGCAGGCTGGATTACGGCTGTTGTTATGAAGATCAGTACTTGAATGAGTATCTCTTGGCATCTTTGTTCCTGGATCCAAATCGTTTGTTTAAATTGGGGGGCCATGCATGTGTGGTATTTAGTGTTATCAGACGGTGATGACTTATATTCTTGAAGTGCATGTTTCGTTAAGCAAACACATAGTATTTGGAGTATCCTGGATATGCTATTCCTGTGCTTTGTTCTGTTCTGCTTTTCTTTCCCTTTTAGTTGAGTTAACTCTAGAAATCACCTAGATTCTTTCTTCCCAGCTTCTGGAGTATGATTCTTGTATTTCTCATGTCAATGATTTATCCTGGCTTGGGCTGTAAATCTATGGCTAGACCTGTAGTAGTAGTGTTCTTGATGCGTAAGATGTTGAACCATTGTGGCAGTCATATGCTTCATAAGACTCCTATAATTCATAACCTAAGTCATTAGGTGTACATTTTAAGTTGATAGGTAAAATAAACAACATAAAGGGACACAATAGTATCACCGAACTGCCATTGAATCTGCTCTAAAGGTGAGTTACCAAAATACTAGATGAAGACTATGCTAGTGACCTATATGTTGACTTAAGATGGACTATTGTCTTTCATATTGATGTGCATCTTTAGTTATGAAGTTTCATTGCTTTTGAGGGAATGGTGGTGATCTATGTTACCAATAGCGGTTAGCGGGTTGTTAGCGGTCGACCCTGATATAATGGTAGCGGGGATATAACGGATTTAGCAGGACACTTTTACTTATGATAAAAAAATTATATATATAATGAATTCTCTAATTTCTAACAAATATCAAGAAACACAACCAATTCTTTCATAAATATGAATCAAACTAAATAAACAAACAATAAATTTCATGTGACACATGCATATTGAGTTAACCTTAAATTAGAAAACAAAACATAAATGTAACAAAAGTTATTCTAAGCATTAAGCAAAGGAATTAAAAGAAACAAATATATAATTACTTATTTGCTCAAGTATGGTGATGCTAAGTATGGTGAATATGGTGTCGCCAAGCCTGGCCCCTCTCTTGTTCTTCAAAGTCTAGATCCTATATACACATTACACATTTTGCTCTAGAATTGTCCACAACCAGTAATGAACATGAAAAAAAAGTTCACATATACTAATCAGTAATCATGTTGTCACAAAGGAAAAGGCTAGCTAATATGAGGATTGACCACTAACAACCCACTAATCGCTATTGATAACATAGGGTCAGTCTATCATCCACTCTTATTAGCATCGCAAATTCAAATGATATAACATAATACTTGCAAATACTACAAGAACAAGTACATTAGATGGAAGAAGAGAAGATTCACAAAGACAAGAGAAACCAGTGTTGTCTAACGCGTATCGTATCGTGTATCGCTGGGCTCCACGATACGGGCGTATCGTATCGTATCGTACTTTAATATTAAAATAATGCAAAAAATAATTAAAAATTAATAAAAAATAGTAAAAAATCGAAAAAAATCAGGAAAAATCTGATAATTGCTTTAAATTCATATAATGTAAGTTTAGTACAGATTGAGCATTCAACATTGAACAATTGCATCCAAATTTACATATTTTGAATCCAAAAAATAAAATACAGACATAGTTTACACTTTACAGTACACTACAGTTACATATAATGTTACATTTTACAAATTGTAATCAGGATCATCAACTAAATAATCTTCATCTTCTCCTTGTTGCAGATCCTCATTATCATCAGCCACTCCCACACCTTCTTCTTCAAAATCAAATTCTTCATCTCCATAATGTTGTTGCGCTCCTTCCAAATTAATCCAGGCAATGTCTTCTTCTGTTAGGAGGGCATTTTCTTCAGTGTCTTCCATAACCCAATATTCTAATATATCAAAATTATCCAAACTTATTGGATCGAACTGACTTTCTTCTCTATTTACTTTTTTTAATTGCCTACGACACAAACAAAGATAAACAATTAGTAAGTAATATTAACAATTGAAAACTGAAGTTAAATAATATCGAATTGAAAATTTGAAAGTAATACAACATTACCTTTCACGAAGGCGCATGTTACAACGAATATAAACCAAATCATTAAGCCTTTTATGTTCCAACCTGTTGCGCTTTTTTGTATGGATGTGTTCAAAAACACTCCAATTTCTTTCACAACCTGTTGCACTACAGGTTTGGCTTAAGACTCTAACTGCAAAATCTCTAAGGTTTGGACAATCACTTCCAAACTTGTTTCACCAAACATTTGTAAAAAAATATAAACATTAGAGACATAATAATCCACAGTAATGTAAGATGCAACTTAAATATGAAAATAAACAATGTACCTGGACGCATCGTAGAGCGGTTGCGAATTGCAACAGGCAAACCCATCAAGTAAAGAGCATTATCATATATCTCCATCTCTCGATGTATCGCATCTACTATGCTCTCATCAGGGACTAATCTGTCGATGCATTCAATGATTCCTCGATTAACCTTACCGTCCCTTTTGAAGGTTGCTGAGTACCTCAATGATGGGTTTAGATAGTAGGCTGCTGCATGAATAGGCTGATGCAATTGTTTATTCCATCTACTATCAATTATTTTCCACACGGGCACATAATCTCTTTTTTTTCCATTAAAGTTATTTCTGATCACTTCTTTTGCCCTGTCCATGGCTTCATAAAGGTAGCCCATAGATGGTTTCTTCTCGCTGTCAGCCAATCTCAAAACCTTCACTAAAGGACAAGTAATTTTCAATAATTTGATGCATGCATTCTAAAATGAACTTCTAAAAACCGTTTCTGCAATCTCATTTAACTTTCTGTTCCTTCTGTTTTGTAGCAACTCTGCAAATTGTTGCCACTCATCTGAGGAGAACATTCTCTTTAAAGCTTGCTTCTGTCTTATAATACTTTGTACAGATAAGAAGTTTGTTGCGAACCGAGTTGCAGCTGTGCGAAGAAGCTCTGCACCTTCTGTGTATCTCCTCATCATACATAAAACAAATGCATGGTTGTAAATGAATTTTGTAATATCTTGGCAACACTCAGTTGCTGCCTTTATTTCATCCATCTCACCAATGTCCTCGAGGATGAGATCTAAACAATGGGCTGCACATGGTGTCCAGTAGAAAGTCCCATAAATATCAGCTAACTCCTTTCCAGCTGCTTTGTAGTTAGCTGCATTATCTGTAATCAATTGGACTACATTTTCTAGCCCAACCTCTTGTATAACCTTATCAAATTCCTCTCGTAGGATCTCTGCAGTGTGCCTCTCCTCTGACATATCTAGAGATCTCAAAAACATGAGTCCTTTAGGACAATATACAAGAAAGTTTAGCAATGTCCTTCCTCGCCTATCGGTCCATCCATCTGCCATGATAGTGCATCCTGTTTCCTTTCACGATTGTCTCAAAGTCTAACAGTATTGCTGCACTTCAATCACGGTCTGATCTAATATCTTCCCTCTCAACTTCTGATAAGAGGGCATCCTGTATCCTGGACCAATGTTAGCAATTGCATCTGCCATTGCTTGAAAATGAAAACTGTTTGCTGCATTAAATGGAATGCATGCATCATAAAACCATCTGCCCACTGCTTGATCGTGCAGTTGTTCTGAAGCCATAGCAGCATGAATTCCTGGCTGAGCACCAGGTGTAGTGGAAGGAGGAAAGAACGAATATATGCTAGAAGAAGAAGCTCTTCCTCTACTCCTTCCTGAACTTCCTCTTCTGCCACCTCCAAAGTCTTCAGCTGCAACCCTCTTTCCTCTGCTAGGTGCTCGCGAACTGCTACTACCAATATTTGTTCTAGCATCTGAAGGCAAACTATCAGTGAATCCAACTCCAGTGGCAGTAGCATCATCAGCTTCTTCACACATTTGGAAATCATCCTTTTGTTGTCTCCTTTTCTGTATGCTCTCAATCATCTGCAAGCATTGCCATTTAATACCTTCTGGCACACTTCTAACTCTGCCTGTGCATGGAGCAACTTCTTTCCTGGTTTCTGCTAGGTGGTGTTTCAACCTTGAAATTCCATCACTAACCACATTTTCACAAAATAAACATATGATTTTTAACCTTGAACCCTCAACTGGTATACCCCACTGCCATGCCGGATCATCAGACTTTGAATGAGAGTCTCTACCACCCCTTCCTGCCATCTCAATGGAGTACTTTAATTCAAACAAAAACCTGAAAATAAAAGCACTTCGTAAATCCCCCAATCTTCAAATAACACTCAAATCGAGTGTCTCCCACTTCATGAATGCAATAAAAATCGTATACACACACTTAATAACTTCATATTTTGTCATTAAAAAAAAAACCGAAATAACACAAAAAACAATAAATATAAAAGAAAAAAAGAGAAAAAACATTAAAAATATACCTAAATCCGAGTTTGGAGGCTTGGACGGACACCGTAGGGCACGATTTTAGAGCTTTGAACACCAAGGAGGCGAAAACCGACTCTTAGGGAGCTTAAAGAACCCAAAAGGAGAGGAAACTCACGAAAAATCGCGGGTTTCTCTCGAGCCGGGACCCTTTATAAGGGTCCCAGGGCGTGTCGCCCGTATCGTACGATACGGGAGATACGCCCGCATCTACGATACGGGGCCCCGTATCGTATCGTGGTGGCCCACGATACGATACGTATCGATACAGTGCGATACGGACAACACTGAGAGAAACAATGTGATTCTTGAATCTTGATGCATTAGATGGAAGAATAAGTTACATAGCATCCATCAAAATTCAATTACAATCACACTTAATTGTTTAATATATTAGTAATGCATCAAGTCTGACTAGTAATTGGATTCTGATAATAAGCTTAGGATTGATTTCATGCATGCTCTATAGATCTTTTTGAAATATAGCATTGGTTGTATGAAAATTGTTGAGAAAATAATTTTCATAACCTTTTGGCTTAGAAAATAAAATAGCATTAGATACTAATGCTATAGGCAAATGGGTTGCCACAAGCGCATCCAACATGGCAAAGAGGTGCAATCACATCTAGCATCCAAATATAAAACTTTAAGTTTTTATAAAGAAATATTGTTTCTAGAATATTTCTATATATCTGTAAATGAACACAAAACCATTATAAACCTAAAATTAGGGCTAAACATCACTCAAAATAACGTCTAATAAGCACACATGTTGATGAAAGAGAAGAGAGAGAAGGCAGAGCTGGAGAAAGAGAGAAGAGAGAGAGAATCCACGAGAGAGATGGCGGCAGAGGTGGAGAAAGAGAGAGAAAGGGAGAGAGAGCTTACTTGCGGTAGAGGAAGACAATGGAGGTAGTGGCCGTCAGTGGTTGTTGCTCGCTGGTGGTGGCAGAGAGAGCAAACACAGCAGATGCGAGAGGCGGAAGAGAGAGGCCAGGAGAGAGAGGCCAGATGTGTTGTTTAGTGTTTTAACCTATTTGGTTTGGGTCAATCCAATAGATATTGGATCGACCCGGACCCAAATAGGTTTTGTACGCTAACAATATCGTGAAGGAACACCCGTTATAGCTTGTAGCTATAGCGATTTTTGTTCTGCTATGGCGCGCTATTGATAACATAGGTGGTGATTAATATGTTATCTCCGCTGGTTCTTTTTTACAACAAAAAGAAACAATTGAGGGTTCTTCAGCATTGCACTTGTTGTATACTATGGGATCACACTTCTTGGCTGGACCCTCTCATTCCAAATCCAAGTTTAGTTGTCAATTATGATTAGACATAGTTAACTTAAATGGTCAAGTGCTTCTCGTTCCATTTGGTTGGTGAGCAGGGTTTGTAAATTGTGAACCAAACCTCTCCCAGATCTTGAAGGGTTTCTAACTGACCCCTAAGTCCAGGTTGTGCAGCACTGTGCTTATTTGCAGTAATGAGCATGGAATCGTTTTGGCGTATAGTTTCACAGAGAGAGCTTTTCTGGTACCTGTCATTCTTCCATTTTGACATTGTCATGGAAATAGGTTACTACTGGGAAGATTGCGTGGCTTGTGGGAAATGATACAAGTTCCCAGGTAGCAGTAGAAGCTTCTTGATACATACTTTTAGCCTCCCCAGCAGCCAGGCAAACATTTCCTTTTACTTTTTCAAATATTAGAAGGTCATGAGTCTAGATTAGCGTCATTTCTTGAGAATCTTTATAATATTTGGGGTAACTGACTAAACTGTTCCTGCAGTTATCAGGTGTTAGCATTCTTACCCTTATTTTGATCTTTGGTTGCTGTCATTTGCTCTTATTTTATTGATTTGAATGCTTATAGCTACCCCCTGCCAAACCAAGACAAATCCCCCACCCCTCCTCACATGCGTGTGCATGCACACAATCTTTTAAATGAAGTTTATGAAGGACGAGAAGAATAATATATTTGGAATGCAGGTATGCTGCTGCAGAGTTGGCTACTGACTTCATTGTCAGCGTGGGGGATGTCAAATTTTATCTGCATAAGGTAATGACTTTGCATCTTCTGCATTATGTAGTGTTTGTTCAGTTTCTGCTTCTACGATGTGCCTGTTTTTCATGCATAAATTGGGTTCTTCTTTGGTTCAGTTGCTTCAGAGCTATGTATCGTTCTTATACCATTCACTGCGACTAATAAGTCATGATTTATCTATATGCCTTTTATGGACCTCTTGGTGACCTCTCCTCTTTGGATGAAACAGTTTCCTCTTCTGTCAAAGAGTGCACGGTTGCAGAAGCTAGTGGCAAACAACAATGAACAGATCAATGATGAAGTGCACATTCCTGACATCCCTGGTGGGGCTTCTGCCTTTGAGATTTGTGCGAAATTCTGTTATGGGATGGTTGTTACTCTAAATCCGTACAATGTTGTTGCCGTGCGATGTGCTGCTGAGTACATGGAAATGCATGAGGTTGTTGAGAAAGGAAACCTGGTTTACAAAATTGAAGTATTCCTCAGCTCGAGTATCTTCAGGAGTTGGAAGGATTCCATTATTTCTCTTCAGTCCACAAGATCTTTGTTTCCTTGGCCTGAGGAACTGAAGGTGGTGGCTCGCTGTGTGGATTGCATTGCATCAAAGGCATCTGTTGAACTGGCCAATGTCGATTGGTCTTACACCTATAACAGGAAGAAGCTCCCGCATGAAAATGGCACCGATCCTCAATGGGATGGAGTCCAAAGGCAAATTACAGTCCCAAAAGACTGGTGGGTAGATGATCTTTGTGAGCTTGAGGTTGACTTCTACAAGCGGGTGATACTAGCTATCAAGTCAAAGGGAAGGATGTCAGGAAACTTGATTGGGGAGGCACTCAAAGCTTACGCGCTGAAGTGGCTACCTGCCTTCGGCAGGGATCAGGTCCATGGAAGCGAGGCAGTGAGGTACCGGTCGCTTGTTGAGACCATCATTTGGTTATTGCCTTCAGGAAAAGGCAGTGTACCCTGTGCATTCTTGCTCAAGCTGCTGAAGGCAGGGACTTTGTTGGACATTGGTGAGACAGCTAAAAGAGAACTTATAAAGAAAATAGGCATGCAGCTAGATGAGGCTGCTGCTGTCGATCTCTTATTGCCAGCGTCTGCAGGTGAGACAGGGCTGTATGATGTTCACACTGTGCAAAACATTGTGGAGGAGTTCTTTAGTCAGGAGCAGAGTGTTAGTGCCGGTCACATGGCTGCAGAGGATGAGCTATTACCTTATCAAAGGACTTCGACCTCTGTTTCTTATGCATCCAAGCTTGCAGCAGCAAAGGTTGTTGATGGTTACCTTGCCGAGATTGCCTGTGATCCTGATCTTCCCCTATCTAAGTTTGTAAACCTTGCTGAGACTGTAACAGAAGCGTCACGCCCTGTTCATGATGAGCTCTACCGAGCAATTGACATGTATCTGAAGGTATGTTTGCAGGCCGTAATCCTTGTTGTTTATGCATGCTTTGTATTGAATTAGCCAGCTAAAGCCCTAAGCTGTAGCCATAGAGGGTGGTCAAACATCAAATGGTTGCTGGTGACAATGAAACTGTGTTTAATTTGTTCATGTAATGTGGTGAATCACTAATAGTGTGCACGGATGCACTTGTATCTGTAGGAGCACCCCAGTGTAACGAAGAGCGAGAAGAAGAGGATATGCAAATTGATGGATTGTAAAAAACTATCAATGGATGCAAGCATGCATGCTGCACAAAATGATAGACTCCCCCTTCGGGTTGTTGTCCAAGTGCTCTTCTTCGAGCAGGTACGGGTAGGTGCTGCCGGAGGACTTGGAACCATGGTTACGGCAGGAGTGATGCGTACCTTCCTACCTGAGAATGGTGGTTCTCATGAGAGCTCGCGAACAACAACATCCAACACGGAGGAGGATTGGTATGCAGCACAAGTTTCTTCGGAGGAGCTGAGGGCAATCAAAGGCGAGCTTGCAGCCATGAGGATTCGGGGCCATAAGAAAGGCAGTGTTCACACCAAGAATACAGACGCAACCAGCAGCAAAGTGGGGGGAATTCTCGAGTCCAGTAGGATTTTCGCCAAGCTTCAGTCGAACAAAGAAAAGGGTGACACGAGCAGCTCTGATACGTCTGAAAGCCCTGTTTCTGTGAATCCAGGAGATGCCAAATCCACAATATCCAGGAACAGGAGAAATTCAGTCTCATAGGGAATGAAGATCTCAAGACGCAAAAAGATGTCTCGGAGTTTAGAAATTCGATTTGGATCGGTCGCGTGGTTTTGGGTTACTGTACAAGGGTAGAATGCAAAGTTTGTCTTTTGTATTCCTTCTCTTTAATTATCATGCATTAGAATGTATTATTGTTGCTCACCAGTTATTGGGTTTGTGCGATATGGCCCAATTTTGATGTACAAAAGGAACTATCACGCTTGGTGGATATTAACTGAGTCCGTTTCAGGTGTTTGTTCCTCTGCAGTTGATTTAAATATCTACCAACTCATGGTTGTGTTGAGCAGATCCAATTTCTTGGAAGATGCATTTTCTAACTGGATTTTCCATTCATTTCTAAATCCAAATTGAATTTGTATGAAGACCTTGTTGCAGCCTTCGCTAGATGGATCCTATTGCAAATCATTATATGTATTTTTTTTTTTGAAGTACAAGAAATGCCACAAATTGAACTTATAACTTTGGGTTTCTTTGATCCAGATTCGTACTGATAGACAATAGTTTGGTTGATACGATGGAGTCGTCTTTTTATCTCTTTTGTGGGGAAACTTGGGGGAGTTCGTGAAAATTTGTCCCGATATGAAATCAGTTATGCGGCAGGATCATCATGTAAAGTCTTCTCTTGAAGAAAGATTGGCATTGAAAAAGTCCTATCACAACCGGCTTTCTTAGTGGCCAGCATCATATTGCTCCGGCCCACACTACTTTTGATCTTCCCTTTCTTTAATCAAGCAAACTTGTTCTGCACGTCGTGTCTTCTTCTTCTTCGGCATTAACAATCTTATGATCCATCCCATCTAACTGCGACCATGGCTGGTCATCTCGAGTTGTGTCCGCCGCCGCCTTCTCCGATTGCTGCTTTTGAATCTCATGTTGAAAACGAAGAAAAGGTTGATGAGTTTCTGCGTACGCTTCGAGTACCAGAACTGATCCTGCCATACCATCTTTTTCCGCCGAAAGAGTTTGCTGGCAACCCCCCAGAGATTGACTTCTCTAAATTGAAGGGCGGCTTACGTGATGACCAGACCATATCCAAGTTGGTGAGGTCAGCAGAGCTGAAGGGGTGCTTCCAATTGGTGAACCATGGGATGCCGGAAGTGGTGGTGGATGCAATTCAACATGCAATGGGCGAGTTCTTGGGGCTACGTGCCGATCTGAAGAAGGCCTTATCGAGGAGTTCCGAGAGAAAGTCTGGTTACAAAGAATTCTCCAGCAAGGAGATGCTGATAACCGAGGAATTCTTTTGGTGCAGAGATGAGAAGAAGATCGTGTCTTCAGCCATGCAGAGATTGTGGCCAGAAGGATTCAACGATTTCAGGTACTCCACCTCCAAATGCAAAATGGTTAACAGGTCGGGTCTGACCCGATCATACCCAATAGACGTGACCTCCACCATAAATTTAGCTGAGCATTGGACCCATAGATCGGTCCACTTATTTGGTAATCAGACTTGTTTCTTCAAAAACCATATCTGACTATTCGTGTTGGATAATATTGTTCTACTGTTACAAATTTCTAAAGCCTGCAGTGAGAACGTCAGCTCACCTGGCTATGGAACTTGACTCACAAGTTAAAGTTCATGAGTTCGATAGCCGGGGCGTCCATACCCGTCTTGGGTCTCTCCATTGTAACCAAAAGATGGAAAATCTCTAAAGTCTAGATTGCCAGCTTCATTTAGAAGAGAAGGAGATGTTGGTAATTATAGAAAAGATTTTTTGCAATGTCTGTGCCAACCATATATGGTCAATTTGACCACATATTTTTCTTGAAACAAATATGGATCCGGGGAAACTCTGCCCATGTAACCAAAATATTTTTGCAATGTCCATTCCAGTCCGAATGTAGTGAATCAATTGCAGAGAGGGTTCCCACATCATGGACGGGTGTGGGTAAAGAAGTTAGTCCCGCTACATTGCCGCCCGAATGTAGTGAAAATTTTTCAGAGAGGGTCTCCGCATTTTGATTATGGACGGATGCGGGGGGTAAGGAAGCTAGTCCTAGATAATAAGATTCGTATTGGTTCTTGGAATATCGGAACATTATCGGGTAAGCTAATGGAGGTGGTAGATACTATGATTCGGAGAAAGATTCATAATCTATGTTTACAAGAGACAAAATGGGTTGGAGAAAAAACAAAGGAGATAGAGGATACAGGTTTTAAATTATGGTACTCAGGTAAAGAAAAGGCTCGAAACGGAGTTGGTATTATCATAAATAAAGATTTAAAGGAGAGTGTAGTAGACATACAACGATATGGTGACCGAATCATGATGTTGAAATTAGTGTTAGGAGCAGAGGTTTTGAATATAGTTTGTGCTTACGCACCCCAAGTAGGACTAGAAGATAGTATAAAGACAGTTTTTTGGGAAGAGTTAGATAAGATGTTTCAAAAGATTCCACAAAGGGAGATGATTTGTTTAGGAGGAGATTTAAATGGACATGTCGGTAAAGAGGCATTAGGATATCAAGGGATTCATGGAAACTTTGGTTTTGGGGATATAAACGAGGAAGGTAGGGAGATTTTAAATTTTGCTATGTCATTTGATCTCTTTGTAGTCAATACAATCTTCAAAAAACGAGATGAACATTTAATTACTTATAAGAGTGGCTTATCACAAACACAAATTGATTACTTTCTTTGTCGAAAAAAAGATAGAGCATGTTGTAAAGATTGTAAGGTAATTCCAAGAGAAAGCTTAACCACCCAACATCGACTTTTAGTTATGGATTTACAAATAAAAAAGTGGACAAAGAAGAAAAGAGTGCATCGAGCTATTCGGACTAAATGGTGGAACCTCAAAAGCGAGAAAGAAGATATATTTAAACAGAAAGTCCTTCAAGGAGATGTTTGGAATTATGTTGGCACACCCTGTAATATGTGGAACAATATGGCTATACATATTAGGAAAGTGACGAAAGATGTGTTAGGGGTATCTAAGGGAGGTGTACCGACCCAAAAAGAAGCTTGGTGGTGGAGTGAAGTAGTACAAAATAAAATCAAGGCAAAGAGGGCATGTTACAAATTACATTATGCTAAGAAAATTAGTGAAACTTTAGAAGCTTATAAGAAAGCAAAGAAGGAAGCGAAAAAGGCCGTTAGTGAAGCAAAAGCTAAGATTTGGGATGACTTATATAAAAAACTCAACTCAAAAGAGGGTGAAAGAGATATTTTTAGGATAGCTAGGGCTAGAGATAAGAAAACTAAAGATCTTAATTATGTTAGATGCATAAAAGACGAGGAGGAAAAAATTCTAGTGGCAAATGATGATATAAGAAATAGATGGAAAAACTATTTTTATAATCTTTTTAATGAAAATAAAGATGTTAGTATTAGTTTAGGAGATTTAGCCAAGTCAGAAAAGTATATAAACCACAATTTCTACCGACGTATTCAAAAGAATGAAGTCAAAGAGGCTCTTAAACATATGAAGAGTGGTAAATCGGTAGGACCAGATAATATTCCTATAGAAGTTTGGAAAATACTAGGAGAAATAGGAATCACTTGGCTCACAAGGCTATTTAATGAAATATGGAAAAACCAAAAGATGCCCGAGGAATGGAGAACAAGTACACTTATACCCATATATAAGAACAAGGGAGACATTCAAAATTGTGCGAATTATCGAGGTATCAAGTTAATGAGTCATACTATGAAATTATGGGAAAGAATTATCGAACGTAGGTTAAGACAAGTATCAAGTACAACACAGAACCAATTTGGATTTATGCCAGGCAGATCTACTATTGAAGTGATTCACCTTTTGAGACGTCTTATGGAACATTTTAGAGCAAAAAAGAAAGACCTTCACATGATATTTATTGATCTAGAAAAAGCTTATGATAGGGTACCGAGGGAGGTTCTTTGGAGAACTTTGGAAAAAGAGGTATCCCATTGACATATATTAACCTTATAAGAGACATGTATGATGGTGCAAAAACATGTGTGAGGACTCATGAAGGAACGACAGACTTCTTTGAAGTTAATATTGGGTTACATCAAGGATCAACTTTAAGTCCATACTTATTTATAATGGTGATGGATGAGTTAACAAAACATATTCAAGATGAAGTACCTTGGTGTATGTTATTTGCAGATGACATTGTATTAGTGGAGGAGTCTAAGGAAAAAGTTAATAGAAAATTAGAACTATGGAGAGAAACATTAGAAAGCAAAGGCCTCCGACTTAGTAGAACAAAGAAAGAATATATGGAATGTAAGTTTGATCATTTGGCTACTTCAGAGGACATAGAAATTAAAATTGACACACATTGCATTCCCCAAAAGGAAAGTTTTAAATACCTAGGGTCAATTTTTCAAAGTGATGGAAGAATTGATGGAGATGTTACACATAGAATTAATGCTGGTTGGTTAAAATGGAGAGGAGCATCAGGTATTCTTTGTGATAAGAAGATACCATTAAAATTAAAAGGTAAATATTATAGAGCAGCAATTAGGCCTGCCATATTTTATGGTTCTGAGTGTTGGGCAGTTAATCATCAACATGTACAAAAGATGTCTATGACAGAAATGAAGATGTTGAGATGGATGAGTGGTCATACAAGAAAAGACCGTATACATAATGAGGTTATTAGAAACAAATTAGGAGTGGCACCAATAGAGGATAAAATGAGAGAACATCGTTTAAGATGGTTTGGACATATAGAACGAAGATCAGAAGAAGAACCTGTAAGAAGGGTAGAAAAACTAAATTTGGAAAGTATTAAAAGAGGTAGAGGACGACCACAAAAGTGTTGGAAAGAAACAATAAAGAATGATCTAGCTTATTGGGAGTTAACTGCTAACATGGCACACGATAGGGATCTGTGGAAACAAAGAATCCATGTAGCCGACCCCGTCTAGTATGGGAAAAGGCTTAGTTGTTGTTTGTTTGTTTGTTTAAATATGGATCCGGGGAACCGTTTGCTTCGTCCCTAGGAATAAGGGTGTCTGGGTCTGGTTTGATCCGAACACAACCTGTATAATAAGGCTGGAAGTTGATCGGGCTCGATGACAGACTAGACGATTATCCCAGTCAGATCTGCAAGATTGACTAACGTGAAACTGAGTGGCTTACGAAAACTCTTAGCAAACTTGAATCCAATCAATTCTAAAAGCATAGAGGTATTTTTCGTTAGGATTTAGATTATGACCTTTTTCTTTTCATGTTAGGCGCTAGGACCCAGATCCAGTTCAAGTCATAGCATCATAAAATGACCCAGATCCAAATTCTCAAACAATTTACAGAATCAATACGCAGCTTCCTGCCAACTTTTCTGTTATTGTGACCCGAATATGCGATGGGCACGAATGGTGCCCGAATCGAGAAGCTAGCGGTGCAACTGGAGTTTGGACACGAGAACTACTAGCTAGAGATTCGTCTTGGTAGCTTATATTTTACGAGTATAGTGCACAGGAATCAGGATTTGAGTGGTTTTGTGGGAGGTCATTGTATCGTGTGTTTCTCCTTATCCATAGTAAAAAAAAATCTTCTTGTCTTGCCAACCATGTAAATCTCATGTTTTTTCTTTCCCTTCTTGCTCTTGACTTCACGTCGTTTTGGAATCGATTTCTGTGATTATATGTGCTTTCAAATCGAATTTCACCAACATTTTCTATTTCCATTCTTATGCAACTCCTTATTTCCTACTTAAACTCTGAACATGGCATGCTATTTCAGCAAACAAATGGAAATATTCTGCGGAGAAATCGAAGACTTGGCCAGAAACATTCTGGGCGTGCTGTGTGAGAATGCATCAAGACCAGTGGCAATAGGTCCAGCACTCTATTGTTTTTACAGGCACCACCTTGATTCTGGGGGAAGCCAGTTGCAATCCGATGTCCTTCGAACGCTTATCCGTCGATCAGATTGTTCTCACTCTCTGTGTGCTCATTTTCAGAGCAGGGGATCGTCCGATTTTCGCGTCTATTCGAAGACTGGGTGGTCCTCTTTCAGACCAAGCAAGGGCGCCATTATTTTCACCATAGGTGATCAATTTCAGGTGAGTTCAGTTGGTAGCATGTAATGCTTTAGTACATTGTTGCACTTGCACGTAGCATATACTCTTAATGGTATGCAATATATTAAAGTCTTATATATAAGAAAGAAAAAGGGTTCTGGCACCGGTTAATGCACGTCTGAAATGTGCGTGCGCGTGTGATATATATATATATATAGATAGATAGATAGATAGAGAGAGAGAGAGAGAGAGAGAGAGAGAGAGAGAGAGAGAGAGAGAGAGAGAGAGAGAGAGAGAGAGAGAGAGAGAGATGAAATTAAGTTTTTGGTGTATTATATGTAAGAGAAATCAAATGATCAGCAGGGATTGTACAAGCACGTTATGGGAAGAAGCGTGTCATCATTCAGAGAGAAAGGAGGCGCTGCTGTAGCCGTCTTATTTTCTTCAGAGCCTCCTCCTCCTACTGTCTGCATCTCAGATGATCTTGGTCGATGCGAGAAGAAGATCTCGATCAAGCAACAGATAGCGATAACTGTGTGTCTCTTACTCCTCTATTATCTCTTCCTCTTCATTAAGCGGACTATATGGAGTTGACGTCGTCACGTCGCTTTATGCGCTATCCTTCCTGTGTTTGTGTGTGCGCCTGAGATACCAACAAGCCTGTCTTCCTCATGTTAAATATACAAATGATCAGTTACATAGAAATTGTTGGTGTCGTATTCCTCTTAGTATAAGCTGAGCTCTTTGAGGGTGATATAGCTTAATTTAGTTGGTTTTGTATCCGTCAGAGATTGCAAGATTGAAAAAAAATGTACACTTTTCTTGAGCGGTGAAGCATTTCCAATACCCCAAATAAAACATCGTTGGAGTTGGATTCTCTCATTCATAAGTTTCTGCTGGCAATAGACAAACTTTTGAGTGTAAGATATTATTGTAGAGATGCTCCAATTGTATAAAGTGGCTTCCATCTTATAATTTGAGATTGATCATGTAGTGAAATTCTTGATCATTCTACACATGTAGAAACCGAGAAACAGCTCTCTCAACCACGTATATATATTGTCTCCTTTATTTGCGTGATTGTTTCTGTGTTTGTTCATTCTACTTTGTTTTCGTTCTCAAGAGATATAATTATCGTAGAGTTGGATTTGAAAATGAGTTTTGCATCTGGATTTGGTTTGCAGTTTCTTCCAGTCGAATTTGAATCATAAATTGGTAAAATCGGTTGAGTTGGATTTCAGCTATTCTTAAATTTGACCACAAAACGACTTGTTTGAGACCTTTTTAAAACTGTTCTGCAACACAACAGTTTCGTAAACGTAGACAGCACAATTAGTGCTAACGTTTTCTATCTTCGTGAGGACCCCCTTTTGAAGTAAAATCTCTGCAGGCAGGAACACAAATAGCGTCCTCTTAGGTATTCCACCGCTTAATGTGTGTGTATATATATAAAAGAGAGAGGGTTCTTTTAGAACACAACTGGTAGCTATATGCTAACATATTCAAATAAATCTCAACTATGATTGATAGTTATAATTTGAATTTGAAAAACAATAAGGTAAATGTATACTTTTTGAAGCTTCTCTTATATGCACACTCTTTTAGTTTAATTTTCAATCATTCATAGTTTAAAATAGATAGTTGAGATTTGTGTGTACTAACATGTATAAGGTTCTCTCCATCACTTTATCTACATTATATACACACACCATAGTGGATACACACATCAATTCATGATTAAATATACTTAAAGAATCTCAACCATTCGATCAACGAGATGTTGAAATTCAAATTTCAAAAAAAAATATTAGATGCATTGATCTTTAAGATCGAACGGTTAAGATTTTAAGAAAATTAGTGTATGGATTGATGAGCATGAACTAATTTCTCAATATATATATATATATATATATATATATATATATATATATATATATATATATATATATATATATAATGACATTATTTTATTATGAAGAAAAAAAATTATACTATATGTATGTTTCCCACACATCAGCAACGAAATCTCCTTAAAAAGTCGACTATAACTTGCATAGAACTTAAAAACCAGTCAACACTCGTAAATACACAAACAGGCAGCGAAGGTTTGCTACAGAGGCCTTCTGCTGGTCACTATCTGGGGGCACTAGTAAAAACATTGGCAATTGTTCATACGGGTAATATAGATTCAATTCAAATCTTACACAGTTCAGTTTATTTCCCAAGAGACCAGGCTTTCTTCATACACAACGATACCAGTCATTATCTCCTCCAACTGAATCCCTTTCTCTCGAAGCTTGTCAAACTTGTTGAGTTTGGGATAGTAAATGTAGTGGTTGTGCAGGCGTTACTGCACAATGCCTGTGCATCAACGCTTATGGCTGGCCGAGGAAGGCAGCTTGGCCAGGCCATATAAGATGCAGAGGGGGGCGACCTGCTGGGGAGAGGCATCGGAAGCAGCTGCACGAGCCGGAAAAGCTTGAAGAGTCGCCGGAATTTGGTAAGAAAATCCACATTTTTGTTTTTATCAAAATTCTCATTTTTAATTGCTAAAAACGAGCTAAATCATAGGGCTTTTGTTTGGTTCATGCTAAACCTTCGAAAACAAGCTTGATGTGCGAAAATCGGCTCAAAATAAGCGTAGATTCATGAAATTTTTCTCAAATTTGAGTTACTATCTTTCATGAATTTTCTGACCAAAACGATACCACCGACGACCATTGATGGATTGGGTTGGAAGAGAGAGGGTAGGCGATCGGTTGAGGACCATCGTCGGTCTTAATCGACACTGGAAACCGGCGAAATCAACGTCGAAAAACCATGAGGACCGACCCATTTGGGCATGTCCCTTGTGCGACGACCATTAATGGATTGGGTTAGAAGAGGATGGATAGGCAATCGGTTGAGGACCATCGTCGGCCTTAATCGTCGTCGGAAACCTGTGAAATCGACGCCGAAAAACCATGGGAACCGACCCTTTTGAACGTGTCCTTCGTGTTCGTATCATGTCAGACATGACGTGTCATGTCTGAAATGTCATGCACCAACACTTATTCGTGTCATGTCCTCATGTCACATGTTAAGAACCAGTTCGAT
Organism: Brasenia schreberi; assembly: GCA_036023115.1. Lineage (NCBI taxonomy): Eukaryota > Viridiplantae > Streptophyta > Magnoliopsida > Nymphaeales > Cabombaceae > Brasenia > Brasenia schreberi. The sequence continues at coordinate 38,476,427 of JAYKKT010000090.1, forward strand.
GTCAAAACAGGTTCCATGTCGAGTTCTGTGTTGGAAACGGGTCAAGTTTAGGTCATGTCTTGAAATGAGTTTCTGGGTTAGAAACAGGACTCGTGTCAGTAGTTACAGGTTCTGTGTTGACACAGTGACATAGGCTACCTACTGTGTCACTTAATTTGGATCAAATATGGATCTAGGTATCAGTTTGGAACTTGGATAGCTTAAATGGATCCAGATTAGGTTTTTGGTGATTTTAGGGTCATTTGATATTCGATTTGGATACGGTTTGTTGCATTAGATTCATAATTAAAAAATAATAATATTTTAATTATTTGTAATTATTTAGAGATTAAAATTAAAGGATTTGGTGGTGATAAGAGTGGCCCAATGACTTAGGAACTGAATCTTAGCGATCCTTCAGGTAGGGAGTTATGCATTCTTTTACAAAACTATGCTAGAAGTAAGTGATTTTACTTGTTTTATATAGATTTAAATGTGCATGATTGATAAATATTTTATTGATGTTTATAAAATATTATTCGCAATTATGGGTTATTTGATATGCTTTTTAAATAGAACATGTTTATGACATTGATTCACAAAGAGCATATTTTGATATGCATGTGTTGTATGAACATGGTATTTAAATGTTGTATGGATATGGATTTTGTTTTGGATATTCATGGATCAGGATATGATTTGTGAATGTGATGAAATGTAATTGATTTTAGAAATGTAACGATGTGTGAATATATGAGTCGTACTTATGTGGGGTCTCTAGAGACTTGTAGGTTCCTCGGGCGATCCGGCTTGGGGTGAATACAGGGTGTATTCTAAGGCACTCTGTCGTGAGAGTCGGCGTGGTTACCGTCGTGGACCGGGTTACCTAGGTTACGTTAAGGAGGGTCGGACAACTCCTGTTGCTTTTGGAGCAGAAAAAGTATGGGCTATAATTATCGTAACTAATGATACGTGCGTGTGTGTGAGTGTGTACATATGAATTTTAGATCATGATTTAAAAGTAATTGTGCTTTGTTATGAAATGATTGTGAAACTATGCATGATTTTAGTATGATTTCTGTTTAAAGATGTTTAACCTCCCTACTGAGCTATGTTAAGAGCTCACCTCATTATTTTACAGCTCATCCTAAAGCTACCACTTTAAAGGTACACGAACCAGAGTAAGAGTTGGATAGAGCTATATTTTTATTTTTATTTTAGATGGTATGATAAGTGTTAAATGATTTATAACGTCTTGTTATTCGGTGTTATTGTTAGGTGGGCCCCGTACTATTTTGGACGTGTTGTTTAGAACTTCGATATCTTTCAGTTAGATATTTCATTGAGTTTGAATTAAATTAGTATTGTATTTGGTTACTTCTTACCATCTTGCCAGCGCGAGAAGCGGCCACGTGGCATTGGCTCGGGCCGGGTCGTGGTCGCGACCCGAGCGGACGTAACACACTAAGAACTCATAAAACGGACCCTTCACCATGCTCAGCAGAACATCACCCCGAAGCTTTCCAATTGCAGTAACTGAAGTCCAATCTGTTAATCCCGGCTGCCACAGTAAGGTGTATATGGAACCTTGCTTGATCCACACTCGATTATCATAGTCTTTCAAAACCCACATGCCCATCACCATCGCCGTTTTTTCAAAGTGCAGCAAATGCAGCTTACCCCTGATCTCAGCCAGGCACACGCTGTGCTGGTTGAAACAAAAAGACTCACGTCTGCAGCACTTGGGGTACCCCATGATCTTCACCTTCTCTTCACCGATGTTGAACGCGACGATTCTCTTTTCGGGGAAGTGGTGAAATTCCACCACCAGAATCATCCCTGTAATCCTCTCTGCTGATCCAATGTGAATCTCCATGAAGATAGACAGAAGGAGAAAGAACTAAGGGAGATCCAACTGGCGCATCGAACTCCCGCCATGAGCTATCGACTCCCACTGTGATAATATCACCTTCCATCCCTTCTCCCCTTTCATATATGACTATCACTTTGTAGATAACAGAACCAGATGATGATGAACAGGGAAGAAGGTCGCAAAATGGTGACCAGAGACCACTTTTAGTTCTGCGGGGGAGTGAGAGGTCCCGTCCCGTCCCCGGATTGAGCACATAAAAGAGACGGCACTCCCCGTCACCAGGGTAACTCTCCAAGCACACCAGACCGTCGCGGGAAGCGCGAATGCGATAGGGCTTGTCATCGGGATCCTTGAAGAAGGAGAAAGGTTTAGATTGAATTAACTGGCAGGAGACGTTCTCTGTGTTAATGGTGTGCAGGACCGGGGGGTAGTCATAGCAAAGAATTCTGGACTTTTGTTTGGATAGGAAGAGATGGGTGTTGATGAAACACTTATCCTCGTCGATGAGAGAGCGCCATAGTTTGCAAACGCATCTGAAACGCAGGAGGGTTTTCACAGGGAGTCTTGGGAGAATTGAGTAGCAGATGACGTTAGTGGGGAGTTGAGGATTCTCCATGGATACAAATAAGTTTTTCTTTGTGAACTTGTGTCATGTATGTCTCATCTGTCATCTGTATATATAGAGAAAGGTTTATCATGCCCTATATGTATATAAGTGATGAACATACATCCTAGACAGATCCTTGATGGTTGACCTGGTTTGCCTTGGGAGGCACGTATAGTTTGGTGATCGACCAAATCTTTACCAGATCATTGGTTTTAGCAGTATTTTAGTTTGAATATATCAAAATCGATTTCTGGGCATCAACGAAAAGAAGGCAAAACTTGTTTACTAATTGAAGCAGAATCTTTCACCAAAAGGAAAATAAAAAATAGTCGTGGTTTGTTTCGAAATAATCAGCTGCAGTGTTGATTTTCTTGATAATTTTCTTTTCGGGTTAGGCAGACCTAGGGGTGTTGGAAGAACTGATCAAAACCGATCCAAACAGGTGGTTCGTTTAGTTCTTTTGCTTTATGGTTTGGTAACTTTTATGCTTTGTTTTGAGGGTCAAAACCAAACCATCATAAACGAGCAAATCCTACACACACACATGTACATGGTTTAATTAAAGACGCAACAGATCAATTCTTCCTGTCAAAATTTCGATACTATTCATGGCCTCAGTAATCAACGAATCAACTCCAACAGTTGAATTGACATAATAAAAGTCTAAGTTCAATTTTCAAAATACAATGAATACTTAATTATTGTAACATTAAAGTTCGTCTTTCACATATTTCTTTCCTTTTATATTGATTAAAGTAATATTAAAGGACGTCGTTCATAGATGGAGAACTACGGTACTGCAATCGAACCAAACTGGAACTATGGTTTGGTTATGTGAATTATAATTGTTTGCTTTGGTTCTAAAGAAGTTGAGAATCAATAGAATCGGTTTGGTTCTCCCTGGGCAGACCTCTACTTGATCTTCACTGGGTAGCTATGCTGAGGCAAATTGCCGTTGAAACTGCTTAGATTGAGGTTGACCATGTTAGTATAGCTCACAGATTTGTGGATACAGCTTTTCACTTGATTTTCTAAATTTGAAATGGAGTGTGCAGTGTATTATAGCTCACAAATTCGTGCTTCAAAGTCCAAAGTAGCATAAGAAATAAGGGTTAGATTTGAGTGGACCTTTTTCTGGCACAAAAAACAAAACGAAAATACAGGTACACTGTCCACGACACGAAATCGCCACCAGAAAGCCGTTACTTTCGTACGGCCCAAGTAGACAGTAGGTCTCAATCAGTATTGGGTAAGAAGGCCACTATGTCCTTGATGGGATTCAAAGTCCATTATCACCTTACGGCATGAAAATGACCCAAGAAATTTTCAAATCTTTCAGCGGCTGGAGACGGATATCCCAATGTTCGGCCTTATTCATGAATGGCAATTGTTTTAACAAAACAAAGAAGAAATGTAAATCTCTATCCTCAACATACAAATTCAAGTACAAATTAGACATCAAATTCAACACACACGTAAGAAATACATCGATTCTGCTTCATTATAGTCTTTATCCTCCTTGACTACAGTTCCCTTTCCTTAGTCGAGAATATTGCCAGGACGATGCTGCAGGAAGCAATCGGCAACTCTGTGCATATCGAGTTGCTTTAGAGAGATGAGACTATCCACATAAGGAGAGACGCCGTTGATTGGACCCTCCAATCTTAGACTGTTGTCCTTGAAAACTGAAAACCTTTTCAACAGAAAATGATAAGAAACTAGGAATTGCTCCTTATGACAGGGAGAAGACACCCAAAACAAGACTTGACCGTCGATTGTGTATACAGGAACTACAGAAACAAGATCCACTAGCAACTCCCTTGGAATTAAAGACTCACCAAGATCATATGCCTTCTCCCATACCACATTGGCGTAATCGTTAAGTACCCAAATCTCCACAGTAGCAGAGGATAAGTCAAAGTGAAGCAAATTGAGGAAACCATCGAGATCAACCAAACAGGAAGTTGAAAGCCGAGGACATGAATCGTTCCTTACGCAGTAGAAATTGGGAAGTGCCAAGGTTCGAAACTTTTCATTCTGAATATCAAATGCAATTATGCATTCATCTCCATTAGTCCAGTGAAGAGCTCCATTAACACAAGGAACGGCCACACCGAAAGACCAACAACGTGAAACCCTGAAATCTATATCCAATTTTCGCCACGATGAATCTTCCCCAAGAGTTAAAATCTCAGAAAACGAACTCTGTCCCATCCAATGCACAAGGAGCAGCTTATACCGGCCGGACAAGGGGTCCCGGATTAGTTGACAGATTCGGGCCTTCGACTGCGGCCAGGTATGAAGCAAAAGACTCGTGCATTCTCTCCTCGAGAGGTTGGCAATGCGAAGGGGTTCCGGCGACAGAACCGCCTCAAAACATAGCAATCCGTCTAAAGAGGACCGAATGCTGAAGGTGGGTATCCCTAGAAACCCGTTTTCTCCTTTCTGCAGTGGCCGGAACTGATCCTCTCCCAAGAAATAGAGCGTCTTGCGAGTTTCACCCAGGATTTTGGTGGATCTTTTGGATCGATTGAGATGGGTGGTGATGAAATGGTCGTCTTGGTCGATCAGGGTGCGCCATAAACGGCAGACGCAGCGGAGCCTCAGCAGAGATTTCACAGGTAGACGAGAGAGAATTTCGTAGAAGAGGATCTGAGAAGGGAGGTAAGGCGAGGGTGTGCAACCCTCGGTTTCGTTCACGGGTGATAATGATATTGCTGCTTCTGTCGGCATGGAAGGCATTGCTGGAAAGACTTCCGAGACATCCACCCCCTCTTTTGTGCCTTTACCTTTATGTACAAACGTTCAAATGGTTACACGCAAAAAGTAAGGAGACACTGTGCAGTCCTTACGTCAGGCAGGTGTCTCATTGCCTCACCGACATCTTTTGGCTCACGAATATATATTACCTCGCCACTGATTATTAATTTTATATTCAAGTTTTCTTACAAAAATAAATAAATTTTTTATGACAGTAAATATGTTAAAGGTATAACCCTATTTCGAGTTAGGAGCCCGTGTTGGAGTTTAATTTAACAATGGGGCGATTCAATACGGAGCACAACCGAACCGCACAAAGAGCAATTGCTCAGCCAGTCTAGGGGTTCGACTTCCAAGTTGAACGTCATGGATTCGACACCCAGGACGTGCACTGGCTTTGCCCTCTCCCAATGTACCAAAAAGGAAAAATTACATAGCACACCGTATAGATTTAATACAATATCTTTTAAGATTTTTCGTTGATCAAATTTAAATATAGATACAATACATATTAATGTGTATCGTATCTATTAAACCTTTACGATAACACAAATTAGTGATAAATGGATCTTGGCAATATGGGTTTCGAATGGGGCAGATTCGAGAAGTGAACATAGGGAGTGGAGACAAGGATGGGAAGAGCAACGAAATCTTTGATAAAGGATAGCAGGTCTCCGCCTCGTGAACCCGTTCTGGATTCTTTCTCCTAGAAAGTTAGGTTTATCTGTGATTATAATAAATAAGTATCATTTTTTTGAAATTCATGAATTCATCATCGTTGTTAGATACATTCATTCACGGGTATGGATACTTTGATCCCAGCCTTGCCCCGCCTCATGAACAAAGATGGGGGGGTTAGGCAGTTCCCTATTACAACAATAAATGCAAAATAAAAGAAGTTCAAATTAAAGGAATCTACTAGTGTGGTTTATCCTTCCAACAAATGTATGGATGCGATCCAACCAAATTCTACTTAATTTGGATCGGGGTTCACTGAAAAAATCCAAATAGTGACTGGTGTACGTATTTGGTTGTTCTAACGTGGTTTTAAGCATGTAAGTTCATAAAAGTTCCATATACATTACATGCTAATACAGGTCAAGTTGAATAACCATGCAATGCTCACACAATCACGTTTTAGCTCGCACGGCCAACCGATGCTTAATTCATTTAGATCACAAACCAAACACAAACGAGCACATGCATGCACCCCCTGGGGATTCGAACTCGCCACCTATAAGTGGTCGAGGGAGAGCCCAATCGGTAAGTGAATGCTTTTGGTGCATAAAATGTGCTGCTTTTTAATAATACACAAACGTAAAAATAGAGACAATACAAACCTAATCTAATAAAAAAACCTATAAATTCACGTGAAATACAGCTATTGAAGCTACCTAACGCTTAGCCTTAGCCTAAGGGTGCTTCATAATTATTAGATATAATCTTGCAAGGATGAACTTTGACTTTCATTACCTTTTGATTCCAAAGTTGGTTTGCATAATAATGACATGAGGAAGAAACATGCACATTTAATCCAAAAACGAAAATAGATGATGTATGTATGCATCTAGACATGCCAAAACCGGCCGAATGGGTCTCGGAATCGGAACTTGGAATCCTTCGATTCGGTTATGGTTCATAATTTTTAGAAACCGATCTTAAACCAGAACTAGAACTAATGGTTTCAAACCCTTGCTAATTATGTTTTAAATATATTTTTAAAGCTCCTTATCACAAACAGCTCAAAGGTAGAAAACACGATTGTGGGGAATTCAACTCGCAGAGACACATTATCCACGTTTAAAAAAAATTTGAAACTACACTAATATTTCTGAGACGGTTCCAAAATCAATACAAAAGGTGGCCCAACCCCGAAATGGTTCGGTTCCAGTTCTAAGTTCCAAGCAATATCCTTTTCCCAAAAGATAAGCAACATATCTTGACATGTTTTTCTTATATTTGTATGACAAAAAGTCCTATAATACATATATATTTGTATGTTAAAAAAATCCCAAAACAAGGGGAGAGCTATAGTGACTGTTCCACCCAAAGATAAGGAAACTAGGAAAAAAAAGGATATCCTTCCTGTAAAATCCTAAAAAAATAAGAGGGTATTGATTACAAGGTTTGTGATTGTGGAAGTGAAACTACAGTTCCAGTACTTCTCATAATTAAATATAAGTCTCACCGTGAAGTAAAAACAAACCTTACTTTTTACTAGATTACGAGGTCCATTAATAATGACAAACTGGAACTAAAATTAATGTTTCAATCAATAGTCCCGGCCTCACAATCAAATACTCCCTAATGTGTAGCTCAGGGAGAAAGTCTCTAATGCAACCACCTTAGATCACCCAAAGGACCACAACTTTTGGACTTAGGCCCCAGCTTTACAAGTCACCTATTATATATGATTTTGAGTTTAGGCCTCGGCTTGCATTTTTGCCACGGCATGGCTGTGGGCTATATGCAAAGCCCAATATACGGAATAAACTATTCATCCCAACGGAACTAATTTCCTCCATCCTTTACTGATTTTCACACCGTTCAATATAAGACAAGAAATTGGAAGCTCCCACCACTTCGTTCTCTCGCTCTGCGAGCGGCGCTCCTTGCTCGCGGAGCGGCACACCGAAAAAAAGAAAAAAAGAACCACCCCACCGCCGTATGCTACGGGCTTTGCCCAGAAGAAGAGTCGTCACTCGCCGTTACTGCTTGCTCCGCTCCTTTCCTGTCGTAGCTGGAGCTCGCGCTAGCTCTCACCGTTATCTTCTAATTATGTTTTTAGAAGTGACTTATCGGGAAGAGGAAGTATAATCTACTCTTCCCCATTAATTTTCACAAATTCCCCTTTTGGTGTAGCTTTCGAGCAAACATTAATTCCTTCATAGAGTACTCAGTTCAACTAAAAGGAGTGCCATATTAGTTCTTATCCTAAGTACCCATTTATATTTAAATACTTCAAGTTTTCCCCAATAATAAGTGACATCAAATTTAAGAAATAAAATAGTTCGGAACGAGAACGATGACTTTAGATACATCACTCCTCAAGGGAACTTCCTATTGATTGATTCTAAACATGGACACATGATGTGCGTGCAGGCACATACACGGGAATAATAAATATATCTCGTTTCAGCAGACCTACTTATGCCATGTTCAAACCATTTGCAATTTTTGACCTAACATGCTTGATAAAGTTACTGAACACGTGCAGAATCTCAATACATTACGAAAGCAAGAAAACAATACATAAGCTAAACCCACTGAAGAATTAGTATGGTACAAAGAACCAAACTAAACAATTAAACAAATCTATGTCATAAACCTACACCCGCATGCACACACACATATATAACATAGTTTATGCGCACACCCATTCATCCTTACAACAACAACAACTAAGCCTTTTCCCATAGTAGACGGGGTCAGCTACATGGACTCTTTGTATCCACATATCCCTATCGTGTGCCATGTTAGCAAACTCACAATAAGCTAGATCATTCTTTATTATTTTTTTCCAACACTTTTGTGGTCGTCCTCTATATCTTTTAATACTTTTCAAATTTAGTTTTTCGTACCTTCTTACGTTCTTTTGATCTTCTTTCTATATGTTCAAACCATCTTAAATGATATTATCTCATTTTATCCTCTATTGGTGCCACTCCTAATTTGTTTCTAATAACCTCATTTATGTATACGGTCATTTCTTATATGACTATTCATCCATATCAACATCTTCATTTCTGTCACAAACATCTTTTGTACATGTTGATAATTAACTGCCAACACTCAGAACCATAAAACATGACAGGCCTAATTGTTGCTCTATAATATTTACTTTTTAACTTTAATGGTATCTTCTTATTACAAAGAATACCTATGCTCCTTTCCATTTAAACCAACCAGCATTAATTCTATGTGTAACATCTCCATTAATTCTTCCATCACTCTCAAAAATTGACCACAAGTATTTAAAACTTTCCTTCTAGGGATACAATGTGTGCCAATTTTAATTTCTATGTCCTCTGATCAAACTTACATTCCATATATTCTGTCTTTGTTCTACTAAGTCGGAGGCCTCTGCTTTCTAATGTTTCTCTCCATAGTTCCAATTTTCTATTAACTTTTTCCTTAGACTCCTCCACTAATACAACGTCATCTGCAAATAACATACACCAAGGTACTTCATCTTCAATATGTTTTGTTAACTCATTAATCACCATTATAAATAAGTATGGACTTAAAAGTTGATCATTGATATAACCCAATATTAACTTCAAAGAAGTTTGTCATTCCTTCATGAGTCCTCACACATGTTTTTGCACCATCATACATGTATCTTATAAGGTTAATACATGTCAATGGGATACTTCTTTTTTCCAAAGTTCTTCAAAGAACCTCTCTCAGTACCCTATCATAAGTTTTTTCTAGATCAATAAATATCAGATAAAGGTCTTTCTTTTTTGCTCTAAAATGTTCCATAATATGTTTCAAAAGGTGAATCGCTTCAACAATAGATCTGCTTGACATGAATCCAAATTGGTTCTCTGTTGTACTTGATATTTGTCTTAACTAACGTTTCGAAAATTCTTTCCCACAATTTCATAGTATGGCTCATTAACTTGATACCTCGATAATTCGCACAATTTTGAATGTCTCTCTTGTTCTTATATATGGGTATAAGTGTACTTGCTCTCCATTCCTCTGATATTTTTTGGTTTTTCCATATTTCATTAAAAAGTCTTTTTGAGCCAAGTGATTCTTATTTCTCATAGTATTTTCCAAACTTCTATAAGAATATTATCTGGTCCTACCGATTTACCACCCTTCATATGTTTAAGAGCCTCTTTGACTTCATTCTTTTGAATACGTCGGTAGAAATTATGGTTTATATACTTTTCTTATTTGGCTAACTCTCCTAAGATAACACTAACATCTTTATTTTCATTAAAAAGCTTATAAAAATAGTTTTTTCATCTATTTCTTATATCATCATTTGCTACTAGAATGTTTTCATCCTCGTCCTTGATGCATCTAACATAATTAAGATATTTAGTTTTCTTATCTCTAGCCCTGGCTATTCTAAAAATATTTCTTTCACCTTCCTTTGAGTTGAGTTTTTTATATAAATCCTCTCAAATTTTAGCTTTTGCTTCACTCAAGGTCTTTTTCGCTTCCTTTTTTGCTTTCTTATAAGCCTCTAAAGTTTGAGTAATTTTCTTAGCATAATGTAATTTGTAACATACCCTCTTTGCCTGATTTTATTTTGCACTACTTCACTCCACCACCAAGCTTTTTTTTTTGTGCTTATACATCTCCCTTAGATACACCTAACATATCTTTCGCCACTTTCCTAATTGTACCAACATAATTCCAAACATCTCCTTGAAGGACTTTTTGTTTAAATATATCTTCTTTCTCGCTTTTGAAGTTCCACCATTTATTCTGAATAGCTCGATGAACTCTTTTCTTCTTTGTCTATTTTTTTATTTATAAATCCATAACTAAAAGTCGATGTTGGGTGGTTAAGCTTTCTCTTGGAATTACCTTGCAATCTTTACAACACGCTCTATCTTTTTTCTACAAATAAAGTAATCAATTTGTGTTTGTGATAAGTCACTCTTATAAGTAATTAAATGTTCATCTCATTTTTTGAAGATTGTATTGACTATAAAGAGCTCAAATGCCATAGCAAAATTTAAAATCTCCCTACCTTCCTCATTGATATCCCCAAAATCAAAATTTTCATGAATCCCTTTATATCCTAATGCCTCTTTACCGACATATCCATTTAAGTCTCCTCCTAAATAAATCATCTCCCTTTGTTGAATCTTTTGAATCACCTTATCTAACTCTTCCCAAAAAAATTGTCTTTATACTATCTTTTAGTCTTACTTGGGGTGAGTAAACACAAACTATATTCAAAATCTCTACTCCTAACACTAATTTCAACGTCATGATTTGATCATCATATCGTTGTATGTCTACAACACTATCCTTTGAACCTTTATTTATTATAATACAAACTCCGTTTCGAGCTTTTTCTTTACCTTAGTACCATAATTTAAAACCTATATCCTCTATCTTCTTTGCTTTTTCTCCAACCCATTTTGTCTCTTGTAAACATAAAATATGAATTTTTCTCCGAATTATACTATCTACCACCTCCGTTAGCTTGTCGAATAATGTTCTGATATTCCAAGAACCAATAGGAATCTTATTATTTAGACTAGCTTCCTTACCCCCCGCATCCGTCCATATTCAAATTGTGGAGACCCTCCCTGAAAATTATTCACTACATTCAGGCGATAATGTAGCGGAACTAACTTCTTTATCCACATCTGCACTGAAAACCCTCTCTGCAATTGATTCACTACATTGTGGAGAAAATGTAGCGGCTCTTGCTTACTTATTACTGCAATCGGACTCTGCAGCACGTTGCTAGGTGGGGACGCTCCAAAACAATACTCATAATTTTTGTAATCCATGTTATAAAAATCCGACGAAATTTTAAGCTGGCTATCGAAAGCCTAACACAACCCTCCTCCTTTATTCGGTCTTGGGACCCGCAATACAAAGGTGATCCTTTCCATGAGTGGAGTTACACACCCATTCATCCTTAAATCCGCTTAAACATTTTAACCCTTCAATCGTTCCTCCACGCAACTCATCAATAAGGATTCTCGCAACAATCGGGGTCTACTTGATATGGATTTCTCATGGATGAATTTTTCCACGGCATATCCCTAAGAAAAATTGTAACTAATATCAATGATAAATAAGAAAAAGAAAAACTAACACAAGAAAAAACTCGGCACATAGAAATAGCTTCTCAAAAAACATCAATACGCACTACTTCCCTACTACCATGGTGTGGAAAAAAAATTAAACTAAGCCTGACAGGTTGTTATGCAAATGTATTAGCTAGGTAAAGAATGTGGAGAAGAAAAATCCAATGTGAATCATTGATTGACCAACACATATAGCAAGAATGAGCAAGTCAATAGCAAGCATCAAAAGTAGACAGCAAAGGCAACACATTAAGGGAGAAAGAGATAAAGCGGTAATATCTTCATTATAATGAATAAATACATCATACACGATTAAACCATTGTCATAACAAACTGACAACTTAACTGATAGCAAACTAAAAGGAGGAAATCCTCTATCTCCTGGGTTGCTTCTGCCAGTAATGATACTCTTCTGTGCATTTTCCCTTCTCCAAGCATCTAGATCAAAGAAATTCATTCCATAAGCCCATGCACAAGCCTTTGGATTAAATTTTGCTTTAATCAAGGGATGAGAGAAATTCATGTACTGCGCATATCTATGGAATGACCCAAAACACGTTTCAACAGCTCCATTCACCTTGCCATCCATATCAATCTTCCATAACCCAGTAAGGTCCTTCTGAACTACGATGTCATCATCCAAAAATAAAATTCTATGCAGCTTTGGATACATTTCTGGCAAGTAGAATCTCAAATGGTTCAATATTGACAAATATTTTGGATTCCTAAACTTCATATTTGTTGTGTCCTTTGTAGCATTCTCAAGCTTGTTCTCAAAGTAAAAAGCAGCCAAGTTCATCTTGTCGGTCACCACATGGAACACATGCTTCCGTGGATCCTTCGCATTCTTCACTGCCGAATTCACGACAACAGAAGCTGCAATCACGTTATCAGAGAAGATAGCATAGTGATACAAATTGGGGTTCTCCAATTCAGGCGGTGGAGGTCCAGAATCGATGTACTTCTCTGGATTCGCGATTCGTTCCTCCATGAGTTTCATGGCAAGGCAATGCAGGCTCTTGGGTATCGATTTAGCAGCAATGAGGCTCGAGAAAACACCCTGCTTCTTCGCACGGGTGAGATGCTCATTGACAGCAAATATAGTGTCCTTGAGCTTCTGAATCTTAAGCTGGTTGTCAAACGACTCTTTAGCTTCAGTAATTAATTGACGGGTAGTTTTGATCCGCTCCTTGATTTCCCTCTCAAACTGTCGCAGACTTTCTTCTTCGATCGGGTTATCTGATTGGAAAAGAGCACGATAAGTCGGCCAAGACAGAAGTTCTGAGTAATTCCGTGAGAGTTCGGCGAAGACTCTCACTTGCTTGGTGTTTTCCAGCTTCAATTTGCGAGCATAGGCGGCATATGCATTAACAAGAGCAACGTGGTCGTTGGTTTGCTTCACAAGCAGATCAAGTCGCGTCTTGAGAGGATCGTTTTTGAGGGCAAGGAAGGTCCTACTGACGTAAGCGTGAAGATGGTGTTGGTTATTCGGATTCTTCAAAATTACGGCCGGGTCTGCGGTCGTCGTGGTAGTTGTGGTAGTGGTCAGAAGTGAGAGAGAAGCGAGAAACAGAAGAGAGAACATGGCCGTAACGAAGACTCTGTAAGAGAAGAGACCGCGGAAGAAGCCATTGCCACAGGCAACCCTCTCCACCTGTCGATTGCCGACGCGAATCGCACCGAAACCCGCCATCGTTTCGTGTTTTCTGAAAGATGGTGATAGAACGAAGTAGGTTTACATCGTGAAATGCAGACAAAAAAATACAGGAATAAGCCAAGAATCAGAGATCGAAGTAGTGTTAGATCAACCGTTTCCGCCGGAATAATCATTATCTGTCCTGTCCTGTTCAATAAGTGCTGTGACAAGGAAGATCTGTGTACAACAAATTGGGTTTCGCAGTTGCACCGTGCAGGTATTCAGGAGGATTTCCCGGCCACCACCGACAACCAAATACCCAAACAAAAATCGGTATCGAAGAAAGATCAAGCATAAAGATGTTTGTCCCGTAAAATTCTATCCGGAAATCGGATTTTGTAGAAAATCAAAGAATTACCGAATGGATTTCCTGAAAACAGCTCCCCGGAGAACACCAAAGAGCTGTTTGCTAAGGCATTGAAGAACCCCATCAATCCGTTTGTGTGAGTGTGTTATAGAGAGAGGGGGGGTTACCTGGAGAGATGAGCAAACTCAGTAGAAGGTAAGGATGTCCATCAATGATCCAGATCGAGATGCTGAGTGAGAGAAAATCAGGGACAAATGTGTGTGAAGAGAGGAGAGAGAGAGAGAGAGAGAGAGAGAGAGCTAATCGGAAGTTGTCACGTTGTTGTACACCGACTATTCTGCGCCGTTGATATGTAGCCCTCAGATCTAATCGGACGATCATTAAACATTAAACAGTATCATTTGTATGCATAAAAGTAATGTTATTCCGCCGCACCACTCGTTTACGCGGTTTACTTTCCACTCCTTACTAGTAGCTGCCGATTTCAAGTGCAAACTTTCTTTGGGACCGTGGCGTAACAGTCCATTATCATTTTCTTTCCTTAAAAAACTTATATATAGAGTAAAAGAGATTATAAGAGGAAATTATGATTGAAGAGATGAATGATTTAGATACACTTTATACATATAATGATAAAACAAAAATTTCGGTTAAGTTAATAAATTTATGTTAATAGGTATTGAAATATATATATATATATATATATATATATATATATATAACAACGACGGTTTGAAACTGTCGATTTTGGATCGATTTTTATATACCATAAATCGTAATAAAATCAAGGGGTCTCCGGTTCTGGTTAAGGTTATAGTACCGGTTTTGCTGGCAGTGTGGTCTCGGTTCGAATCGCCCGGCCCGGTCATGTCTACTCGAATGAACGCCCTAAACCAAAACCAAGTTTTATCCTGCGTTATATTTGGACAGCTACAGAGATTCTTATTTGCCACTGTTCCCTATCATGTGTTTGAATTGAATACCAGCTCTTCCTTTTTTTTTAGTACTAATTTTGAGTGCCAATTATGAAACAATCAATTGGAAACTCGACGAACTTCAAGCTGAAAAAGAAAGCTTTTTTAATTTCTTTGTGACGTTATTAATTCTCACATAAACCCTACTATCTGGTGTTTCCCTATCCAGGCGGCTCAAGCGAAAAAGAACAAAGCTGAAAACAGAAGGTGAAAAGAAGAGCATGCCCAAAAAGGAAGGTGAATGTTATGCATATGGCAAATAAATGTTTCGAGTTTGAAATAGAAAAGGTTGGCCATAAATCAAGTGTGTTAAAACTTCGGATTTAGCCCGAGAGCGTTAGCTCTAGCGCCGTTGCTGCAGGGGGGCAGTTCGACTCCCAAAAGATGCATGTGTGGGTGGGTGTTAGGCTTCGGCCTCCTCTTGTAATAATAAAAAAACTTCAGATTTAGGATTCATATGAATATGAGTTCGTAAACTTAAGCACCAAAACCATAGATTTTCAGCATAGGATATGTCGGTTTAGCTCTACGAATCTCGGTTCTAACCATTTTGATCTGTCTTGGGTCTTACCATTATTCTTTTTAACAAGGAACTGGACCAAAGCCCTAGAGACATCTCCTAAAATTAAGCAGGAGATTTTAATTTAGAGTTTATTTTTCTGTCCCTTGAAAGGAAATTATTTTTCTTGCCAAATTTAAGAAAGAGGGTCGATCAATTAAAGTAGCCTTATAATTGTATAAATGAATCCACACTTGATATTTTTGCATGTCCATTGAATTATAAGGCATAGAATTCCATGATTAACCAAAGCAATAAAACTATATGCCATTATTTGTTTTCGTACAATGGGGAGGCTGAAGCCACATGCATGCCCCGGGTCTCGATCTCGTGACCTATTCAACTTGTGAGTTGAGTCCATAATCTGGTGAGCATTCTCTTCATAGTTCATGGTATATTAGCTATTACTTAGGTTGTTCATTATAGTTCATAAGCTGCTTTATTGATTCAAACTGTTCAGGGCTTGGAAATGAATGATAAGATGTAGACCTATTATCATTCACTCTTTTAGGTTACTATTTATACAATAATAAAAGTCTAATTAATCGAAAGATAAGCACAACGACTTCGAACGATCAATGAAGCTGACCACTCGAAATGAGATAAGGTTTGATTTGTTTTCTTCAGTTGCATTGGTACTTAATCCATCCAATTAAGTCACAAAATCCCGACTTTTCACAAGTTGAACAATATCTCACGTTAAGAAATAAATACTACATATAGCACATGCAAGTGCGCACACACACACATATGTATAAATAGAGAGAAAGAAAACATTGTAAATGTGCACATGCTAAAAAATACTTGAAATCTCAACCATTCGATCAGTAAGATCAATAATTGAAATTTAAATTCAAAAGTTTAAATGCACCTTGTACTAATTTGCTTTTTTCTTTGAAGATTTAAACCATTGATCTTAGACAAAGATCTTTAGGAAGATTTTAGCATGAATGAGTATGTGCATGAAATCTCAACCATTCGATCAGTAAGATCAATAATTGAAATTTAAATTCAAAAGTTTAAATGCACCTTGTACTAATTTGCTTTTTGCTTTGAAGATTTAAACCGTTGATCTTAGACAAAGATCTTTAGGAAGATTTTAGCATGAATGAGTATGTGCATGAACTATACTTTCTCTATTTATATATAAGGTTCCCTATGCAAGAGTGGTTATTATATAGGACCTTAATGATAAAAGGTCAGGAATTCGATACTGGGTGGGCATCCTTCCGCTGAGCAGCACGCTTCCTGGGCGGGGCAGGTTAACAGGCCAATGGAGCAAACAGAGGCTCTTCGGACTCAGCTTACTAACTTGAAGTAGGCTCATGTTTGACTAGGTTGCTCAATTGAACCGAACTGGGAGTGAACTGAGATGATTGTGAGTTAAAGATGTGAAAGTGAGAATCTCGTATGCTAAAATCAAAACATAAGATCTAATGTATAATTCTCATTTTAAAAAAGGTGAGATGTCTTTTACAATCATAACTAAGCTTTTTTCTATACTAGATGAGGTCTGCTACATAGATTCTTTGTTTTCATAGAGCTTGATCATGTGCCAAATATTTAACTCAATATAAGCTAAATCATTCATCTTTCTCTTTTAACATTTTCACAACCTTAAATTTCTTTATTTTCTAATATATATAGATTGAAACTCTTAATTGTTTGACAAGGTCTCTAACATGATTGATACATGCTCATGCCTGCATGTGTATAAATGTGTGTGTGTGTGTATTTGTGCTTTCCTTTTCTCAAAATAACCAGTCAATTAGTTGACAAGATGGCTCATGAAGCCATGCACACAGGTGAGCCCATGGAGGACAAAGCCATTGAATGTATCTGGATTTTCTTCCGAAAAGAAACGAAACAATCAGCATCATGCAATAAGGACTGGACTAGTATGCGGTCAATGGTCTGTTTCTTCTTGTTATATTTTCTACGGTCAGAAGATGTCATAATTCACCAGCATCCGATCGCCAAGATGAAGGAGCTCTTGGTTCATCTTCGCTGATTAAGGTTTAACAAGTCGGTTTTGGCTGGGCTTGGCTCGAGTTAATCCAGTCTTTTCGAAATGGAACTTTTATAAAATTTCACTCGTTTTGCTCGGAGCTAGAACAAGCTTGTGCTCATGTTAGGTTCTGATGAATGATGGAGGGAGCCTGAACATTCTCTGTTTGGTTCATTTGACTTGTTTAAGTTCGGCAATAAGTGGAAACTTCCCGTTTCTACATTTTCCATGGATTTGGTTTCTCACACGCAGCATGGTACAAATAAAACACGGTTGTTTTATGAGAATGGCATCTGCCTCTTTTCGATAGTCTCTTTTCGTACAGAGCGTGAGAATATTGAACCTGATGAAAGTTTTTGGTTTGAAGCCGCTTTTTCTAATCTGCAATTGAAAGAACTTTTATTTTTATATATAAACCGAATCGTGTGCACCTTTGACATCTTCACTTATATCTTTGATAGCATAAATGTAATTTAAAGATTTTTAAAAATATATAAAAAACGATGTTATTATTATTCATGTCTCTTAAAAAATAAAGGTTAGACATAAGTAAATATAAATGTTAGGATACACTGAGTGACATACTCTCAAATCAAATCAATGGTCATCCAGTTAAGGCAATGAATTGATGAAAAAAATAATAAATACTTTTATACTATCATAGTATAAAAATGTTTTTTTAATTTTTTCATCAATATTGATCGCATTTTGATGGAACTATCATGGGAGTATGTCATCGGAGACCACCTTAGCATCCCTCCCCTCTCTCTCTCTCTCTCTCTCTCTCTCTCTCTCTCTCTCTCTCTCTCTCTCTCTCTCTCTCTCTCTCTCACACACACACACACACACACACACACACACACACACACACACACATATATATATATATATATATATATATATATATATATATATATATATATAAAGAGACTGATTCATATCTTATTTTCACGATTCCATCAAAAGATTCCAACGGGCTTGGATTGCTTTTAAAATCATGCTGCCACCTGCACAATTTGGACATGGTTTTCCAGAAAACAACCATGAACTTATTATTTCTGTTCTCCTGTTTCCTTGATGCACGTTACGGCATCCACCCACATGTTTGAGTAGTAATCTATGTTACATGTTTTTGACTCAATAAGAGTGGCCAATTCTATCTTCGTCAACTACTTTCCTTCGATAAAATCTTGACCAACTTTTACATTCTATGCTCATGCAGAAAGCTAACACTATCAGCTAAAAGGATGATCCCACGAAGACATTTTACATACCAGTCAGAAATGCTGACTGCTCTCTTTTATTGAGTTTTCAAGTTCTTGAAATCATAGATAAAGCGTCTCCCATTAGAATGAGAACTACTGAAGTCGTATATCCTTTTTATTCTCAACGCTCAACACCACGAATCGTGTCCCCAGTAAAGCGTTTCCCCATATTTAGCCAAAAGATGCGCTGTCATGAAGAAAATAAATGAATTATTATAAGTTTAGATTGTGGTAATCTATTCTTTCGAGGATTTATACAAGAAAATCTTCACGAAGAATAGTCAATTGATGGTGATCCTTTGCACAGTTAAGACAAGTCTAGTTGCTGCATTTGTCTTCTCTAATTTTCCAGCATTAAGACAAGTGTTTCTTGGACGCAACCGTCTGATTGGTTCTCTAAAAGCAACCATGACCATCGTGGACCAAGAATTGAAGTCTAAACGTCATGCAATGGATTATATAGCCTGCTGTTTTAGTGTTCTGGTTGCCAATAAGTGGGAGAATATTGGCTGAAGCTCCAGGCCTTCACAGTGTTTCAAGGCTCTGATATTAATTGAGTTCTCCTGTTTATGCTCACTTCCTATTCTTCTCTTTCACATGCCATAATGGGTGGGATTGCTTGGAAGTGTTTGAAATTTCTGTTCCTGTTTGCTGCATGCTGCCTTCTCTCAGTATCAGCGGATACAGACCCCCAAGATGGTATCGTCCTCCACACTAAACATGCAAGGCTTGCAAGCCACAACCATAAACACATACAAATTTCATGTCTTGTGTTTCTCTTCTTTGTACAACTGTGGTCCTCCTATCTTGGTATACAAGCAATACAAGTATATGATACGCTCGATTTCCCTTTGGCTTCTTTTATTTAGTACTTGTTTCATGCGACTTCTGATTCTCAATTTGAGCTGCTTAGTTGCCATTGGAAGATGAGGTTTCTGTGCTGATTGATTGAAACAGAGCGTCAGAGATCCCATCTGTAGTATCAGTAATAGATTTTACAATAAGAATTTGATAATTGGTTCGAATCTTTCAGTAGAACATCAGGATTCTTACTGAAGCTGATGCTTCCAAGTTAAAAATAGGTCTAGGTAATTGGATAAGATTATGTTTTATGAAGCCTTTCCTTTCTGACTTGTAAGCTTTCGGGATATTGTTGCAGCTGCTGCACTTCTTTCCCTCAAAGCACAGTGCCAAGGGACACCATCAAATTGGGAGAAACCAGATCCTTGTGGTGCTCCATGGGATGGAATCACCTGCACCAACTCCAGAGTAACTGCCATGTAAGTTGTATCCTGATGCACATTTATAGTACTTAACCTGGTTTTTCTTCAATGTAATAACATTAGTTCGTCCCCTTTAAGAGTCCTAAAGAGGAAGAAACAGTTTAGGTTGAGATATGATGTAACTTGCTGAACATATTGGCTCTTATGAGATTTCCCTATTCTCTCCTATTACCAGGATAGTCTTGTGTCTTTACAAAATATTGATTGAGTCAACGGAGAATCTTGATTTATCAATTAAAGTTTGCTTTTCTTAATTAATGGTTTAACTCTTATGAGTCTGGGATCTATTCAGGAAATTATCCTCTTTGGGTCTTCAAGGAAATATCGATGACGTTGGATCACTCACACAGCTGCAAACCTTGTATTTTTCTTTTCTTCATGCTTGATTTGTTTGATGGCAACAGATTACAGTCTTCTTTGCCTTTTGTATTAAACTGCCTTCGTTGCTTTTTGCATTCACAAAAAATTGTCATTGATACAGGGACTTATCTTCCAACCCCAACTTGGCCGGTCCAATTCCAAAAAGTATAGGGAATTTAGTAAACCTAGAATCTCTGTAAGAATATTGGATCTGTTTAAGTAATTGAGTTATATTTCCTTTCACCTTTTTTTTCTGATCCAGCATGCAAGAGTTTCCTTTCTTGTTCCATATCAGGATCCTGTCAGGCTGTGGTTTTACGGGCAGCATCCCACCAGAATTAGGCAATCTGAGAAAATTGACCTTTCTGTAAGAACCTGACCAAATTCTTTATTTCATACTTAAACACACGTGGGTGTGTATGTATATATGTATGTTTCTGTATCTGATTGTTACTCTATTTTGTTGGATTTTGCACCTATGACTTGTCTGCTCTTCCTTGTGCACACCCAGGGCACTGAATTCTAACCACTTGACTGGTAGCATTCCACCTTCCTTGGGTTGGCTTTCAAATATTTACTGGCTTGACGTTGCTCACAACAATTTAACTGGACCTCTGCCGGTCTCATCTGATAATGGATCTGGTTTAGACATGCTTCTTCATGTAAAACATTTGTAAGTTTCTGGGATTCTTTCCCCATTGTCCCCATTTTTGTAGTGAAAGCGCATACAAGTTTTCTTGACCGCCTTCACGGTTCATTTTATGGATACACAAGGTAAACTGATATATGCAAAGTGATTTGTGGTGTATCAGCAACTTCAATAATAACAAGCTCTCAGGAGTTATCCCACCTCAGCTTTTCAGTTCAAGAATGGTGCTTATGAACATGTATGGACACATCATCATTGGTCCCCCTGCAATAATTTTAGAATTTCTCTCATTTGTTCTCTTTGGTTATTGTTTTTGATTAATTTTGAATATATACCTTCAATTCTTTAGATATCAAACTGACTACAGTCCTTTCTTCAGATTGTTACATGAAAATCAGTTTACTGGAGAAATCCCTTACACAATAGGACTTATTCAGACCATTGAAGTCCTGTGGGTACCCAATTTATTTTACTAGTTGATACATATCTGCTTGATAGATTAGGCTTTTAATTCCATGTTATCTTGCGATTTTTTTCTTCTTTCTAACTTTTGGTTTGCTTGTTAAATAGCCGGCTCGATAGGAACCACTTCAGTGGTTCTGTACCTTCCAGCCTCACCAATCTTACACGAATAAATCAGCTGTAACTTTTCTAATCTCAACCAGATTTAGCCTTCTGCAATTGATGAAGTAATCTGAGTTGGGCTTCCTTTTGCAGGAATTTGGCAGGGAATGGCCTGACTGGCCCTGTACCTGATTTGACCAAAATGAGAAGTTTATATTATATGTAAGCATGTGAAAAAGTTCCTTATGATACAAAAGTCTTCCTTTTCATATCCATGAATCAAACCTCTATAACACAAACAGGGATTTGAGCAACAATTCATTTGATAAATCGCTAGCTCCACCATGGTTCACAACCATAGAGTCTCTCACTACAGTGTGAGTCTCTTATTGATTTCAGGTTTTCGACTTTGATTCATTCACATGATGTAAACTATCAATTCTATTGTCTAACTTGTTAGATATGTGCAGTGTCATGGAATCAGGATCACTCGAAGGACAAGTACCAGAACTTTTGTTTAGTCTTCCATCACTTGAGACTGTGTGAGTGCAGACGAAACATCTCAGGCTAATTGTTTCAATCACTTTTAAGTCGGTTCATTTTTTCAAATGCAGGAGGCTGAAAATGAATTCATTCAATGGCACACTGAACATGGGAAACAACAATGGTCTTCAGCTACAACTCATAAGTTTAGAATATAACCAAATCTCAAATTTGGTCCCATTAGATGCATATAAGAAACACATAGAGTAAGTGATATTTTGAGTGCAACGCATAGCATGTTCATTGCTCGACTCCTATTAATATACCATTTTCTGATCATTCTGAAAAATGCAGGCTTGTTGGAAATCCAATATGCACAAAATTTCCTTATTTAGAACCCTGCCAAAAGCAGACTCAGGAGGCAAAACCATACTCAACTAGCTTGGAGAAATGCGGGAATGCTGCATGCCCAACTGGGCAGATGCCTAACCCTCAGAGTTGTGAATGTAAATATCCTTATATTGGAACTCTGCATTTCAGAGCTGTTTTCTTCTCAGACCTTTCCAACAGTACGCGATTCCGATCCCTAGAACAGCAACTTTCTACACAACTTGGCCTCATACCAGGCTCAGTATATCTCGCCACACCAGAGTTTGATGAAAGTGATCACTTAGAATTGACTATTTTCCTTTTCCCATCAAAAAACAAGTACTTTAGCGATGCTGAAATCTGTAATATGTCAAATTATGTGAGCAGTCAAAGATTTATGCCCCCCCATGAGTTTGGACCTTACTGTTTCATTGCAACTCCATATTTGATTTCAGGTAATGATCTTGAACAACTTGAAATGGAGTACAATATTTTAGAGTTGGTGTGGTTTATTGTACCTATTGGCACTGACAAAAGAAGTTGCAGATGAGGGGCATACGTTCAGTACCTGTGTGATTATTGGCATAGCAGTTGGTGGCTCTCTTTTGATCCTCCTGCTTTTTGCCGTAGTAATATACGCCATTTGGCAAAAGAATCGCGCTAAAAAAGCACTATTACAAACCAAACCTTTTGGTAAACTCTCTTTCTCTCTCTCTCTCTGTCTACAAATATGTGTGTGTAAATATATATATATATATATATATATATATATATATATATATATATATATATATATATATATATATATATATATATATATCAGAGTGGAGTACTTCGCACCATCTTGAGAATCAAATAATTTCAATTATACAAGGATGTATCAATTAATATTCTTGCTGTTTAGTCTATGACCATTGACCACAAATGTTGTGAAATCTAGCATCTTGGAGGAAGCTGAGCACCAAAAACTTCGGTGCTGCACCATCAATAAGAGGAGCTAGATGCTTTACATATGATGAGATCAAGAAATTCACCGCCAATTTCTCTGACAGTAATAAGATTGGCGTTGGAGGCTTTGGCCAGGTGAACTATTTATCATTCTTGATCCTATTCATCAGATGACAGCTCCCCATATAACTGGTTTCTGCCCTTTCTCCAGGTATATAAAGGAGTACTTCCTAGTGGTGAGATTGTGGCCATAAAAAAAGCAGAACATGGAACCTTTCAAGGAGCACTTGAGTTCAAGGCTGAAATCGAGCTGCTGTCAAGAGTTCACCATAAAAATCTTGTTAGCCTGGTCGGCTTCTGCTTTGATCATGGAGAACAGATGCTAGTGTATGAGTATATTCCCAATGGAACTCTCCAAGATAGCCTATTAGGTAAAATAGTTCAAATTTATCCTCGATATGATTCTTCTTAATAATTTGAATGTTATAGATATTATCAAACTTCTGTAAAATCTGTTTCGTATTAATAGCAAGGAGCAAGATCCGACTTAACTGGAAGCAAAGACTTCAGGTTTCCCTGGACTCCGCGAGAGGACTAGCTTATCTTCATGAGCATGCCAATCCTCCTGTTATTCACAGGGATGTCAAATCACCCAACATTCTCTTGGATGAGAATTTAACAGCAAAGGTTTCAGACTTTGGGCTGTCTAAACTTGTCTCAGATAGCGTGAAAGAGCATAATTCTAGTCAAGTTAAAGGCACATTGGTGAGTGTGAACTTTCGTTATTTGCAGACACTCAAGCGCACACACAATGCATCTCAGAGCTGCAGTTATATAAAAAAGAAGTGCAGACCTTTCGTTATTTGCATTACTTTACTATCTTATGATTGTTTTGAAATATTTAGTTTGTCATGATACGCCCATGGAAAAATGTAGAAGAAGAATAAGTTTTTCGGAATTGTCACGTTCAAACGCAATTAACTTGGCTGCCTATGTCATGGCAGGGCTACTTGGACCCCGAGTACTACATGAATCAGAAGCTGTCTGCTAAGAGTGATGTTTATAGCTTCGGTGTGGTTATGCTTGAGCTAGTAACAGCTAAGAAACCAGTTGAAATGGGAAAGTACATCGTCGTGGAGGTGCGAAAATCAGTCGACAAATCGAAAGAATTCTATGGCCTCGAAGAGCTACTGGATCCAGCCCTCAAGACAGGAGGCACTCTCATAGGCTTTAAGAGGTTCGTTGATTTGGCGATGCGGTGTGCCGAAGACTCGGGAGACTATCGTCCAACCATGAATGAAGTTGTAAAGGAAATAGAAGACATTTTACAGAATGAGCTAGACATACCATCAGCCACAGTATTATCTACTGTTGATTCTGAAACAAGTTCTCCTCGATATCCTCACAATTATCCACTCTCTTTGAGTGAGTCGCATGGGGACACCTTCAGTTGCAGTGGTTCTTTTACATTGACAGCAGTGGTTGAACCAAAATAAAACACCCATCAACAGTGACATGAGGAAAGTTTTCAAGGTGGAGCCAATAATTCGTAGTTATACAGTAGGCTCTGCATCTCCACCTTACATGGATGTAGATCAGCGTTTAGGCTTCGCAGTAAAGCTCCAAATATTTCAACTAGCGAGCCTAGTTCTGAGTGTATAGACATGACAGTGTATTTGCTTTGGTTTTTCTGCTCTATGGTTTGGTTTGGTTCGGTAAAAAAAAGGTGTATGGTTTGGTTCACTACTAATGCCACTACCATATGTGTGATCAACACCATCATGCTCCTCCATTCGTGCATATGCTGCTAATATCATCACTATGCCACAAGGTCCGAAGAAACTGGCATCTCGCCGACTGAACCCAGTTCCCGAACCTTGCTTCATGCTTTTGACCTAGCTCCGCATCATGATGGCCAGCTGGCCATGGCGTTGTACAGTAGTGGATCTAGAAATTCTTTTATAGGGTGGGGCGAATAGCCCCTCCAATGGTTTAGGTTGGGGCAAACCACCCTTTATAGCCATGAATCCAACCCTGGGTTATAGGCTTCAAGATGACTCTTGAAATTTCGGGTGGACAGACGGCTCAATGTAGATCCGCCACTGGTGCTGCATGACTATTACTCATTCGTATGCTTGTTGCGGTCCTTGAATTTAACCATGTATAATATCTGCACCTATTTCAGATAAGTTATCAATTATTTTACATAATTGAGTTGTTGCCTTCAACTTTGGATCTAAAATTCCTATTCAGAGGATCCTCTTGCCCCCAAGTCACTAAAGAAATGAGTTGGTTCGAACTTTGTACAGTCCACCGAGTCTTTTGGTTCATACTCAGCCTTCCTTGACGTATATAAACGAAGCTTCAATGCAATCAAGCACAGAACAAAACCAAGCAATTCGCTGTGGACATGAAGAAATGACCCTTGACTAACGCAGGTCTTAAAATGGCCATCATGATCCAGCTCACAGAGGGTGCAAACATCCTGAATTATATGGTCGGCAACTACCATTTTTACTAAATGAACGCCTATGACCAAATAAGACCAGGACCGTTTTACTAAACATAATAGTCAAAGAATGTCATACGGCTGGCCTTGGTTTTCTTTTCTTAATTTGGGACAAAGGCTGAGCACCGCCAATATGGCAAGCTATTTTAAGGGTCGCAAAGGGCACTCTATCATCAATTGGTATTGTGAAAGGGGTTATAAGAGACTAAGTTGAAAGAGGAGAAGAAGATACAGAGGCGATTGAGATCTTGAGCGAAACAAATAACGGCAAAGAAGCGGGGTTCCTATTGATCGATCTAGTCGGGTCTCACCTTGGGAGGAAATGAGCCTGCAGGATGATGCAGTATTCAACTGTACCTTCCAACCCAACATCACAAGCGATGGAGTCTTCCAAGGAGACATGCCCTTCGACTTCACCGTGCCACAACTTACATTCCAAATGTCTGTATTCTCCCTCATGAGCATTAGCATGCAGATCTTGTTCAAGCCACTGGGTCAGGACAGATATGTTGCCGACCTCACGGTATGATCTGCTCTTCAAATTAAGTTGTAATTCTTGATCAAAATATTATTCTCCACATAAAATCGGAACATTAATCATTTATTTGCATCATACCTACATAATTAGTTAGATCAGCATGGTTTTATAGCACCTCTGAACATAAAAGTTCTCTGTTAGCTAGTTCTACACACACACATATCTATGTTAATATATTCATGTTTCTATCAAACACCAATTAGCACCAAGTACTATACAGCTTCATGAGGCTAAATTTGAGCTTAAATCCTTCTTTATGGATCGATGATTATACTGAAAACTTGACGATAATTGGCATCTAAACAGGGTGGATTGATCTTGGGCCCATCGGTGCTTGGGCGCATTGCACCGGATGTGTTTAACATGTATGTGCATAGGGCGAGTGGGTTCATGTTACGGCACACGCTGCAGACACTGGGTCTGACTTACTGGTACTTCCTGATGGGCTTGCAAATCAACGTCGGGCCTATGATGAAGCACATGCGAACCAGGTCGATGTGCGTAGGGCTGGTCTCGCTAATGTCGCCGATCTTTCTGGCCTACGCAGGCAGCTACATTGTCAACAGTATCGTCCGTCCGGAGATGCATTGCCATGTTAACCCCTTCTTCCTTGGTATATGTTTCACGACGACGACGCTCACCGTGATGGCCACCAACATCATCCAGCGCAAGCTCCTCCACGTAGAGTTCGCGAAGTTCGCCATGAGCGCCGCCATCTTCACCAAGGTTGTCATGATGATTCCACTGGTTCTGATGCTCATGTTTCTTCCTTCCAAAGGAAAGCCCTATGTTCCCCACTGGAAAGTACTCTCTGGTAAAACGTTTGCTCTCTCTCTCTCTCTTTCTCTCTCTCTCTCTCTCTCTCTCTCTCTCTCTCTCTCTCTCTCTCTCTCAAAACCAAGCCTTTTTCTTGATTGTATTAATTGGGGCGATTCTAGATTACCATTGAACTTCATTTTCAGTCATTTAGCATTTAACTGCAAAGTCTCTTTCCAACACTTTGGAGGCCCCCTTCAATTTGTCGCAAAAATGAATAAGACTGGTGTTCTTGATGTTATGATACTGCAGGCACATTCTACTTGCTGTTTGTGGTGTCCTTCGTCCGGCCAGTGATCGAGTGGGTCATCCAGAAAACACCAAATGAGGATGACGTGAAGGAGACTCATGTTTGCGGAATTCTGCTCTGGGCTTTAGCTTCTGCTTCCATTACAGACACTCTTGGATCTCATACCCCATTTGGCGCCTTCTTAGCAGGAGTCATAATACCGCATAGTGCACTTTCCACCACCATCGTCAAGAAGCTAGAGGATTTCAACACACTGATGTTGTTGCCTCTTTTCTTTGCCGCCGTCGGGTTCTCGACGGACTTGGGACGAATGTTTGATTCTTCAAAAGGCTGGACACTGTTGCTTCTTCTCTCAATCATTTATGGAGGAAAAGTTGGTCTTATTGCACTGGTAGCGTCATTCTACAAGATCAAGTTTAATGAAGGCATCCTTGTCGGCCTGCTCATGGGCTCGAGGGGAATTCTAGACATTCTACTCTTGTACTGGGCCACATTGAATCAGGTATCTAATGTGCGAGCAGGCGTGTTCAAGAAACTGAGCCAAACCGATAAAACTGAACATATTATATATAAATAGAGAGAGAGAGAGAAAAAAAAGAGAGTCTACTTTGGTGCATTAAGTTGTTAAAACATTTTCAACTATCCATTATAGAATTGATAGAGATTCAAATTATTTTAATATTTTATATTTAATACACTCATAAACATTAAATGTAAGGACACAAGTACAATGATATATTGGATTTGAATTTTTTTTATTGGTTTTTAAGATTAGATGATAAAAACATTTTAATATGATTAAACATAAAGTATATTATGCAGTCAAGACTCTCTCTATATATATAGTTGATTGTCAGCATGAGATTTGATCGAGCTCTATAAAAATAATAAATATGAGCTCTATAAAAATAAAAAATTCATGTATCTAATATAGTAAAAAGGCTATATATATATAGGGCTTGAGGAGGATTCTAGACATTCTACTCTTTTATTGGGCCACATTGAATCACGTACTTTCTCTAATGTGTGCAGGTGTTTTCGGGGAATGAAACTGAGCCAAACGACAAAACTGAACATGTTATACATATAGAGAGAGAGGGAGGGAGAGGGAAGGAGTTTTAGCTACATAATGCATATTGGTGCATAATTTTATTAAAACATCTACACCATTGGTTCTTAGAGATGGGTCAAGATTCAAATCACTTTGCATTTAATGCACTTATAGATATTAAATGTAAGTACACGAGTACAAGAGTAGATTGGATTTGAATCTCTCATTGTGAACTCCAAGATTAAACGGTGAAAATATTTTAACAAAATTATGCACCAAAGTACATTATGCATTTAAGACTCTCACTTTCTCTCTCTCTATATCTCTATATATAGTTAATTGTTAGCATCAGATATGATTGAGCTCTATAAAAATAAAAAAAAATCTGTGTAACGAATTCTATCTAATATAGTAAAAAGGCTTAGTATATATATAGAGAGAAAGATACATAGATAGATAGATATTATATACCTGATAAAATCCAGATTTTAGATCTGAATCATCTAAAGCCATAACACTTTGTGGATTTTCACAAAACCCTAAAAAGAAATTGAGTTCCTTTCCTAAACACAACTCCCTCCTCTCCTCGATCTCTTTCATTCCTATTCCAATACTCTAACTCAAATTTTTTCCTCCATGTGAGCCGTGAAGAGATCCACTGTAAAGCATCGATGAATTCTTGCTAGAATTGCTAAAGCATGGATGCTAGGAACTGCATATTCTTTGTTTGTATCAGCTCATGCAAGAGCTTTCTAAGTTTATCTATATAAAATATGGATAGTGTGCATTATTTGGTTTACAATATAACCATCATATATTAGCGTAATATAAAATATATATAGAACAGTAGTTTGAAAAAGAACCAAATCTAAACCGATGGTTTGGTCCGTTTCTCCAAAATCTGAGAACTGATTTCATGGTTCGAGGTTGAGTCTAGAAACTAACCAAAATGAACCATGAACAGTAAATTTTACACCCTATACTGTAATATTTCAGCATTTAATTTTCAAGGCATTGCGATTGTGCTTTCAAGTTTGAGACATTTAGCTGCATGGAGAAATCTAACTCTTTTCAGTACATGACATTCAGCTCACTAATGCGGATCCGCAAGAGTATGCCATCATGATGTTTTGCATATTGCTGACCAATATGATGATTGGTCCGGCCATATCCTCTCTCTACAAGGCACCCAAAGTGTTGCATCACATGAGCTGCCGAGCCATTGAACAGCTCGGTTCGATCTCCCAATTTCGGGTCCTCGCTTGCATTCACGACCAGCATGCCATCCCCAGCCTACTGAGCCTAGTCAAAGCCAGCCACGCCACCAAGATGTCCCCCATCCACCTCTCTGTTCTGCATCTCCTCCACGCCACATATCGAGAGTCGGCCATGGTCGACCATAGCCTCCAAACAACAGGTTTTGTCAATGAAGATGAGCAAAACTGGGTTGGTGCAGCCTTCAAGATGCACAAGTTGGGTAATTGGGTCTCTTTTGATCTTATGACCAAGCTCTCTTCATACTCCACAATGCATGAACACATTTGCAGCACAGCTGAATCCAATCGTGCTACGATAGTTATCATCCCTTTCCATGTGAGAAAAGCAGCAGGCAACCAGCCTGGAGTGAACAATGCCACAATTAGAAGCATCAACTTAAATATCCTAGCCAATGCTGAATGCTCAATTGGTATCCTTGTGGACCTCAGCATCACTGAATCCTGCACCTATGCCTATCAGAATGTGACCGTCCTCTTTTTCGGCGGAGCCGACGATCGGGAAGCTCTATCTTATGCAACAAGGATGGCTCAGCAAGAATCCACAAAGCTGACCGTACTAAGGTTTATCCCCATGGGAGATGCAGTGTCAAAGACACCATACGCTTCTAATGACTTGAAAGAAGACGAGTTATGCATTGAAAGATTCAAGTCCAAGGTTGAAGGAAACAGTTCAGTTGTGTATATGGAGAAATTGGTTGAGAGTGGTGCAGATACTATTAGTGCAATCCGTGAGCTAGAGCAAGCTCAAGATCTCTTCATAGTGGGGAGGCGCCAGGGGGTGGCTAGCTCGCCGATGACATCCGGGATGGAGGCATGGAGCGAGTATGAGGAGTTGGGACTGGTGGGTGACATGGTGGTGTCGTCCGACTGCTCTGCGCAGGCCGTGCTGGTGCTGCAGCAGCATGTGTGGTATGATGAGGACGACGGTGACGAGAGCACTGGTATTAATGGACATCGTGAGCAAACTTATCGCTATGTTCTGCATCAATCATCGAGGGTGGGTGCCCGTGATAGACAAGGAAGAAGAGGATCTAAGGAAGAACCGCAGCTTGATGACTATGGATGGAATTGGAATCTGAGAGCTGGATTCTGAGGCATTAGGAAACGTTTTTGCATGCTTATACTAGACTTTTTCGCAAATGAATGAAGCAATACAAACCCATTCTCCCTCACTCTCTCTCTCTCGGTATCACAAAAGCTCAACCTGTCGTTAAGGGTCTCAGGTCAAAGAAAGATTCATGCACCCGACGTGCCCTGGACCTACCTGAAACATTAAACGCTTCGATTTAAACCCATTAATGCCGTTGATCACGTGAGATTGGCTTAGATGGAGACCACCCATTTTGGTAGGCTTGTATGTCCTCCATCTTCATGACGAATGCCATCTGAGATTCCTCAAATTCTTATGTGGGTTTATTCCAAACTTACACCCCTTGAATGGCAGACTTCCTTGTGTCGAACACCGGACCTGCAACTTACAAGTTTTTTTTTGGTGCGTGTGTGGAACCCTTGGCAGGAGAGAGAATATCTCATAATGGAAAGAGAAACCGACTTAAACTCTTCCAAAAGTGAAACAGCTTCTGGTTGGTTAACATGGAAGGGTAGTTGTACCGTGTTTTGGCCATGGTTAACTATTTCGGTTGTAATTTGATTTCTTTAATGCTCAAGGCAAGTTGGGTCATGCAAAACCCTGCTAGCTATAACGGAGAATTGAGCCCCTGACCTACGGTCAGATGGCTCAACACCCTACCACTTTGTAGGCCTCGATGGGGTCTCACCATATTTCTTTGTCCATCAAAGTTAGACTTCATACGATTCATGAAATTATAGAACAGGGTTCTCCATGGAGCACGCATACACGAAATTTGATCCAACATATACAGAACTCGACATATAATTCCATCAATTTGACGTCAACCTAGCAACGAGATGGGAAGATTTTTAATTCAATATTCATCTGCTATCTTGATCGCCATTAGTCGAATTTGCTCTGGTGATCGATTGACTCCATTGAACAACGGCCAGATTTTCCATAGAACAAAAAGTGTAAATCACGGCAATCTGGATCTTGCTTGAAATTTTGTACCACGGATCGCCACCAAATCTGGAAGGTGGTATTCCCGGTAGGTATCATGGGTATCTGTGGCAATATTGTAGACCATACAGATTTAGTAGATGGACACAATAACACGCAATGAGCAACCGTTTCCGGTTGATCCACACAAAAAGAGCAATCTATTAACACAATGGGAACCTTATGGATTAGATGTTCGCATACGTAGTCGATCATGGAAGACTTTCCATATGAAGATTCTTAAAGTTGATGGCTTTCTGTTTTTTCGTAAACTCCTCCACGTCTGACGTTCAGCAAGATTTTGGTTTGAAGATTGACGAGACTGATGACAATGGCCTTTGAAACCGCCGGAACTAGCCTTTTTCCAGAACTGTTGCAAAAGATCTTATCAAGCGTGGTATTGTTAACAATGGGAATACATGGAGAAGATCTGGCATCATACCTTCAACAATGAACTCCTAGTTTCTCCTGAGGAGCGTCAAGTTCTCCTCAGTTTTTTAGAAGCTCTTTTGAATCCCAAAGCCAACAGGGAGAATACTATAGACGTTCTAGTCCTTCAATGTGCCTGCCATGTATGTTGCAGTTCGGGCCGTTCTTTCACTCTGTGGGAGTGGTCATATGAGTGGATAGTGTAAAAAGGGTGCATGGCTCTAATGGCAACACACATGCTCAGTCAGTTTCGTCCTGGTACAGTTCCCACTATGCCACAAGCATCATTTTCGTAGGAAAGATTCCAAGTGCCAGTCGCACTATGTCATCTGAGGACTACTGTGGGAAGCAAATTTGCTTGGATTTCTTGAAGAAGAACAATGTGTTTCCATTTCTCACAAAAGAAGATGATGATGAATGTTCTCTATGTGAAAAGAAAGAATGGGTATATTGCGAGCAAGATGGAATCACACACCAAAGTTTAATAAGAGTAGATTTCACGTATTTGGATTCAAAGTCAAGTTCAGACCCGAATCTGAACCATTCCATATGCATCAGATTCGTTTGACCCGATTTAGTTGGGTGGGTTCTTGCCTTCTTCGACGATGGAACTTGAAATGGGAAGGGACATGACCGTATTTTAAGGCAAATCTAATGGCAGTTAACGTCCTTGAGGAGGAGAGGGAGATCGTAGGGTACACGTGGTCAGACGGATCTGGACAGCGACCCTTTTGACTTTTGAATACCCTTCACCTTGGCCTGCGTTAGAATCTCCTACTCGAGTGTGGGCCCCGCAACTTTCCCAGCGCACTCCCACCACTGTATTTTTCTTTTCAAAAGAATCAGAGATTTTTGTACCAGCTTCACCCTTCTTTTGGTACGGTAATTACTACAATGCACCTGAACTCGACAACTTGGGACGAAATTAAACTTTCACCCGGGATCACTATTCAGCATGCAAGAAATAAGTCGGGTTCAGTCGGACACGAGAACAAATGGAGCAGACCAGGCCCATTTTGACATCTCTACAACGATTTCCACCAATATTTGAAGCACGGCCAAATGGCCCGGTCTATATGGTCCTGAGAGTCGACTCGGGCCGGATTGGGCTGCCCGTAGGGACATAGGCTGCTAGATATTAAATTGAGTTTATAATATTCAATCCAAATATGCTTGAAATCCAAATGCAACCACAATGTTTTAGGCTTAAAAAGTCATATAATGTAATAAAAAATTATATATCTATACGTGTAATATAGTATATATATAATTGTGTGTGGGCAAGGCCGGACCAGCATTTTACACACCCATCCAAGATGTGGGCAGGCACGGTCCAACCCGCGTTTTCCTTAGAACAGCAAGGCCAGTGCCTGGCCAGCCCATATTGACATCTCTACCTCGTCGGACACACCCGTACTTAGTAGACCCAGGCCGTCAGTTTTGATACCGAACCGACTTCCTTTTGTCTCCAGTTTCGTGCCCGGTTTGGTTTCAGTTCCATTTGTTGACGTGGAGTTTTTCAGCCAGAAGCAAATTTTTGTTCAGGACCATCTCTCTCGAACTGACGATTCTAGTTTTGGCTTCTATTCTGTTTTGCAGAAGGTGGAACCTTGAAGAACCAAGGTCCTTGATTCAATTCCCGTTCTGAGTCAAACTCTTCTCTTGCTGGTACAGAAGGCGGTTCCGGTTCGGCTTGAACTATGAGGACAGGTTCAAATCGGTCACCACAATTAGCATAAATGTATATGCAACCCACGGGTTTAGAACTTGTGGATTGGAAGATTTTGTGTCAACCCTCTTAACCACAAGAGTGATCTACTCTGATTGTCAAAAACACGAAGCTCCGACTGATCAAAATCTTCTTTGGATTGTTACTGATTCTTCCTCTGGGAGCCCTTCAATATCAAAGGTGATTTGCCTGCAGAGCATTAGCTTCTTAAATTACATATTGGATTTTTTATTTTTACTTTTTAATTCAATAATTCATCTTTTAAGAATGATGTTAAGATTTTTATGTATATGAAGTGTTTAGACTTTTCATGTATATATATAGTGCATAATATATGCTAAAATATCAAACAAATCTCAACTATCCAATTTGAATTTTGTGATTTCCGTTCTTTTTGTATGGAAGAGCAAAATTGGTTAATTGGCAATGCATTCAGTGGTAGATATATTAGTCCCATCTTGACTTTTTTGACAAGCCATGAAAAAATGTAAGCCTAGTTTTATCAATTTCTTAAAGCTATGTTTTCGCTTGGATTTTTAAATTTTTTTGGTATG
This sequence comes from Brasenia schreberi, assembly GCA_036023115.1. Classification (NCBI taxonomy): domain Eukaryota; kingdom Viridiplantae; phylum Streptophyta; class Magnoliopsida; order Nymphaeales; family Cabombaceae; genus Brasenia; species Brasenia schreberi. The sequence continues at coordinate 38,511,132 of JAYKKT010000090.1, forward strand.
TTCTTAACAATTTTCCAAAATTAGGTATTTTTTCTTTTCCTGTGACCAATATTTGGTGTGTGTTTCGTTAATTATACAAGAAAGACTTTTGTTTTTCGAATCTGGTTGCACTATAGACCCTTCACCAGTTCAATGAATTTAAGATGATTCTACTGGTTTGGAGTTAGTTCCAATTAAACGTTAGCGGTTTGGGACTGGCCCAATGGTTTGAATCAGACTCAAAAAACCTTGAAGCGTCCCGAAACTGGAATCAAATGGGGACTTGGTTTAGTTACACTTCCACCTTCAAAAACAAACCAGAATCGGAACTAGTAGTTCCAAAACGTATTCCGGTTCCGTCTCAAATCTCCACTTCTAATGGATGTCTTTTCAAATGATATCAAAACGAAACTAGAACCAGTAACCTGAACTGGAACAAACCATTTTACTCCAGGTCTACTTCCGACGGGTTCGTCACTAGAAACAGTGGACCTAGACCCGATCCAGGGATCAAACTAGGGCTATTTTCGTCACAATGTGTCATTAAGGACAGGGACAACCATCCTGCTTCCGGGAAAGGAGAAGAATCAGAAGATGGTTTACGGGAGGGACCCAAATCGGTATTTATGGTACGTATTTAATACGATATACGGAGTACGCGTATCCCGTAGATGGAAAATCCGCATTCCCCAAGCAAAGTGGTGGGTGGGGGCGAGAGCCGCGGAGACACGGAGACGCACCCCAGGAGTTGGGAACTTTAACCATAGTTAACACCACTCCCGCTAACCATAGTTAACAAGCCAACCCTACGCCCTCCCTTTCTTACTTAAAAGGGAGAAGAAGCTAGTAACACCCGTCTCTCTCTCTGTTTCTATGTGTGTGTGTGAGGTGTCTGTCTTTCAGCTTCTTGGGTGCCAAGGGAACTTTCTTTCCGGTGTAAAGAAGGGAGTTTCTCGTCGTGGTATGATCGTTTTCCGACGACCAGTAAGAGTCCTTAAGGATGAGCTGCAATGGTTGCCGAGTTTTACGGAAAGGGTGCAGTGACACCTGCATCCTTCGGCCGTGCCTTCAGTGGCTCGAGACGCCGGAGGCCCAGGGCCATGCAACTGTCTTTGTGGCCAAGTTTTTTGGCCGCGCCGGGCTCATGTCATTCATCTCCGCCGTCCCCGAAAACCAAAGAACAGGTCCGCACTCGAATCCTGAATGATATGCTTGAGAGCGTGTGATTCGTTCGAAAGACGCTGCGGTATTTCGTTTACGGGTACTAACTTTCCGGTTCTCCTTGTGCAGCGTTGTTTCAGTCGCTTTTGTTCGAGGCGGCCGGACGGACGGTGAACCCGGTGACCGGGGCGGTGGGGTTGCTATGGAGCGGGAATTGGCACCTCTGCCAAGCGGCTGTGGAGATGGTTCTTCGTGGTGGTGTGCTTAAACTCCTCCCCGAGACCCCGCCGGGCATTCTCGTGAAGATCCAAAATTCTACTGTCGCCACGGATGACGTCTCGTTGGCATCTATCTCGCCAAGCAAGCGCCTGAGTCCTTCCCAGACGGAGGAAAACGGGTTGGAATGCAACGGTGGTCTGGATTTGTGCTTGAATTTCTGTTCCCCGGCATCTCTTCGGCCGCAGAAGCACCGGGCATTGAGCCCGTCTATAAATTCAGATGGGTCGGTGACAAGTCAGGAGAGCAATGACCGGTTGCTCGTTCCTTGCCCAAAAACTCTCAATCTCTTCATATAATCTGCCCTCAACCTCCTTTTTTGTTTAAATCTGGTGCTGGAGTTTCTCGTTTCTGAGAATCCTAGCGAGTTGTTCTGTACTGGAATATGAGCTAAGTCGGTCCAGCCGTGGATCTGCAGCCGTCGAAGAAATGATTCGCCGGCGTTTTGCCTTTGTTTGTCCGTTTTGTGAGAATAATTGGGATTGACCGAGGCATTCCCGTACCTCTACGGGTCCCTAATTATCTATCTGATTTTGTACGACTCATTTTGTTAACCAACTTGAATGAGAAGACGAATGCTTTCTTCCATGACTTTTTGTTGTTCTCTGATTATGATTTCTATTTTCTCTCTTCAGAATTTTCTGTACCGATATATGTATCTATATATATATATATATATAGATAGATAGATATATAGAGAGAGAGAGAGAGAAGAAGGGGTTGGCTGAAAGTAAGATGTTTTTAATTGAGGTTAAAACCAGATTAGAGAGATTCTCGAGGCCGATAGTTGGGGTAAGATGTTTTTAATTGAGGTTAAAACCAGATTAGAGAGATTCTCGAGGCCGATAGTTGGGGCCCACATCCTCTTTCTTTTGTCTGTCCGCCGCATTTCTCTTTGTTTTCTTTTGTTCCTTTTGATATTTTAATCTCTTCTCGTCCCCAGAAGCGTTAAAGCTGGAAAATATTTGCCTAGAGCCCCGAGCCCCTGCCTCTAGTGTTCAAACTCGTACTCGAATTACTCTTGTATTTCCATCCACTGTCGTACTTTAACGGCGTAATAATAAACACCCCTCATCTTAATATATTTTCAACCACGGTCGTCGTGCATTGAGATGAAAGCTCAATTTCAGTGAAGGCTATATATACTGTTACCATCACGTCAGAGTAGGATTCCGTCCAGTGACTGAATTGAAACTACTCAAAAGAATTGAAACCGAACCAAAATTTTGGGTCCCGAGAACTCAAGATTGGAACAAAACAGAATTTACGGAAATTGTTTAAAATTTATAACCAAATGGGTTTTTCGTTAAATCCGAATTTTGGTGAGTGAGTTTGTTTTCTCGGTTTACTTTGAATTCATAAAAGGGAAAGAGGAAAATTTGCGTATGTATGTAATTGTTTCTCGGTTTGAATCAAGAATAATGGCGCAACCCCAGAAAGAATTTAGGAGAGGGCACTGTGAGGAACCTCAGAGGAGACGATGTATTCGAGCGGTTTTTGGCTGACGCGGACTTCACTGCCACCACCATTTCGTGAGTTTGTAGAAACTTTTGGTGAGTTGGGGTTGAATTTGTAAATATGTTTCGTTTGGGTGGGTGGGGTGGAGAGACAAATTCCAATATATTTGGTTGCCCGGATGCAATACAACGCCCCTCATCAACTTGTATTAAGTTTTGCCTAATTTTTCATTTAACGTCGTGCACCCTAACTAGAATAATGGTTCCCACTTAACCATGTCGTCTGTGCTGACGCCCAACCTCCTCCTCTCTCTCTCTCCCTATATATATGTGTGTGTGTGTGTGCACGCGCTAACAATATTTGTTCATACTTATTCAGCTTAACGAGATCAACACGTAGAGATTCTTATTTCCAAAATAAAAATGCTTAAGCTTAGGGCTAACTCGGTGGAGCCAGTCCATGAGATGTGTTGTTCGTTTAACAGCTCTAGGTTCCGATAGAACAGATGTCCATGGGATGCATCAAAACCCAAAATTGGATTTGGATATCAGATATCCTATCAGTTAAAACCAGACCAATAAAGAATCAGATATCCGTGGGATACATCAAAAGACAACTTTTGAATCTAAATCGGGTTAGTATTTGATATAGTCCCTGATACTGAATCTCATCAGATGTGGAGGCAGATTTCTGTCTGATATTTGACATTCTATAGATAGACCTGCCAGTTTCAGCTAAACTGCGTTTACCAGTTCCAAACCCACAGGTCGAACCAGAATCGACCTGCAGGGATCCCCAGTTCCAGTGTGGTTTTTGTTCTGGTTTTGATCGGCTTTTCAAGTGGTTCAGTTTTATATTTGTGGAATGATGTGTACAACACTAGTTAATGGAGAATGTCAAATTGGACAGCATCTTGCGTTTTCGTTTTCAGCGTATGGCCTTCTTACTCGATCCTCTTTCTTTATACATTTTTTAACGAAGAGAAAAGCAGGAAGGGTTCCATGTTTCCTCTCTCCTTTTCTGTCAAGAAGGTGAATCAATTATCTAATCTTTGCTCTTATCTATCTACCAGCGAACAAAATATCAGATTAAACTTTGTTATATTGTTTCTTAAATCACGATGACGTGCCAATTAGAGACGCAATTGGCCATAACCATTCTTCCATTTGAATTTATAATTGACAATCAGTGGACAGCCATCCCTTAAACAACTGCTTTGCTTCAGACTTATCTTTAGTGATGTCTGTCTTCTACGTCTACTCACCTTCTTTTTTCTGTCTGTGTACAATGGGGAGGCCGAAGCCAGATGCGCGCCCCTCGCCATCGATCTGAACATTTATCTTGTGAGTCGACCCCTATCCAAGTGAGCTTTTCCTTGTTGTGCAGGCCTACCAACTTTTAGATTTGCATGTAGGATCAATTTCAATACAGTATTCTACTCTGTAAAAAAAATACCTGCAGTATTCTTTACAGGGCACATCAATCTAGAAAATTGAAGTAAATTGACACAAGAATAAGTATGTAATTAAAACAATATACTTTTTATGTAATCGATATTAACTTATAAAAGTAGAAAAGGAGATTAGAGATTAAGGTATTAACATTCTATTCTAAAGTTGTAATTGTCTATGCAGCCTTGTATGAGTGGGCTTCCTCCTCCTTGTGTATGAGGTGACAGAGAATCGATGGGTTTGCAGGTTGAGTGGTTGGGAAGCTATTTTCCGGTGATGATTCTATTCTAAAGTTGTAATTGTCTATGCAACCTTGTATGAGTAGTCTTCCTCCTCCGTCTGTATGAGGTGACAGAGAATCGATGGGTTTGCAGGTCGAATGGTTGAGAAGCTATTTTCCGGTGATGTGTTCTCAATGGAAAGTCGTGGCTGTATTTTTATTGATTTATTGGGTATCTTTTGTTGATAAATCAATTCATATTTTCATGTGCATGTGGCGAACAAATCTTGGCGAAGGTGATCGTTTTGAGAGGACGACACTAATCACCTGTGGGCGTGGCAAACCCAAACTGAAGCCAAGCTGGTTTTGGTTTTTCTTTGAGTTCAAAATCCCACAAAGATGTAAAGGTTTCAAGAACGGTGGAACCGGAACTAAATTGAGGGGTCTCCTGGTCCGATCATATTTTTGGGTTTGATTTGGCTAGTTTCAAACTCTGTTCACGTATACGTAAGGGATCACTCTTGTATGATCGGTCTCAAGCCCAAATAAGAAAGGATGGTTATCTTAGGCTTTTGACAGCGAGAGTAAAACTTTATTGGATTTATCTAGATTATACAATTTATGATAGGGCTATGTTGAAACAAAGAATCCATGTAGCCGACCCCATGAAAAAAACCTTAGTTATTGATTTGGCGAGTTTCAGTGGTGCTTTTCAACTTGGTTTAGTTCCGATTTAAAACGTTGATCCCATTCCAAAATGGAATGTCTAGTTGTGTTTGGAACATGTATTGAAAAGATGTAACAAATTAGAAACTATTCCATTCGATAGAAGCCTTTCATGGGAAATGATGCTGTAATTTCACCTTTCTAATGCTCTCTTCCAATCCTTTCTTCTGCATTTTTACGCAACTTCAGTACATCAGCTTTTCTCCAAGTCACGCCATTTTCTTGTAAGCAATTGCAAATGGATCTCGCTTCAAATCGGTTACGAGCGATACAAAGTTTAAACCAAGATCAATCCCAAAAGAAAATTGCATAATACTTCGGATTTTGGACCCCATATCCGGATTCTGGAACGGTCACATCGTTTAAAAGCCAAGCCTTTGGTTCGCCAAAAGAAAAAGAGGGTGGCCTGAAGGAGGCCAAGTGGGGGTTGGCAGTGACATCCACCAAGTCAAGAGCCAAAAGCGTCGAAATCTTTTACCTTTGGGCCCAAAAACGGCATCCCCGGAGGGGCGAGTTTCCGCGTTCTGCGCTTTCCCCGGTTAGTAGAAGTCCTCATCCTTTCAAATTCCCAGATTACTACCGGGAAATGACATGATTCACGGGTTCCGGCGATCACGATTCCCCAGTTAGCGAGAGCCGTCGTCGCCGCCCCGTTATTAATGAGGCGGCTCTTCTGCTCACCTCGCTTTCCTATTGACATGTCAACGTCGACGTCGTCGTATTTCTCTTCCATACGTAGAAGAGGCTGTGTACTACGTATTCGTAGTAATACGTATGATGGGGTCGGCCCGCTTGAGGGTGCACACCCACCCTCTTTACTTTATGGGCTTGCTCTGCACTTGTGGGTTCCCGTTCCAACCTAGGGAGTTGGTTTGGATCAACAATGAATTGTGGGACGAGGGCTGGTAATGACTAACGTTTATTGGATTTGGATTCAGATTCAAAATGCAAAACTTTAACGCTGAGTGCATCCCCAACAGGTTCTCGTGTCCGTTTTGTTTCGCTGTACCTATGTCATGCTCAATTTGAGGCTTGGCCCCTTGAAGATTCTTGAACTAAGCCTTATTACTTTGACTCTCAAGAATATTTATTTCTTGATAAAAGGAGGATTCATGTCTGAGTGGGAACAAATACTTCCTATCCAAACAAACAACTTTCAAGGTCATCATAATTGGAGGCCTGCATCTGCAAATTGCTCAAAGATGTAGGGTCCCCTATAACTGATTTTGATGGACTTAACGCGATTCTACATGCCATCTTGAAGGAGAATCCAATTCGAAAACCAAAGCAATCAAGATTGATCAACAGCAGTTATAGAGTCTAAAAAGAATCCTTATTCAAAGCCTAAACACGATTGAGATTAGACATGGCGGGTTCGAATCTAACCCGGTGGTTTGAACTGAAAACGAACCGGGCAGGAAGTCGGCCAAAACCACAGCCAACCAACCAGACCCCAAACCGGTGGTTTTAACTGTCAATCAGTCGGCTGAATGCATCGGAGTGAAAGCCATTCAAAATTAAATTAGCCAGCTTCAAGTGCTTTTCCACATTAAATGGTGTTGGCTACATGGATTCTATCAAACAAGCGTTTGACTCTATCTTGGTTTCATTCAGCAGTTTCCGGGTTTTCCTGCGCAGTGTTTGCATTTTTTAGTTTAAGCTTTTATATATTCACAGTGCTTTTGAATTTTAAATTACAGTCTGAATCCTTTTATGCTCCAACAAAAACAAACACCGACTTTAACAACATCGAGTAGAATCTTTCTTCTCCTACAAATCGTCTTCCACAGTCGGAAAATACGTTAATCTTGGTAGTGGCAACTCCTCTAACTACCACAAAGGGTCATAGCGGAGACAAATTAGATTGATTCAAGTGCTCACAGTCTTTGCATAAACAGAAAAACCATGATAGCTGAAGAAGAAAAACATTAAAGCCCGACAGCCCGACGATGCTAATGGTCATAAAAGACATGTGGAACAGTTTTATAACAGTGGAAATATTGTCTTACGAGTTCTTGAGACAGGAGTAATTACGTAGTTCCAACTGTTCGCAAATAGTATTCAGTTTTTTGTACATACCCACAAGTTGAATGTCATTAGTTCGATACCGGAGGAGTGCATGTGGATTTGTCTCTCCATTGTACCTAAAAGGAAACGATGCTTATCTGGAAGATGTGACAAGATGAACACATAATACAATTAACCCACATACGTTCTCTTCATGATTGAAATGAGCTGCAAAGATCCAATACGACACTCTGGGTAGGTTGTATTTTATGTACATAATGCAAGAGGAATAGTCTATATGAATCATGAAGCGCTTCATATACTGCCCTGTCAATGAACAGGTTATAATCAAACCTCATACCCATAAATTCTGTGAGCATCGTTTCAAGTATATGCAGTTCATATCCTTCTTTGATTCCCCTTTCTAAATCATTTTTAAGCATGTCTTCAAATGTTTACCTTAATTTGATCTATGTAGTTGACTCCATAACAGACATTAATCACCATTTTTATTTGTGGAGTGCATTACTTATTCAAAAGTTCCTGTCAAGGCGATGTTAGAAACTGCACAAACCTTTCTCAATCTAATATTTCTTTCTGATTTGGAATCTTTGTGTTTTCCCTCCAGCTAGCTGTTGTCTGCATCTGCTGATGCTCCTAATGCCATAGCTAACGATCCATAGACCCATGATATTGAAATATAGCTACCAACTGAATTTCTGAAAGCATGAGAATCAGTTTGAATATTGATGCATTCCCAGATCGAGATGACTTCACTCTACAGTGATGCACAGAGTCTGCAGCTAGTGCTTTCTCAATGGATGAGTGCAGGAAGTGTCGTTCACTTGATTCTCAATCATGGTATCAAAGAAATGCCACTAAAATCCAATTCAGGCAACACAGTGGAAGATTGCATGATTGAGAAAAACTTCTACATCGAAGCATAGAAGAAGAGGAACATTGACCTCAAGCGTTTTGGATGATTCTACGTGCCTTCCTCGATCATCTTCCCTCGTGTATAGAGTCACAATGGGGAATGGTGTCCCAATAACGTTCACAAGATAGATAAATACTAATGAGAGCAAAAACACAGATGCTCCTCTAGTTGCGGGTTGTAGTAAACTAATCTGCTTGATTAGATCTCTCAAGCAAAGTAATCTAATTTATTAGAACTCTCTCTGTCTCTGTCTCTCTACGTAGATTAGACTAATTTATCCAGTCTCTTCTCTCATTTGAGTACAATTTCCACTGCAATTCTGCGAACAGACTCAACAAGACAATGAGGCGTTTCCGTTCTGTATCAAGACAAGAACAGGAAGGAAATACTATTGAAACAAAGGAAGGCTCTTGTTGCTGTAGAAGTTCATCATTCAAGCATAACAGTTAAATCTCTGAAAACTCCACGTCAAAAGCTTGGTTGTATGTTAAGGACATTATGGAAAAGGCCTAATAATTTACTAGTATCCAAGAACTAATAGCATTTTATACCTTCAATTAGATCAAACGAGATAGCGGGATGCAGTGGCAGATCGAGAGAATCTTTTAGTGTGAGGCGAATAGCTCATGGTGTTACGGTGGATCTGCATGGTTTTGTCATGGGAATATATTATCACCCACGGTTAACTTCACGAGCTATATCTTCTCATTGAAATTTTCTTCGCTGGGTTCTCTCGGATCCTCTACCCACCCTTCTCAATATCATCATCGGAAAGGTCCCTTTCTAACTTTAGATAAAAAAGCCATATCTATAGGCGGTGCTCGACCGACCTTGAGTTACAATTAATGGAAAGCCAAAGCTTTTGATCATGTTTAACACTTTGCATTCTGGTTTCCCGGAAGCGTTGGCGTGGGCTCAGACGATAGCTCACGGTTTAAACCATGGATTGTGCTTATGCTAACAGCTTCAACAGTGAGCAATACCTTCTTACACTTGTTTGACGCCTAGATCAAAGAGTGCGTCTCAACTGCTTCACTCAGACGGATTATCTGATCTCTGATTGCGTCCATTCAGTAGCGTAATGCATCCCCCCCATCCCCCTTGCCCACAGAGAAAGGCGACTTGAGCAGGGTTACGTTCACCATCTTTTTACTGTCATGCATCAAGAAAAAGCATCCTCTGAATAAGTAGGAGGCGGAATCTTGTGACGTGTGTGACGTCATATCCCATCTTTCGCCTTGATTTGCTTTGATTCGCCAAAAGCAAGAAAAGGACAGACGTATGATCACCTCTGCTTTTCCTCTCAACATACTGAAGAATGGTACTTTATCGGCATGTATATTTAGTCCACACGCACATGATTGTTCTCCCCAAGAACAATGCAACACACAATCGGCTAATAGGGTCTTTAGCTTCGGCTTATATGCTGAAATGAATATGCCATGGGAAGCGGGAATAGTTCGTGGAATACAAGATTGTAGTAGAATCTGAAGTTAAACAAGTGTGTGCGTGCGCACACACAGACACACATGGTGCATTCCTTCTAAATAGGATGAACAGGACATTTTCCTGCTGATGTTGCATAGACTGAAATAGCATCCTTCTGCAGCCGCTAAATTGTGAGAAAAACAGGGGAACTCTCTCTCTCTCTCTCTGACATATATATGCTAAAATTATGGTATTGTGCAGGCTGAAACAGAGAACAGGTACTTTGTTGTTCTCTATACCAATAAAGAACTGAATTGGAGACAGTGGCTACTGGTTGTGAGACATTTCTCTTCGTATACCTGGTAGAATGGGGAGTGTACCATGCAAAATCATGTAAAGACGCAACCGCAGAGAATAGCCATCAACTTTTTACAAAGAGGGCAACCAAGCAAGTGGAGAGTGCATTATGCAGATCATGTAAAGACTCAATGTTTCATATTGTTTTACATGGAAAAGTGCAAGATTTTGTGCCCGAATACATGACCCTTTGGAGTGTTCATGAACTTGAATGGAAAAGGGACTGCTGGCCATTCTACATATATGGAGAAATATCTTTCATGCTTTATATGTGGAATCTTTATCTATATGCCCATACAAAAGGGATGGAGAGGTTTCAAATTGGAGGGCAGACACAAGTGATGTCTTGCTGTTAGTAAAGACACCATGCACTTCCCTGACTACTGATTGGAAGATTGGTTTTATGTGAAGCATAAAAAGGCACTAATCTTGATCATTTCGTTAACATTATCTCGGAAAATCCAGCATTCATGGCTAAATATACAATCTTAGGTGAGAAGGATGTTGTCATGGTTGTATTCAACCTTATTTATTCTTCCTAGTTTTATTATTTCATTTGTTTTAATATAAACCAAACTGTTCATGTTTGAACTCTTTGGGTAGAGAACATCCAAACGAAGCAGCTCCTACCCGGGTTTGCTAGTTCTAACGCGGTACCATGCAACCAGATCATTAACAAATTTTAGTCATAACAGGTAGATCGGACTCGTACTTGCACCTCACAACAATGAGATGAACTTAATGCAAAATGCACTGCCCACATTATGTCACATTATACATTCAATACTATGAAATTCTGAAAAGGTATCACAAAGGTACTCAGTGGTTCCGCAATTTTATAATTCAAAGACCTGTCAGAATATACTTCCCGTTCACAACAATTAGATGAACTTAATGCAATCTGAATTGCCCACATTATGTGACATTCTGCATTCTAAGAAATCAAAATCTTGATTTTTTTTTCTACAACAGTACCCTTTGATTTCATGATTTTTTTAATTCATGACCTGAAAATTTAGTGTTACGCATTTACAGTTTAGTTGACTTTGACATCACATTGCGTGAGCAGCCAAGGTCGTCGCTGTTACGCAGTGAACAGGAGACATTAACAACAAATCTGATAAGAAAATGAAAAGGCCAAAGTGAAAACCTACATGATTCTTCAAATTTCCGTGAGTTAAGGTAATTGTGGGTTGGAAATGCAATCGCCGCGGGTAAAGATAATCTGAGAATCTGCAAACAATCGATTGCAACGAATGGAAGCAAACATGGGCACCATCCTCCACATTATCCAACTGAGTTGGACCAACACCCTCGTTTGTTCTTTCCTTTTCTCATATCAAAAGAAGCACGACTGATGTTAGCTTTTAGAAAATCATAATAACAACGTGCTCAGCTCATGTTATACGAGACTTCATGAACTCGCTGCAGTTGTAACAGATGCGTTCTCATACTACACTCTTCCACCTAGTTAAAAAAGCATGCATATGAGGTTGAACTTGACATCATAAGGTCTTCATGTAAATGATCATCTTTCTTCCTTTGCTTTCGAGCCTAAATCCTCGGCCATCATGGAAGCTAGGAGTTTTCATCATTTTAAGAGAATGTAGATGGATTCTTCAAACTTACCCAGGAGCTTTTTATAAAGGAAAAATGCCCTGTAACCATCAACACCCAATTTCCAGCAAGCCTTACCTAAAAACTGTGAAAGCTTCTTATGCACTGCTTGTTGCTCTTAGATTAAACATGGGTGCGCCCAGTTTAGTTAGAAACTAACAAAATGCAACAAAGTCTGTTTGTGGCTGATATGCAGATAGTTCTATACCACTTTTTTAGACAAAAATAGACATGGTTTTATGAAGATTATAAAGATCTTCCTGGTTTTGAGAGTATATTTCAAACATAGAACACGGTTTATGAATACATATTTCTGAACTTGAGGTTTTATATAAACTAAACCTACTATTCATTATTATCCACTACCCGCCCCCAACACATACACACACGTGCACTCGCGCACATACACAATTCATCCCGAATTAGAAATAATCAGCAATAAGAATGAACCACCAAGGACAGCAGAAGAGCATGCATGTCCTCTGTGTGTATGCTCACAAAAACATGCATATGATCAATGGGAACCTTCGGACATAACAAGTAGGAACATATTTATATTAATTAGACTACATCGAGAAGCACTGACCAATTTAACATCAATTTCAGCGTTAAGAACACGGGTACACAACAATGTACATTTCAAGGTTATCTGCCTCAGAATTTAACGAAGGACTTGAGAAAGACAGCGGCTTCAGAATGTATCGGATCGTCGGTGCCCCATGCTCAACTAGGCCACATTTTCCGACTGCTTAACAGCTTGGAACTGCGTTCAGTAAGATGATAATCTTCCAAGTTTATCCTGGATGAATTCGGTCTCATCATTCTATGATCACTACAAAATCAGATGTTTGTCTGCTACAGTATACTCAAAACGTACTTGACAGAGGGAGAGAGAGGAGCTATATGGAAGAAGTAATCTGCTCTTAGCTTCAGTTTCCCACAATCTGTTACACTTCCATATGAAACACCATTATTCTCGGTAACAAATTCATGGAATACGGGAAGACAGACTATTTTCTCAGACCATCTTCTCGGATTCTACAAATGTATTGCGTTATCAATGGATAATAATAAAACGCATACGTTAGAGATAAGAATGAAATCCGTAACACAAAACACAGAACGAGAAAGACAGTGAAGATGAAGTCGGGTTTTAATGGAAGTTTTTTTATAAACTGAAGTTAATACAGTGAAAAAGATTAAGAAAACATAAAACGAAGCAAGAGATTCCCTAAAAATCCTTCTATGCAGTGCTAGTTTGCTTTCGGCCCTTCCACTATCCGTTGCACATTTTGGCGAGAATCTTGCACTGAGATACGAAAATCTTCATTGCTATCACACACAGGTTGACTGGAATATGTAAAATAGCGTTTTAAACCCTTAAAAAAAAGATAAAGAGGCCGATAGGAGATTCATCGTTGTTGACTTTGTTTTGAGTTTTTTTTAGTTGTTTTGATTGATTATTGATTGATTTATGAACGAGAATCAAAATAAAAAATCAATCTTTTCGATAAAGAAAACATGATCCAAACACGGCTATCTAGCCTCATCTCGCTTGTTGGAGACACTTGTTATTGGAAAATGTAGTTGGAGTGTGTTTCTTTTGTTGGGATGCATTTCTATAGTTTTTTTTTCTTCATATTTTCATATATTTTTCATTCTCTTTTCTTCTTCTTGCTGTTGTTTTTTATTTATTAAATTTTTTAGTTTATTTTATTTAATGAGATTTGTAAGAATATTTATCCAGATAAAAAAAATAACGTTAAATAATAAAGGGATCGGGCGAGATAGACCCTTACTCGAATTTGATGGGAGAAGAGAAATAAATTTTAATTGAGTGTGTGAGAGGAAAGAATATTATATTGAGTAATTTTGATATTTGTTGAAAATGGTAAGTGTGGATAGTAAAAAGGGTGTTCAAATAATAATCTCCAATTAGAATCATAATACGAAAATCTGTATCCGATTTGATTTGATATTTCGAATCAAAGTTCTTGGATTTAGGTCATGTTTGGACCAAATACATCAATTCAAATCGACAGATCCAATTTTGCAAGGTAAACAAAAAGATAAAGATGAACGTAAAAAAGATAGTTTTAAAAATACTTTCTAAAATTATTTTATAAGATCATAAAGTCGCTAAAATGAACGACTATGGCTCAGGGTTCACAAAAGCTTCTGCTCTTGTTCTAACAGCGTGTCAATCGATTTTGAGTACATTTGGGTCGGTTGGCATGTTGAAGTGCCACATCAAGTGTCCCCGACAGCGTGTCGGGTAACAGGGAGCACATCTGGGTACCCGACCCGACTCTCACTCTTTAGATCTCGCTCGATTCCCAAACTAAGGCCGCTGCCGTGGCCGTTTTGAGTCCTTGACTTGTTGAGCTCTTGTCGATGGCGATCGCCGCTTCATCTTCCCGCCTCGAAGCGATTGTGAGTATCGATTTTTTCCTGCCATTTGTGAATTTTCTTGAGCTCTGGAAGCCTCCCTTGATTTTTCCCATTTGACCTAAAGTATGCGATTTTCAGGAAGGGGACGAAGAATATGGAGGTGATTCGGGGTGGATCGAAGCACGCAGATTCTGCGACCATCTTAACACTTTAGCGCCTGATCTTTTTCACATCCCTCCCCCTCATTCCTCTTGCTCCAGGTCTCTCTCTCTCTCTCTCTCTCTCTCTCTCTCTCTCTCTCTCTCTCTCTCTCTCTCCTGTTGTCATATTAGTAGTTGCTCTATGATATAAAATAATGTGGATCTCTTGAAAGAATCATAGCGTAGAATGTGGATGAGAAGTTGAGATGATACATTGAATTAGTGAGAATCTCTGGATCACTACTACCCGTTTTTGGAGATGAAGGGCAGCTGCTGATGCCAAGTCCCACCATGGCTTTCGATAGATTGCCTTCTGTATGAATCAACGGTTAATGTGATCGCTAGAGGCGGCGGCGATTTAATAACTCGGTTTTGTTCTTCTTATTTGCTTCTTGAATAATAAAAAATGGCCGCCTTTTGGGATTTCGATAGATTTGCTACGTCTCTCTTAGGCATGTGTTGATTGTTCATTACACATCTTGTTTTGAAGATTGATAACAACATAAAAAACAACTAAGCCTTTTCCCATACTAGACGGGATCCCTAGCGTGTGCCATGTTAGCAGTTAACTCACAATAAGCTAGATCATTTCTTTATTGTTTCTTTCCAACGTTTTTGTGGTCATCCTCTAGCTCTTTTTAATACTTTACAAATTTAGTTTTTCATACCTTCTTATATGTTTTTCTTTTGATCTTCTTTCTATACGTTCAAACCATCTTAAACGATATTCTCTCATTTTATCCTCTGTTGGTGTCGCTAACCTCATTATGTATACGGTCTTTTCTTTTATGACCACTCATCCATCTCAACATCTTCATTTTTGTCACAAACATCTTTTGTATATGTTGATGATTAATACTCATAACCATAAAACATGGCAGGTCTAATTGCTGCTATATAATATTTACCTTTTAACTTTAATGGTATCTTCTTATCACAAAGAAGACCTGATGCTCCTCTCCATTTTAACCGACCATCATTAATTCCATGCGTAACATCTCCATCAATTCTTCCATCACTCTGAAAAATTGACCCTAGGTATTTAAAACTTTCCTTTTAGGGGATGCAATGTGTGCCAATTTTAATTTTTATGTCCTCTGAGGTAACCAACTGATCAAACTTACATTTCATATATTTTGTCTTTGTTCTACTAAGTTGGAGGCCTTTGCTTTCTAATGTCTCTCTCCATAGTTCTAATTTTCTATTAACTTTTTCCTTAGACTCCTCTACTAATACAATGTCATATACAAATAACATACACAAAGGTACTTTATCTTGAATATGTTTTGTTAACTCATCAATCACCATTATAAATAAGTATGGACTTAAAGTTGATCCTTGATGTAACCCAATATTAACTTCAAGTTTGTCATTCCTTCATGAGTCCTCACACATGTTTTTGCACCATCATACATGTCTCTAATAAGGTTAATGTATGTCAATGGTATACCTCTTTTTACCAAAGTTCTCCAAAGAACCTCCCTCGGTACCCTATCATAAGCTTTTTCTAGATCAATAAATATCATTTGAATGTCTTTCTTTTTTGTTCTAAAATGTTCCATAAGACATCTTAAAAGTGAATCGCTTCAAGAGTAGATCTACCTGACATGAATCCAAATTGGTTCTTTGTTGCACTTACTTGTCTTAACCTACGTTCGATAATTCTTTCCCACAATTTCATAGTATGGCTCATTAACTTACCTCGATAATTCGTACAATTTTGAATGTCTCTCTTGTTCTTATATATGGGTATAAGTGTACTTGCTCTCTATTCCTCGGGTATCTTTTGGTTTTTCCATATTTCATTAAATAGTCTTGTGAGCCAAGTGATTCTTTTTTCTCTTAGTATTTTCCAAACTTCTATAGGAATATTATCTGGTCCTATCGATTTACCACCCTTCATATGTTTAAGAGCCTCTTTGACTTCATTCTTTTGAATACGTCGATAGAAATTGTGGTTTATATACTTTTCTAATTTGGCTAACTCTCCTAAGCTAATACTAACATCTTTATTTTCATTAAAAAGCTTATAAAAATAGTTTTTTCATCTATTTCTTATATCATCGTTTGTCACTAGAATTTTTTCATCCTCGTCCTTGATGCATCTAACATAATTAAGATCTTTAGTTTTCTTATAATGTAATTTGTAACATGCCCTCTTTGCCTTGATTTTATTTTGCACTACTTCACTCCACCACCAAGCTTCTTTTTGTGCCGATACACCTCCCTTAGATACACCTAACACATCTTTCGCCACTTTCCTAATATGTATAGCCATATTGTTCCACATATCACAGGGTGTACCAACATAATTCCAAACATATCCTTAATGGACTTTCTGTTTAAATATATCTTCTTTCTCACTTTTGAGGTTCCACCATTTAGTTTGAATAGCTCGATGCACACTTTTCTTCTTTGTCCATTTTTTTATTTGTAAATCCATAACTAAAAGTCGATGTTGGGTGGTTAAGCTTTCTCCTGGAATTACCTTGCAATCTTTACAACATGCTCTATCTTTTTTTCTACAAATAAGGTAATCAATTTGTGTTTGTGATAAGCCACTCTTATAAGTAATTAAATGTTAATCTCGTTTTTTGAAGATTGTATTGACTATAAAGAGATCAAATGTCATTGCAAAATTTAAAATCTCCCTACCTTTCTCATTTATATCCCCAAAACTAAAGTTTCCATGAATCCCTTGATATCCTAATGCCTCTTTACCGACATGTCCATTTAAGTCTCCTCCTAAACAAATCATCTTTCTTTGTGTAATCTTTTGAATCACCTTATCTAACTCTTCCCAAAAAGTTGTCTTTATACTATCTTCTAGTCCTACTTGGGGTGCGTAAGCACAAACTATATTCAAAACCTTTGCTCCTAACACTAATTTCAACGTCATGATTCGGTCACCATATCGTTGTATGTCTACTACACTATCCTTTAAATGTTTATTTATGATAATACCCACTCCGTTTCGAGCATTATCTTTACCTGAGTACCATAATTTAAAACATGCATCCTCTATCTCCTTTGCTTTTTCTCCAACCCATTTTGTCTCTTATAAACATAGAATATGAATCTTTCTCCGAATTATAGTATCTACCACTTCCATTAGCTTACTGAATGATGTTCCGATATTCCAAGAACCAATACGAATCTTATTATATAGGACTATCTTCTTTACCCCCCGCATCCGTCCATAGTCAAAATGCGGAGACCCTCTCTGGAAATTATTCACTACATTCGGGCGGCAATGTAGCGGGACTAACTTCTTTACCCACACTTGTCCATGATGTGGGAACCCTCTCTGCAATTGATTCACTTTGCTTACTTATTAATGCATTCGGGCTCTACAGAACGTCGCTAGGCGGGGACGTCCCAAAGCAATGCTCATAATTTTTTGTAATCCATGTTATAAAAATCCGATGAAGTTTTATGATGGTTGTCGGAAGCCTAATACAACCCTCCTCCTTTATTCGGGCTTGGGACCAGCAATGCAAGGTGATCCCTTACATGTTTTGAAGATTGATATATATATATATATATATATATATATATATATATATATATATATATATATATATATATATATATATATGCATACTATAGAAGACAGGAAGACAGCAAAGAGCAGAAAAAATTTATTCGTGCTTTCTGACTGTGTTTTCCTTGGAGATGTGAACATTTATATGATTATTTGGTTTAGCATCCTTATATTATAAAGCATCGGTATATTCACTGAAATCATAGAACAAAATTATGCTCTTTGAGGGTTAAAGGTAGGCTTCTATAAAACATGGTTCGCTCTTTTGGAATTGAAATTGGGTGTGAAGTGAGACAGAGAGATCACAGTCACGATTCACAACTAAAAATTCATATAGGAACATGTGAAAATAAGTCTGGTTTGGTTGAATTCTTCTTTGTAATTGTTTCTAGGATTGGATAACTCATAGATGAAGATTGCCATTTCAGGTGTGACAATCCATCTGAAAACTGGTTGTGCCTTAGCTGCAAGGACGTCTTCTGTAGTCGGTTTGTGAACAAACACATGCTTAAGCATTATGAGGAGACCGGCCATTCTCTGGCTCTCAGTTACAGGTGATAATAAACAAAAGAGCTATTTTCATTTTGTGTTAAAACCCTGATTATAATCTGACATTCTATGATATTTGACAGTGATCTCTCAGTGTGGTGTTACGTGTGTGATGCATATCTAGATGCTCAGTTCATTTCGCAGCTCCAACCAGCTTATGAGACAGCTTATCTCTTGAAGTTCGGAGAGAGGCCGCCCATTTTAACAATATGATATGAAGCTGCAGTGGATTCTCCGTTAATAGGTAATACTATGTGTTATGTCTTGTGGAAAATGCCAATAAAGCAACCGCTTTAGGCCCCCGAATTTTAAGTTCATTATAATATCTATTTTAGGAACCAAAATTTAGACACCAATATAACCTTTTAGGCCCCAAATTTTTAGGTTGCAGTAATACCCAATTTTTTTGGCCCCAGATGTTCGAGAGTTAGGCTCCAAAATTTTAAGTCACAGATTCACAGTGTCCAATTTTCGCTTTAGGCCTCAACTTGTGTGGCTCATCTGTTATGTCTGCTGTGTAATATTTAAAAGCGATCTCAGTGTGGTGTCACTTGTCTGATGCATATCTAGGTGCTCAGTTTATTTTGCAGCTCCAACCTGTTTATAAACAAAATCAGGTAGTGACATGGGCCTCCCCTCAACCTCCCACCCCCCAAAATATAAAAATAACAAAGTACAGTATTATTTTTTAAGAGAAACACTCAAATCTGCACATCGATTCCCACAAACACAAATGCACACACACATGTATATATGTATGTATATATATAGAGAGAGAGGTATGTGTTCAAACTCAGTGTGGTCAGTAGCATTCTATGTAATGATATAAGGAATTTACCTTTATTTCATTTGTTTATTTGTTTAGGTAGTCTTAGCTCCGTGAAGAAGTACCGGATGTGCAAAGGAGCGAAAGAATGGCTGTTCAAATAAGTGAATACTTTTACTACAGTTACAACTGAAAACGTCTATACCACAACCATGACTTAAAACTCCAAGCACTGCCTTCGATTCATGAATCAAAGCTAGATGATCACTGCTCTCTCTCTCTCTCTCTCACAGGCACATACATGAAACATAGTGGAACTCTATTTGCAAGAAAATTATAGAATATTTACATGTTTAAAACCCACAGTTTATTGTGCAATTTTGTGACCTGTTAACTTGCAATACACCACCAATCACATCCACAATAAACTTAATGAGTTACAAGATAAGCCGTTCACATAGAAAGCACCACCATCCAAAAACTACATTTGCTGAATTAGACATTGGATATTTTAGCATCCGCACTTCTATAATGGTACGAAATAAATAGCAAAACCTTACACTTAGGTTACCACCCTGACATTATATATATTGTTAGATACCCTGTCGTATCATACTCTACCATACAATATGTACCATCCGTGAGATCTTACCAATGATGCAGATTGAGATACTCATCAATATCAACACAAGGATTGATTGAGTGTCTTGATTATTATCGATCGATTAATTATACAGAATGAGAGGCTATATAGTAGCTTTATGTGTATATATATATATATATATATATATAGAGAGAGAGAGAGAGAGAGAGAGAGACTAGTTAGTAAATTCTATACAAATTTCAACCATCAAAGAAATGAGCAGTTGAGATTTAAGATCAAAATGCGAGAAAGTACAACACTTTTTTAGGCGTTTCATTAAAAAAAAGTTTTCACTTTTGCTTTTAAATATTAACTAAACATCTGTTAAGATTTGTATGTTAACATATGAAATCACGGGCAAATATGAATCTTGTGCATGCGCGTGCATGCTTTATGATTGCTCGATTTCAGACTTCAAACCATCAAGAAAACCGTACCATATTTTTTCTTTAGTTATAAGAGGAGGCGAAAACTGAAGACACACGTGCACCCTCTGGGAGTTAACCTCCCAACCAACAGCAACTGTGCTAGAACTCCCTACCGTTGAGCTTAACGCCACAGGTGCAAACCGTACCGTATAATTTCCTTGCAAACCAAATCACCCGTATAAAGCAAGAAAAAAAAAGAGCCAAACTAAACCACTGCCGGTTTAATCGTTTCAATCGGTTTGTGTCAATTCTTTGTACACGGTACCCACGTCAAAAATACAGAATTGATGAATTTCACAACGAATTCGAGAGGGTGGGCGGCGGATGTGAAGCCCTTACAGCAAGAGCCGTGGACGAGATAGCTCACAAGATTGATAGTGTTATGTATATATATAGCGAGAGAGAGAGAGAGAGAAAGAGAGAGAGTGGAAGTTGCTCAACAGTCTCATATGCTAGACATTGTTTTGCTTAATAATCATCCGTACATCATTTGTGCGATTAATCATGATCTAAGGGCTTGATCCTTCACATTTATGAGATAGATTTTCGTATCGATGAATCAATCTGCACCATCGTCTAATAGAGTATGACACAAGAGGGTATCAAACAATTCCTAATTTTCCAATGAAATATCCTTGAAAGAGCCTGGAGGGATCCCACAGCTCCTAACCAACTTAGCCTCCCTATAAAAGAGGTCTAAAGGGCGAGCCATTGCTGGCTTTGGCATCCGAGTGAGAACAAGAGTACTTGGGGAGAGTCGTGTGTGCTTTAGTGTGGCCAGCTGGCCTAGTATCTTGTATCCATTTGTATTAAGAATAAAAGTTTTTCTTCTTTTCCTTTGTCTTTCCTCTCGTGTGCTTGTTCCTACTTCACAACTGTGTGTGAGTGAGCGCAACCTAGGAGAACCGAGAGACCTGTCTTAGTGTGAGAGTGTTGTAGAAGGGAAGAAACCTCTTTTAGGTCTAGTGTGCATCTAGACATCAACACTCTAACGTAACAGCAGGTCAGCTTTGGTAGATCGGGGATCTACCTGCCATCACCGATTGTTAAACCTCCCTTACAATGGAGTCGAGATCAATCCAGTGACAATTGGCATCATAGCATTGTGAGGCTTTTGTCGAGGTAAATTGACGGTAAGAAAGGTAGCTGGACGAGCACGTATGAGATATGGATGTTGTCGAAATTTTCAAGCGAGTTCCGACGAAAATTCTGTAGAAATCGTGTAGATTTGGTGACTCCAAGCGGATCTGCATGAGGTAAGTGAGATTTACTTTCATCCATGAGTGAACTATCAAGAGTGGTAGATTTAGACTCTGCTCAACACGATCGATAGCAGATCGTGCTACCAAAGCCCATCGTTCTTAAGGAACGATTCCAGAAGTACAGAAATTGGGACAGATTTTCTCCCATCTATGTGTGCGAGCAATTGTAGAAATTCTGCATATTCTCGAGTAGCATTTCGGAAAGTAAATCTCAATCTAAGTGTAAGTGATTGATATCCGTTGCAGATCTAATCAGATCCGCACAGATCTAATCGGAATTGATAAAAAGGTTCTGACGAGTTCTTGCCGAATAACATATCTGAGGAAAACTGCCGATAATTTGGTTGATTTTGCCTTATTTTGCTGAAACAAATACTAACCAAAGTGGTTGAAGGATCAAGTGGCGATATGCAACAAGAAGTGTTGTGGATCCATGCCAATTGACAAGCATCAAAGTAGATTCAGCAGTCACAGAGACACGTTGCAGCAAATTCTGTTTCGACTGCAGAAATAGTGGACACAAAATCGTGTATAGCTGCTTTTTGTAACCAAACGAATTAATTTTTTACCAAAATTGGTACGTGTGTATTACAGAGAGCGTACTTGGTTGCGATTGGTGAAAATTGACTAACGTTCTATAATTGAGTTAAAGAGTCGTCTATTGTTGATTGAGCAATCGCTGTGGACAGAAACAAGAGTCCAACTTTGTAACAAATTGTAAGTCAAGCACTCGTGTAAGTTTGTAACCAGTCTTGTAAGTGTGTCTAGCTGATCATAAGGATCACTAGCTAAGTGTCCAAGAGTTGTTAGAAGTCTTGTAACTCCATCGAAATCAGCATGGGCAAGGGACAACGGGAAGCGGCTGAAGATAAGGGATCTTATGGCAGACCTACAACGGAAATTGTCTTGGTGTAGTTGTTGCAGCAGTTGGCCAGCCTCCAAGCAACTCAAATACAACTATAAGAGAGTCAAAGAGAAACTCTCACAAAACTCCATTCATTGCAAGTGTCACACCCGCTCGGGTCGTGACCATGACCCGGCCCGAGCCGATGCCACATGGCTGCTTCTCACGCGAGCGTGATGGTGAGCAGTAACCAAATACAATACTAATTTAATTCAAACTCCATGAAATGTCTAACTGAAATAAATATTCATATCGAAGTTCTAAACAATACATCAAAATGGTGCAGGGCTCACCTAATAATAACCCCGAATAATAAGACGTTATAAATCGTTTAACACTTATCATACCATCTAAAATAAAAATGCAACTCTATCCAACTCCTATTATGCTCCGTGTGCCTTCGAAGTGTTAGCTTTAGGATGAGCTGTAAAACAATGAGGTGAGTTCCTATACACAGCTCAGTAGGGGGTTAAACATCTTTAAATAGAAATCATACTAAAAGCATGCATAGTTTCACAATCATTTCATAGCAAAGCACAGTTACCTTCAAATCATGATCTCAAATTCATACGCACACACACACACATCATTAATTACGATAATTACAACCCATACTGTGTCTGCCCCAAAGGCCACGGAAATCGTCTGACCCTCCCTAACGTAACCTCGGTAACCCCGTCCATGACGTTAACCATGTCGACTCTCACGACAAAGTGTCACACCCTGTATTCGCCCCAAGCCGGATCGCCCGAGGGCCTGCAAATCTCTAGAGACCCCACACAAACCACACAAGTACGCCTCGTATATTCACACATCATTACATTTCTAAAACCAATTACAGTTCATCACATTTACAAATCATATCTAGATTCACGAATATCCAAAATCAAATCTATATTCATACAATATTTAAATACCATGTTCATACAACACATGCATATCAAAACATGTTCTTTATCCATCAATATCATAAACATGTTCTATTTAAAAAGCATATCAAATAACCCATAATTGCGAATAACATTTCATAAACATCAATAAAATATTTATCAATCATGCACATTTAAATCTATCTAAAACAAGTAAAATCACTTCTAACATGGTTCTGTAAAAAAATGCATAACCCTTATCTGAATGAGCGCTAGGATCCAGTCTCCAAGTTGCTGGGTCACTCTTATCACCACCAAATCTTCTAATTTTAATCTCTAAATAATTATAAATAATTAAAATATTAAATTTATTTAACTATAAATCTAACGAAACAAACCGTATCCGAATCGGATCCCAAATGACTCAAAAATTACCCAAAACCTAATTTAGATCTGTTTAAGCTATCCGAGATTCAAACTAATACCTAGATCCATATCTGATCCAAATTGAGTGACACAATAGGTAGCCTATGTTACTGTGTCAACACAGAACTTGTAACTACTGACACGGGTCCTGTTTCTAACCCAGAAACCCATTTGAAGACACAACCCAAACTTTACCCGTTTTCGACACATAAATTGTTTTGACACAGAACTGGTTCTTAACATGCGATACGATGACACGACACGAATCAATGTTGGTTCATTACATTTCAAACATGACATGTCGTATCTGACCCGACACGACACGGACACGAGGGACACGCCCAAAAGGACCGATTCCCATGGTTTTCCGACGTCGATTTCGTCGGTCTTCAATGACGATTAAGGTCGGCAAAAGGTGTTTCCCCTCTTCCTCTACCTCCCCTCTTTCGACCAAGGCCAAGAACAACCATAGGCGATGGCATTTTGCCGAAAAACGGAAGTGAAAAATTCGGCTAATCGAAACCATTTTCCTGCCAAATCGATACCCTTGACTTACCCAAAACACTTAATTCTACCTCAAAGCTTCGATCCAAGCCCAAAACGATGATTTTCAACAAGTTTTTCATCAAGAATAAAAAAAAAATCTGAAAAATAGGTGAACTCACCGGATTCTGTCCGATTCTTCCACATTTTCTGACTGGTCCGAGGCTGCCCCACATCTGCGTGGAGAATGTTAACTATGAAGGCCTTTCGTATTCAAAATGTAATCGTTACGGCACAACCTGTGCAGTAACCCTTGGCATTACAGCAAGTGCAGCGTAAGCAAACTTGGTTGGAATCCGTGGCTTCAATTAAGGAGTCACAATGCCTTCCCTTGGGTAGTAGGAGAGTGAGTCCTTCTAGCCCCTTTGATGGGAATGAGTGCAACATTTTTGACACTTCGAGGGAAGATGTTGGGTACTATGAGCCTCTTTGGTTAGGCATACTCACATGCCATGACCGTGGTAGAGATAAATCGAGTGGGTGGTAAGGGAAATGGCATGAGTGTTGGCAACGAATGAGAGAAGATGTATGTAAGCATGAAGTATTCTATAAGTTGGTGCCTTAGTGGACCGGATAGGGTTTTCTTTATTGCGTGCACTTTTGAGTGTTGGTAGGGGATTCCTTGCTCTTGCAAAAGATCATCTTTATCTTTATTAGTGCATTATCATGCAGGTGAGGCTAGGAGAGTAGCCACCATTAAGGCGAAAGATTGCAGAGGTTCGGTTCTTCATCCAGAGGGAAAGAAGGACTAATATTCCACTTCAACCAAGAATGGTACCGAAGGGAAGGTGGGGTCGCCACAGGCATGGACGGATTGATGTTATATGTCGAGACACCATGGGTTCCACGAGGGAGTTCACATCTTTGTGAGTTCATCGGAGGGCAAAACTTCTTCTACACCATAGGAGTCATCATCATGACGGTAGGGCCAAGAGATGGGGCGCTACGAGTATTTGGGCACTTGCACACAGAATAATCATCCCAAGAGGTGTGTGTAGGCGCATGGTGTTACAATAAAATGACCATTCTCGGTTCGGGTAACGGCTGTATTGGCCATCTAGCCGTTACCTGAGGAGAGGCCGGATAATGTAACGGACAGTCGTTACAGCTCCCAGACAAGGAAAGCCACGAGAGGAGTAAGCCAGACGATTGGGGGAGCGGCTGCCTATAAAAAGGCAGCTATTTCACAAGGTGAAAAAATATATACAGACATATAATCGTCTAAGAAAACCCTCATGTGGAAACATCGCGACAACACCATCCGCTGCGCTCATTGAACCTTCGGCGACCGAACACCAGAAAGGTAAGCGCCGATCCATCAGTGGTATCAGGGCCTGGTTCCCGGAAAAAAAAAAAAAAGAAGATGGAGGGATACGTTAGAAACAATAGAAAGAAGTCGATAGTCGGCAGTCGTATAGAAAAGACAAAGGCAAGCCAGCGAAAAGCCCCAAAGGCAAAACCAGAGACAAGTTGATGAAAAGCCCCAAAGGCAAAACCAAAGGCAAGCCGACGAAAAACCCCAAAGGCAAAACAATGGCAAGCCATAAAAAGCCCGAAGGCGAAACAAAAACGGTAAGCGACGAAAGGCCAACAGCCAGCTAGAGTGCTCGGAAGAGGAAGAATCCGACAACCGACAGCGACGATCGGCTGAACCTCTCCCTCCCCTCTCTCTCTCTCTGGAAAAATCCAAAATCTGTAACTGTTTTTTATTTTTCGCTTTTATAGCGATATAAATAATAATAAAAAAATTGCAGTTTTTAGAAAACCGCGGTTGGAAAACCAGCGGTTTTCCAAAACCACCGACGGTTTCCCGAAAACTGCCTCGGGTTTTGAGAGAGAAGGACAAAACCGCCCCCAATCCTTTTTTATTATTACGAAGTTTCCACGATAAAGGACAAGTTTACCCCTTGGCTGTTTTTGAAAATTACAAAAATACCGGGGGCTATTGATTTACGGTATTATCCAACCTGGTTTGGAAAATATCATTTCTGCCATTCAGTCAAAAGATAGGTTTACCCCTGTTCCTTTTGAAAAACTACAGATTTGCCTTGAGAGTTAAAATTATGATTTTAACCCCGATTAGTTACGAATTTTACAAGAATACTAAATAGTAATTTTACGAGTTTGTCCTTATGATTTTACAAAAATACAAAAAGAGGATAAATAAGTAAAAATTACAGATTTATCCTTTGGTATTCATTTAGGGGTTTGGAGGCAAAAAAAAAACCTTAGGAAAATTGTTTGTTTTTCAACTCTGCATCAAGTTAACGTGTTTCTTGCTCTGTGTTTTTCCTTGTTTCCTTTAAAAAGAGAAAGACAGCTTGATTAATATTTTTGCCAAACAAAAATGAGTTCTAGGATATGCATGTCCGAATTGGCAAAAACAGAAAAACTAAATGGTCTAAACTTCTAGACATAGAAGAAAAGAATCCCGTTAGCTCTAACACTAGAAGGTGTAAAGTATGTGTTAAAGGAAACAGTGCGTCCTCCACCACCAGATGCAAACCAACAATAGTTAGAAATGTATAAAACATTTCTAAAAGACGATACCATAGCAAGAACTGTAATGTTAACTTATATGGAGGATGACCTGATTAGGGTCTTTGAAGAATTTGAGATTGCAAAAGAGTTGTTTGACACGTTAACAACTAAGTATGATACAACTACAAAGTTGCATGTACAGTTACTACTACAAAAATATAACTCCTTTAGAATGAAAGAAGGAGAAAATGTAGTAGAACATGTGAATCATATGTTGGTAATGGCTAGGGATTTAGCCGTAGCAAAATCAGTCATCCCCGAACCAATGCAGATATCAACTATACTGAACAGTCTACCTCTATCATGGAATATGGTCACCACTGCCTTAAGATTAGGGCCTGAAATCAACCTTTCGAAATTGCTCCTAAAGCTAGCAATTGAGCATGAACACATGCTCAAAAACAAAAGGAAAAAACTACTAGTAGTCCAAGATGAGTTGGCGTCTAGCTGAAAATCCAACTAGAAAAAGAAACCAAATAAAAAGTTTGGCAAGAATATCAAGAAAGGCGGTCAAGCTTTTAAGAAATCACAGGAAACTGCTTTTCGAATCAAGTGCTTCAACTGTGGAAAGATGAGGCACTACAAGATGGACTGCCGCAACAAGAAAGGTTAAGGAAACAACCCACAGTGCGGATAATCGGAGAAGCAGGACATAATTTGCATAATTTCAGAATGCTTATACTTGGACAACCTAGTTACAGATTGGTGGATAGACTCTTGAGCTACAAGACACATCTCAAAAACCAAGGAAGGTACAATTGATCTAAATGAATATCAACACGGAGAACATCGTGTGTACATGGAAAACAATACTTTTTCAGATGTTTTGGGTATTGGATCCTTTAGGATATTTGTACAAGGCAAACCAATTGTATTGACCGATGTGTTAATTTTGCCATCTATAAGGCGCAATCTGGTCTCGGTCCCTGCCTTAGTAAAGAAAGGTTTTGAAGTTAGGTTTGTACCTAACAAGGTGACTATGGGAAAACATGGGAGAATCTTGTTCTCGGGAGAATTTGATGTAGAACATGGACTGTTCAAGTTATCTGATAATGAAAGTCATCAATCTTCTGTTTATATTGAAAGTGTCATTTCTGTTGATGTGAATATGTGGCATAAACGCCTAGGGCATATAAGTTTGAAAAAGTTGAGGAAATTATCCAACTTTGACTTATTACCTGGATTTGAGGAAAAGACTTTCAACAAATGTGTACAAGGAAAAATGACAAGAAAAGTCTTTTCCAAGGAAACAAAAGGGCAACAACCCTGTTAGAGATTATTCACACGGATTTATGTAGACCTTTTAGAGTAAAGACACATCGAGGAAAGGGTTACTTTATAACCTTTATCGATGATTACTCTAGATATATGTATATATATATCTTTTAGCACATAAATCAGAGACACTTGAAGCATTTAAAGAATATAAGCAAGAAGTGGAAAATCAATTGGGGCATACTATCAAAGTCTTGAGATCAGACAGAGGAGGTGAGTATACCTCAGCAGAATTTTTAAAATTTTGTAAAGACTTTAGTATTACTAAACAAAATATAATGCCTAGAACACCTCAACAAAATGGTGTAGCTGAAAGATACAATAGAACCTTGTTGAATATGACAAGGTCTATGATTATTAATGCCTCTCTACCAAGGGTCTTTTGGGGAGAAGCGGTAAGTACAGCTGTTTACGTGCTCAACAAAGTACCATGTAAAGTTGTGTTCACTACACCGTATAAGATGTGGTTTGAAAGAAAACCCAACCTATGTCATCTCAAGAGATGGGGATCAATTGCACATGTTAAGATCCTTGATCAGTGTAGAGATAAACTAGATAGTAGGTCCTTGAGGTGTATATTTATTAGATATCCAAAAGGTTCAAAAGGATATCGGTTTTATCATAAGGACCAAGGACTCATTGAAAGCAGAGATATTGAATTCTTAGAAGATTCTAAGAATGATATCCTGGAAAACAACGAAGAGTGTGTTGATGATTTGGTAAATTTTGACCAATCATCTTTTGAGCCCATAGAAGAACTTCCTGAAACTACTGATACCTTAATTGAACAAAAGAGGCCTAGAGCCACTCCATCCTATTTAAAAGATTATCACACTTATCTTTCAGAAGAAGTGTGTAATTCGATAGATTTAGATGAATGGACTGATAACTTGACTTATTAGTAAACAATGAATTCATCATAAGCAACAGACTGGGAGAAAGCCATGGATGAGGAAATTGAATCCATTGAGAAAAACTAAGTTTGGGAATTGACTGATTTGCCAAAAGGAAGAAAAGCTATAGGCTGTAAATGGGTTCTGAAAAAAAAATATAAGGTCGATGGTACAATTGATAAGTTTAAAGCGAGGTTGGTTGCAAAGGGTTTTTCGCAAAAGGAAGGGATAGACTATGTTGAGACATATTCTCCAGTTGCGAAATTTGTATCCATATGAATAATCCTAACAATATCTGCATACTATGATTTGAATTTACATAAGTTAAATGTAAAGACAGCCGTTCTAAATGGCGATTTAGAAGAAATCATATACATGCAGCAGCCCAAAGGATTTGTGATTGAAGACCAAGAAGATAAAGTGTACAGGTTGAAAAAATCCCTATATGGCCTAAAACAGTCACCTCGCCAATGGTATTTGACTTTTCAAAATGCCATTATAGAACTTGAGTTTGTGGCTAACAAACTTGATCATTGTGTTTATGTTTGGAACAGTGAGAGCCACTTTGTCATCTTATCATTATATGTCAATGACATATTGTTGACTGGAATTGATAATGAAATGATTGTTAAAACCAAGTCATGGTTGAACTCTAAGTTTGAAATGAAGGATATGGGAGAAGCATCCTATATCCTGGGTATAAAGATCTCTCGAGATAGAGGATCTAGACTCTTATGCCTGAGTCAAGAGAGATATATAGACTATATCCTCAAGAAGTTTAAAATGGGTGAATGCAAGTATGCAGATACACCTATTGCAAAAGGGGTGAAACTAAGTAAGGCTGATTGTCCTGGTGAAGGAGACGATAAGCCTAATGTTCCTTATGATCAAGTTGTTGGCAGCTTAATGTATGCTATGTTGTGTACAAGGCCTGATATCAGCTTTGTTGTTGGTCTTGTCAGTAGATATCAAAGTAATCCAGGTTGGCAGCATTGGATAGCTGTAAAAATGATTCTAAGATATCTGAAAGGAACAAAGGACTTGAAACTATGTTTTCAAGCAAATGAACTGAAAGTGGTTGGATACTCAGATGCTAACTTTGCTGGGAGCAAAGATGACAGCAAATCTATCTCAAGACAAATATTCTTATTTGGAGGTGGTGTTGTTTCTTGGGCATGTAAGAAACAGGACTGTGTAGCATTGCATACACAGGAAGCTGAGTATATTGCTTGTTGTATGACTGCAACAAGTGCCGTCTAGATAAGCCGCTTCATACGTGATTTGAAGCTAGAAATAATAGATGAACCAGTGATTATCTATTGCGATAACAATGCAGCAATTACTCTTATTAAGAGTGGAGCAGATTGCTCAAAAAGCAAGCATATAATGGTAAAATACTACTATGTTCATGATATGGTTATGAGAAAGGAAATATTCATCTCATACATACCAACAGAAGACATGTTGGCAGACCCCTTAACCAAAGGTATAACGAAAGAACTCTTCTCAAAATATGTTAGAAACATGGGTTTGAGATATGTTGTTGTATAGGTAAATAACCATACAACGGATGATTTGTTGTGTAGGGAAATAACCACACAACAGGTTCTGATTACAATAGTAATCAGGAATCGACATAACTAGTGAAAACCCCTGGAAAGTGGGAGGAAAACTAGTATGTCGATACACTTGGCTCGAATGGCCAAGTAGCCGTTACCTGAGGAGAAGCCGAATAATGTAACGGACAGTCGTTACCGGAAAATTCGGTAACGGCCATCCGTTACAGCTCCCAAACGAGGGAAGCCACGAGAGGAGTAAGCCAGACGATTAGGGGAGCAACTGCCTATAAAAAGGCAGTCATTTCACAAGGTGAAAAAAATATATACAGACATACAATCGTCTGAGAAAACCCTCGTGTGGAAACCTCGCGACAACACCATCCGCTGCGCTCACTGAACCTCCGGCGACCGAACAACAGAAAGGTAAGCGCCGATCCATCACATGGGAGTGACACCGCGGGATGGGTGTGAGGAGGATGTGCATGCCAGGCAAGGAGGGGGTCATGATGGTGTGGCACCATGCTCGACGGTGCTTCGGGTGTAGGCACACCTGAAGGGCTCTTGGATGTGGACAAGGGAGTTGGGCAGCAAAAGTAAGTTGGGGTTGACACTTTAGCCGAGAGAGCACTACAAGCGTTAAGAGTACATACATGGCCTTGAAGGCGAGTCCAGCTTAGTCGGAGAGCATTGTTACTCGACAAGTTCCAAAAGTACTAGCACTGCACGATGGGTAAGGGGCATTGCCTTACCGGCATCTCGGAGGAGTTGCACATGTGGAGCGCGGGTGCCACTTACATGCATCGTAAGTGCATGCAGTCAAGAGTGATGGTTCCAGGTGGCATCATATTCTAAAAACCTCTCTAGTATAGTTGGTGTGTCTCCTCCTAACTATCTTTTAAACCCCCTAACGAAGTGGGTTAGAGTGGTAACACTCTTGGGTCCTGCATTGTAACCATGTATACTCTTCATAGTAGTCTCTATCAACTAGGGATAGTTCTAGATAGAGTCGGTTAGCGACTAGGAGGTGTCCGGAATGAGATGGTTCTAGGAGGCCAAGTGTTGGCCAGCTTGGGTCCAACTGGCCCAACCGACCCTCTCTAGAACTTGGATATTCCAATGAAATATCCTTGGAAGAGCCTAGAGGGATCCCACAGCTCCTAACCAACTTAGCCTCTCTATTGCTGGCTCTTGGCATTAGAGCGAGTGCAAGAGTCCTTAGGGAGAGTCGTGTGTGCTTTAGTGTGGCCGGCTGGCCTAGTGTCTTGTATCCATTTTCCTTGAAGAATAAAAGTCTCCTTTTCTTCCCTCGTGTGCTTGCTCTTGGTCCACAACTGTGTGTGTGAGCGCAACCTAGGAGAGCCGAGAGACCTTCCACCTTAGTGTGAGAATGTTGTAGAAGAGAAGAAACCCCTTTCAGTCTAGTGTGCATCTAGACGTCAACACTCTAATGGTCAGTTGAGGTAGATCAGGGATCTACCTGCCATCACTGATTGATAAACCTCCCTTACAACGGAGTCAAGATCAATCCGGTGAATTGTCATGGGACTTTCTCCAGCAGCGCTAGCGCCGCATGAGGAGGGGTTTCCACTCCACCCGCATCGCGCCATAGAGGAGCCTACATGCATGCACCAATGCGCGTATCACTCACTCACATACCCTTGATGAGCGATTCATTCATGCGTGTCGTGACGACGTGCATATTCATGTCTTTTGTCATAAGTGCCTATGTTGTGCACAGGTTTAGTTAGATAGTTAAACCCCTGTAGAAGACATGAGGATAATCTCTTGTAATAAGGATATGTATCAGTAGGATTTGGATCCAAATCAGATCCACTTGCATGGACCAACGATAAGCCTATAAATAGTTGTTGCATACATGTAATCGTTGGCTTTGGTTGGAATAGGAGTTCTTTTGTTGATCGCCTCCTAGCCCCCTACTGCTCTTGGGAGCGTTTACAATAGAAATTCTGCCAAGCAAAAGGTTGCACAACAAGAGTTGTTGTTGTCGGGGGCCAATAGGAGAAGCTAATCAGGAGCGTCACAATTGGTATTTGAGCTTCTTGCTTCGATATCGAAGGAAGATCGCACAGAAGACTATCCATCTGGTTGCTTGAGGCATCCACAGTGCCTCTGCAGAATTTTAGCACAATCGGCTAACAATTCCAGTGGGAATTAGCGAGGTGAGTGCCAATCTGTTTTGGCTGAACTAAGGACATCTAGATCTGATCAAGAAGAGAAAATTCCTATTGATCTAGCCTTGATCTATCGTGTTTTGATCGATCTACACAGAATTATACACAAAGAACCGCAGATCTGGTTCTTGATTGAAGATGGGCAGTGAGAAATCGATCTTCAATAAGTTGATCCGTGATTTCTCAGATATGCAACGGTTTCTACCTTAGAGAAGGTTGATCTAGACGTAAAAGGCCTCGATCTAAGGACGTGAATCGAGGAGAAAGCAGTTCAGGACAAATCTGCAACGATTTGAGCAAGATCTACATTGCCTTTAGAGAGTTTATCTTTTGGAGTCCCATTTGACGGTTGTCACATATAATGTGACAAATACATTTTTCAAAACCCAAAAGAAACTAACTCAAAGATAACTCAAAGATAGGCCCAATGGTTCGAGTTACTTGAGTATGATTTTGAGCAGATTTATCGACTAGGGAACAAAAATTCTATGTTTGACGCCCTCAACCGCAAGCGCACCGAGGAGGTCTTGGGTTGCATGACATAACCCAAGGTGATATAGTGCATAAGATCAAGCAACTCGCTGATGAGGATCCTTCGTACAAGCAAATCAGTGAGCATACCTTAGCTGGTTCTATCAAAAAATATGAGGTTCGCAATTATGTGGTATAGACCTTAGTCGCAGACACCAGTAGACTAAGAAAAGATTTGATGTACAAGATCCACAAATTAGCATATGCGGGACACCCCATGATAGAGAGGACCATTGCCCTTTTGGTGTGCAGATACTATTGGTCCCGGATGGTGCACGAAGTGGCCAATTACGTGCGTGTGTGCCTCATATGCCAACAAGATAAAGTGGGGCATATGCAACTAAGAGAGTTGCTACATCCTCTTCCCATTCAATATAAGTCTTGGAGAAACATTTCGACGGACTTCATTTTATGTCTTCCTAGGGTGGATAGCCTTGAAACGATTCTTGTCATTGTGGATTGGTTCTCAAAATATGGGCCACTTCATGTGCCATGTGGTGAAGCACTTGGGCATCTTGGAAGAGATAATGAGAGATCATGATGTCCACTTCACGAGTAAGTTTTGGAGTGAATTGTTTAGGATGATGGGCACCAGGTTGCTCTTCTCATATTCAAATCATTCACATACGGTCACACAGAAAGAGTGAACTCCATGCTAGAGAAATACTTGTGCCACTATGTAATAGCGAGTTAGAAAAATTGAGTGTCCTTGCTTGAGATAGAACAATTCAGCTATAATTCTCACCGAAGCTCTTACACGGAGATGAGCCCCTTTGAGCTTGCGATTGGGTGACAATGGCTTAGAACATTAGAGTTAGCGCAAGGGGATGGTATTGGATGTTATCCATCGCTCTCCATGAGGTACATGAGAAACGGACCTTGTATGAGGAGGCCAAAACCTCCCTCAACCGATCGCACGCACGCATGATCAAGCATGCGGAATTCAATGTGGAGATTACGTGTAGCTTCGGATACCTGAGTATATCCGAAAGCAGGTTTACAAGTACAATCATATGAGATGGATTTCTATTACATACATACAAGACTCATGCAAGGTGCGCATGGGCAAGGCAAGACTTCTTTATACTTGGTTCATTTAGCTCGTTGTTGCTGCTTCAAGAGTTGTCAAAATCTTGATAAAGGTCTTAAAATCTTGTGATCTTATGATTCTCAAAGGACTGAATGATCCATGCCCCAAGTGTAAGATCCCGATCGTTAAGATCTTAGTGAGATCCTGACCTAGACCTTGAAATTCTTTAAAGATCATATCATCTAAAATCAATTATTTTATAAAATTTGAATGAAGAACTTTTATAAAGTATCTTGTTGTTTCTTGTTTTTACACTTTGATATCTCAATTTAGTTTCAATAAAACCGATACATAAGGTTCTTGTGTTGATCAAAACATAACCTCTATTATAACGGAATTAGTTTTTTCTTACATGACAACTGCACTTGAGCCTAGTCAGCTGCTACATGGACCTATTTCACACAGAAAGGTTTGAGCTAGGCCTAGCTATTCTAGCTTTACTCTTTATGCTAATATGAAGCAAAATAGTGGCAATTTCATTTTTTTTTATTCATTGGTGTATGAGTACTCTAGATAATTTGTTTTACCATTTTACTTGTAAATTGATCACAATGGTGACTAAAAATCCATGTTGCTAAACTTACTTAAGGAGTGATAAGGTTTAACTTTGTTTTTGGTTGGTTCTTCATCATTGTCTCTTTTTGGTTAAACTCAAACTTTCAAATGTGAGTTGTAAACATTCAAAATTGTAGAATTTTTAAATTTAACTTAGCCAAACGAATGTCTAGCACAAAAGTTGGCTCTTGTCCTGCAAGTTAAGAAGACCTTTTAGTGAAAAAAAATCGTCTCGACCTCACACACATTAAAAATAATTCTTCTCTTTTAAAAAGGTTGTTGTTCTCCTCCCTATCCGATGAAAGTTTCTTTGGCAATTCCATTTACTTGGATGACACCGGACACACTTTCTGGTGTTGTTAGCTTCCAAGAAACTTCCAGATTGATACCCACCCGAATTTAATGCGAAAGTGCCTTTAAAATTCAGGTTTTGAAAAGCTTCATTTCTTTATTGATGCAATGGAGGTTGTAGGTTTGTTCAGCATCCCCATTGTGTAAGTTGGACGACTTTTCTTCATTTAGGGATTATTTTAACTTAAAAGCGTTGCAAGTGGGGAACTGAATCGAATGTATTGTTTAAATGACCCAGATCCAAACTTGACAGTTACGCCTTATGTGCCCCACCAGATAAATCTATACCCACACCTTCGTCGAAGTTCGTCGAAGGAATCCGAAAACTTTTAGATCCAGACTTGAAAACAGTTTGTGCTCTTCTGGAAGTTTTATTATAATTTGAACCAAGAGCGTTAGCTCATCGGTAGGATTCTTGGCTCCCATGTTGCATTATGTGAGCTCAATTCTCGGTAGAGAACATGCATATGTGGGTGTGTTTAGCTTTGGCCTTCTTTTGTAACTACATGTGTGCACACACAATATATATATATATATATATATAAGAAAACTTGATCGCAATCATCTTTGACATGCTCACTCATTATTTTTAAATGGTATGAGTATAATTAAAAAATTTAAGAATTTTAAAAGAAAGACTAACTACAATGTTATTACATTCATACAGCAATGATCAAATATGATTAGATAATATCAATGGTCAACAAGATTCAATCACCATATACCTATTGTCACCAAGAAAATGTCTTGTCTATGCAATAAGAGTTTTAAAAAAAACAAGCTATAATATTATTACACTCACATCCTTAAAAAATAATGGTTAAACAGTATGAGTGGTGGACAAGATCCAATTTCTCTCTCAGTCTCTCTCTATTTTTCTTTATATATGTATAGTTGAATCTGTGCAATATTACTACATATGGTCCTCAACAAAATGGTCTGTCTATGCAATATTTCCTCAAGTTTCGCATTGTTAAACCTTTGACAAAAAGCTTCACCTAGAACATTCACTCATCGACAGAGCTCTCGAACTCCCACTCGCAGACCCACTCGCAGATGGTAAGTAACAAGTATTTAAGGTGCCGAGCATTGGATAAATTATCCACTGACATTTGCAGATGGTAAGTAACAAAAACGTAAATGTTCAGATTAATGCTTATTTATAATACTTTTATTGGAGAAAAAGTTAATATGACACTGACCCAAGAGCTGATCGATGTTCACAGAAAATTTGATGGGTGTTCATCCAGTCGTAAAAAAAATCACCTGAAAATTTAAATTTTGAAGCGAAGTATACTAGACGGCCAAGCTAGTGGGCTTATAATACGTACCTACGATTATAATACAGTAGATAACCACAGGCAATTCATCGTACCTTAAAATATTTTCTGGATCACGAATTTGAGCAGCTTTTGGTAAATAACCAATTATTCTGTATTTTTTAATGTCAAATACTGTTAATTAATCAACAGGGTCAGTGTGACCTGTGGTAGTTGTTGAATGGCTGCCATCATGTTGAGCAATGTCCATGTCAAATGCTACCACGCCTGCATGCGCGCAGTAAAGGCAGCAAATGATACGTACGTGGTCGGCAAACATGCATTGCTAATTTTTATTTTACATAACCCAACTAAAGAAAATTGACCTATCGTTTTGTGACCTAACTATTATAAATTAATATCGTTGACATAATGTCCTATATTTTAACACTTGCGCTGTTTTATTTAAAATAAGAAAAGAAAGAAGGAGAACATGAGTTTCCAACTTATGGTAGCAGCTTATAGTATTTTTCCATATGATATATTTATATATGTATAAAAGAAAACCGGATCTTGTTTACTTGTAACATGTATGCTCATATCCACTTATTATTTTTTTATGGTATGATTATAATTTAAAAAAATAGCTTTTAAAAAATAATAAAAAATAATGTTATTATATGCATGCCTCAAAAAATGATAATTGAACATAAATGAACAACATAGCAGTATCCAATCACTCTTTCTATATATGTAAATATACTCATACATATACATAAGACAATTGGATCTTACTCATTCTTGATGCCTTTTACTTATCTATTGTTTTTCAGTGACATGAGTACAATATTGTTGTCCTTTCTCATTTTTTAAATCTTACACTATAAAAAAATGGTTAAATATAAGTAAAAAAACAACATCAATCATAAATAGATCGAGTGACCTACCTCATTATTTGCATGTGTTGTCAATTAAGGCTACTTGCATTTATTTATTTACCGATGAGAAGAAGAAAATCTTTTGACGGAGGGGTTGACATGCTTGCATCATGAAACTCTAAGGTTACGTCGTTCATCTTAAGGGCCCATGCTCGCATGCTTTTACGAGGAGTTATCTCTAATGAGGAGTCATTACACCTATAAGCCAATTCTCTAATGGGGAGTCGTAACTCCACATCGTCCTTCAAAATATGTATATATATATATACATATATATATATATATACATATACATATACATATACATATATATACATATATGTATATATATATATATACATATATATATATATATAGAGAGAGAGAGAGAGAGAAATAGTAAATATGTACAACTCATTAATGTTTAAACATCTTTAAAGATCTCTATTGTTATCGTAATTAAAAATTAAAATTTAAAAGAAAAAATGTACCATAGTAATTTTTTCACTTCTATTTTGCTTTATGTTTTAAAGATCACAACCGTTGATCTTAAAATAAGACAATTAAGATTTTTAAAAAGATTTGAGTATAAATGAATATACATAATATATATATAGAGAGAGAGAGAGAGAGGAATGGGGTTAGTGGTGAATTCAAATCTACTTAATCTCTACCAATTGGAATGATCGATGACAGACATTTGAATTGAAAATATCGTTGTATTTTATATTTTATATTTTGTATTTAATGTATCGTACTTGTTGCTTTATCACCTCATGATAAAGTAGATTTGAGTACGATGAAGTTTAAGCATTTACCATTGCATATATAACTATATATATAACATTATTCTTACAAAGAGCAACAGCTCACCTGATAAGGGTGGCGACGGAGAATGCCATACACCCTGGCCGTGCATTTGGCTTCGGCCTCCACAAGAAATGTGTCACCACTTTGGAGAAGATGGTGGGTGTGCGACATGTGCACTAAGAGCAAATAAATCTTTTTACCTGATGAACACCCTGGATGTGTTTAGCATGTCTGCTAGGATAAAGCCTTACCTTTTATAATATAAATTTGAAACCTTTTTATAATATAAAATTGAAACCTTTTTTTATATTAAAATCAGATAATTTTTTCCTTTGATCATATTTATGCGTTACATAGAAAATATTCACATCTGCTTTCTTCATCAAATAAAATCCTAAAGATCGTTTGGAGATATTTTGATTGATTGGTTTTAAATATACGGCATCATTTAACCAACAGCCGGAACCTGATAGCACCTAATAACTAGATACTAGCTCCACCTATGTGACGGATCACCCTACAGTGTCCTCAGCGGCGGACCCACTTTAATTCCTATATTTGTCACTTTATATAAGAAAATATAGGTTTCTCTGTAGACGTGAAATACATGTGCACCTTGCTCGAAATAAAAGTATGACTCGTCTCAAAAAAATTCCCGAGTCCGTGACTGCTTGCCCTAAAACTGGATAAGGGACAAGAGTTTAAGTAAAATATCAAAAGATCAAGGCTCTGAAACTAAATGTGCATCAACAGGATAATGGTGGGTGACCTTAGACGAAGTCTTGTTGCATCCTTATGCTAACTTCACGTCTCATAAGAAAATGCTGGGTTAAATATAAAAGTGTTATAGTTTTTTGAGAGTATATACTATTGAAAGACCGTCATCTTGTCGCCCATAATAAACGATCTAAATAGCATTGATCGAATAGTGTGGATGAGGGAGTATGTTCATCAGGTCGACCTATCATTCCTATGGTTAAATATAAAGTTATACGATAATAAACAAGCATAAGCATTGCTGGAATCATCGTCACAATCTAATATCATCAATGTCTTGAAAATCCGTGATTTTATATTCTCAAGTCAATATTTTAGCACCTAAGATAAGTAATCCTAAAACAAGAGAACCAGTGAAACCAAGTCTTTCCCTAATTATATAAGGTCAGCTACATGGATTCTAGAACATCCTTGAGCTCAATCTTGATTCATATTAGCATCTTATCCTAAAATAAGATGAATTACAATTCTTTTAGTTATTTTTATGTTAGCAAACACACGCATATATATGTATGTATGCAGTGTGTGTGTGCATGTGTGTGTATATATATGTGTGTGTGTGCACGCGAGTCAGTTCTGCTGCATCTGGAATCTGACAGAATCCAGATTAGGACATTACTAAACTAGGTTCAATTATTTACTAGGGCCGGCCAGCCGGGGCCCCAGAAGTTGGCTGATACTTGACATGAGCACAGCTTGCTTAATAAAATCCTAAACCAGATGTGGGTCCGATTTTCCATTATTGTTCTCATAGATAAGACCTTCATTTTGGTGGGTGGGTTCTACTGTGTCTATATCCAGACCCAGTTACTTCTTCTTGCTTATACGCTTATACATTACCACGAGAGCAATATGAACACTTCAAAGTCAGATCCTTGGATCCGGACTACCGGGTCTGATACTAGACTGATCCATTGGTTGTCCGATTTTAATATTTATAACCTGGAAAAACCGACTGACCCGTCGGACCAACCCAACCATAGAACTCCAAGATTAGGACCCACTTTAGGGCAAGGTGAGACATGCATGCATCTAATCCTAAAAGAATTCCTGAGTCCGCAACTGAATGCGTGGAGAAGGAATCGAACTCGCCACCAGTGACGTTGGAGTAAGAGAATCCTGCCAAATGAGCTAATGCTCAGCTAGCGAGTGTTTTGTAATGAGTCCAAATTCTCTCCATGCTTTGCGTGGTAGATAGCTAGATGATAATATGTGTGCACTGATAATATCCTTCTTTTCCTTGTAATACGTGATATGATGATGTATAATGCGTCCAATTTCTTTTCCATGCATTATTGCATGTGGCCTATCAAACAATTAATTGAAAGTCAGTTGTTGCTATGCTAAGCAAAGACTGTCAAACGTCGTTTTCTAATCTCTCATTCTATGACACTCATGTCCTTTAGATGTCCCAAATTATACGAGCTCCTTCACATGCACAACTGCCTTATTTGTGAATATCCAGATAAATACCCCGAATTACCAAATAAATCACATTGAAAATGACTATATATACACAATACCCCGACTTCCTACAAAGGCGTCCGTTCCGACGTTTTACACTTGCTTAAGTATGCTTATTTTGAAAATTTTGATGATTTATAAAGCATTTATCTTGAAAGATTTCACCGCTTTATCCAACGTTTTATACTTGCTATCGGCTATATGATTAATTCCTCTCCTTTATCCAAGCTTAGATATGTCAAGTAAAAGTTGGGTGCACTCACTCTGGACGGTCTGCCCACCTAATTTAATACGGGATAAAGCCCAAAAGCGAGACATCCCTTTACCAAATCAACTATTAAGCGTGCAGAAGGCACACTGTGGCAGCCAAGGACACCTGGCGGAAACAGACGGACATGTACCGCCGAAAGTGGAGGAGTTTGCCGGAGGGTCGTCGGGACGGCGAACTTGTCGCTCTGTCCACAACCCGTTATCGTCAGCCTCTTAGCAACCACCTTCCGCCACTTGTCCACCTGCTACGGCATAACTGTTCCTTGTTTTTCTCAGCACATGTTCAGCTTCACAAAAGGCCACCATCCTACTGTAATTACATCTTGCGGGCTACGTTTTTTGCTTATGCATTTGAACTACCCGATTAAAGTTTGAAAACCCTTTCAGGGGTCCATTTTACTTTGGTTGAGCATGTGCATTTGTTATAAATTATCTGACCAAGGTGTAGTGCAGCATGGTACATTTTTCCAACGGAAAATTGAACCTGGTCTTGAGTTTGATACCTAAGACGTGGATCTGGTCGATGTTTAGCAAAAGATGAATTTAGATCTGAACATTGCTTCAGTACACATTTCTTTAGTCAAATACAATAAGAAATTTAGATTTAATCAAATGCAGATTTGGGTTTTGGTTTCTTTTCCATTTTTATTTGAGTTTGAGATTCAATGATACCTATCCAGCGAGCTTATATAGAACATACTTATTAGGAAATAAGTTGATTCTCTTCATGCATCTCCAAATATGAACCATAATCAACTTAGTAAAACCCAATTAAGTCGGGTTAGTATTACTTTGATGCAACCGATTCTCTCATATCCCTCAATCGACTAAACTCCAACTTTTCGATACACTTTGGATTGCATATACTTACAAATTAAGGTATTCGAACCAGGAGACATGACTCACCTTGCTAGGGTGTCAACCCAATGAAACTTCAAATAGAACATCAAGCCGGGCTCACATATCTGGTAAAGTCCACTTAACCCTAGATTGACAATAAAAGAGTTTATAGACAAAATTGATTGGGATTAAAATAGGATTAGATAGTACATAAACAGGAAAACTTTCATAAATGATATTTACGGAGAAAAGTAGTTTTGTTGAATAATGAAAAGATCCGACTTGAGACAATCCGCAGAGAGGGGGGGGAAACAGGTTATATGTAATTCGAGCCCAATAAAAGGGCTTAAAGGAAACTTCTGCCAGTGCGTGTTGTGTTATCGCTCTCCTTTGCTTGCATCCTCCAACTTCTAGTCATGTTTTTCCTTCATTTGGTGAAAAGAAGGAAGGATCAGTTTCCTCATTGAACTCTCTCTCTCTCTCTGGGGAAAGGAGTGGAGCAATGGC
Organism: Brasenia schreberi; assembly: GCA_036023115.1. Classification (NCBI taxonomy): domain Eukaryota; kingdom Viridiplantae; phylum Streptophyta; class Magnoliopsida; order Nymphaeales; family Cabombaceae; genus Brasenia; species Brasenia schreberi. The sequence goes on from JAYKKT010000090.1 coordinate 38,553,105, forward strand.
AGTGGAACACAAATGTTGCTCGTCGGAGTTCTTTATGTATATCGTCATCATCTTCTTGCTCGTCGTGTTCGCCGGCCTCATGTCCGGCCTCACCCTCGGCCTCATGTCCGGCCTCACCCTCGGCCTCATGTCCCTCAGCCTCGTCGATTTGGAGGTCCTCGCCAAATCCGGAACCCCGCAGGATCGTAAACACGCGGGTAAACCAAGAGCCATCCCCGACTCTCACTCACGATTGTTTCGTTTCCTTCATGACGAAGATCAAATGCGTTTGTTCGGTTGCATTCTTCGGTGTTGAGTTGATTCCTCACTCGTGATATGCATTTTCCGGGCATTGAAGTTCCATCGACTTCCGATTTGATGATACTTGTGGAGTGATGGTGTGGGAATCGTTCTTTACGAGTTTTCTGAACTGTTTCGAGTTCGAATCGAAGTGGTCTTTGTTATTGATATTTTTCTTCTTTTCTCCTTTTTTTGAACTTTGTTCGTTGTCAGCGAGGGATTTTAGTAGTTCAAGTAAAACGGATGTAATTGTTACGAGTTTCGGTGGTTAATTTCGAAAATCGCATTCTGATTTCGTAGTCTAACTTGAAAAGTAGTTCTTTTTATAATTCTTTTCGAGTGCTTTCATTTCAATTTATGAATTTGCGCCTCATTTTATAGGTCTCTATTTGTAAGTGACTTGGAAAACGGTGTTTTGCGCTCTTGGTTGTAGAAACTGGACACAGAGGTTTGATTTCATTATTACTGTTCGGATCATGTTGTTGATATTGTGAGTAAATCTCAGAACTCAATAACTGAGTGTTGGATAAGGGGTTGCTCTTGAACTGGTTAACCTTCAAGAATAGGGAGTCCACAGACACGTTGGGTTCTGGACGATGGATCAAACTTTTCATGGTAGTTCCTTGTTTTGAGATCTCAAAGTATGTTCAAGGGAAATCTGTCGGCTTCCCACCTTTAAATGGTTCATTATGTAGCACGAGTGAACTAGAGGATCATGGTACGTAAAACGCTGTCTTGTGATGAACTTTTTGAGTGCTAATGACTGCAGTACACTGCTTCATCATTTTATGAAGAGATATAGATACGATGGACGAACAGGATAAAATAAGGTTAGACATATACACTTTACAGGATCAAATGCACAATTGATGCTGAATCGGCATTGGTTCTCATGAGCCATCATCGTCACTTGGGATGTGCCAAGAAGGGTCACACACTGGTTTGTTTTACCGTATCAGAAATGAAGTATTGAATAGAACTCTATTAGAAGTTTCCAGACTGGAATTGGTTTTAGTCTTATCTGTGCGTTTGTGTGGATGGAAGTAGGGCAATTGTTGGAGAAAGTCTATTAATTTTAATGCTAATATTTGATCCTTTTGTAGACCTTTATTGCCTCGTTGATATGTCACGTAGCATAATTTTTGTTTGTCTTGACAGCCAAAATACTACCTGTTGTCAGAAACCAGCACCTCTTGCTTTGTACCCTTCTCATATGCAATGCTGCCGCTATGGAGGTGAGCCATAGATGCTCTTCTAGATTTCTGACCTTGTATTTTTTTTTGTTAGTTGATGTACACTACTGAAGCTGATGTGTTTGCTTCATAGGCACTTCCTATATTTCTAGATGGACTGATTTCAGCCTGGGGAGCTATTTTGATTTCAGTAACATTAATACTTATGTTTGGGGAGGTAAGAGCAATAGATCTCTAAGCATACGTTAATACACAATCATGTATTTTGAGATAGTAGATTTATATGTTGTCTGTTATCTTAAGGATGTGCCTTCTATCAGAGGCCAATTTGATAATGGAAGAGTTTACTTAGAGGAGGTAAGATCAATAGATATCTAAGCATACGTTAATACAAAACCATGTAATTTGAGATAGTAGATTTATACGTTGTCTGTTATCTTAAGGATGTGCCTTCTATCAGAGGCCAATTTGATAATGGAAGAGTTTACTTAATATCTTCTGTTGTGAAGTGTAGCTTCCTGTACGAACCATCTGATTTAGTGATTAGTATTCTGAGAGATATGAATGTTATCTTAAAAGATGTCTAATCATGCAGTATTTTAACACACAACCTTGCAAATAGGGGAGTAGATTTATAGCTTGTCTGGTATCTTAGAACTTGTCCGTTCTGTCTGTGGCCAATTTGATAATAGAAGAGTTCACTTGATATCATCCATTACAAAGTGTAGTTTCATTTGGGAACCACACAATTTGTGATTAAGTATGCTGAGTGTATGTGAATCAATGTAATCTTTTTCCGTTCTTGGCAACAGATAATACCACAGTCTATCTGCTCAAGGTATGGTTTGGCAGTTGGGGCTGCAGTAGCTCCAGTGGTCCGCGTTCTTGTTTGGATGTGCTTTCCTGTAGCATATCCAATAAGCAAGGTAGTATATTGTTGTTATCGATTTTCTTACTTTGTAAGTGTAATGCTATTGGATTAAGTTTATAAGTTTTGTTCTTTTGGTTGCATGATTTCTTTATCAATACATTTGGATATTCCATGCTTTTTAGTTAAGTATTAATACCTTTTTTTTGTGTACCAGCTGTTAGACTTTCTATTAGGTAAGGGACATTTACCTCTTTTTCGTAGAGCTGAGCTGAAGACGCTTGTCAATCTACATGGGAATGAGGTGATTTATCTGCTCTTCAAGCACATTTTGATAGCAACCTTCCATTTTGGTTATCTAAAAGTCTTCCAGTTGGTATTTGTGTCTTGCAATCGGACTTTCATGGAATATTTTAACTCTCTTGAAGATATGTATGATTGGTTGATCCGTGATTAAGTTTATAATCTAAAGTGTTAATCTGTGGCCAGGCAGGGAAAGGTGGGGAACTTACCCATGATGAGACAACTATCATAGCTGGAGCACTTGAGCTTACAGAGAAAACCGCTAAGGATTCTATGACACCTATTTCCGAAACTTTTGCTATTGATATCAATGCTAAGCTTGATAGGTAACTATCTTTTATTTCCTCTCTCGGTGTTCTGACTAACTATCCATCTGAAAATAACTTCTTTCTTTTGAAGTTACTTCATGAAGTTGATATTAGACAAAGGGCACAGCAGAGTGCCAGTATACTATGAACAACCAACCAATGTCATTGGGCTGATTCTGGTAAGCTTAAGTTCTTTTCAATTATTTGATCTTTCATAAATTTTCCTCGGGCCTTTCACTGTTGAGACTTCTGAATGCTGCCCAATTGCCTTGGAGATTTTCTTACCCTAATTTATTTAAGGTTCATGTGTCTTGGTTGCTACGTGTTACAGTTCATCAACTTATTTCCTTAGTAATCATATAATGAACTTTTCCGTTCTGCAAAATTACAGGTGAAGAACTTGTTATCCATCCACCCAGCAGATGAGGTGCCCGTTAAGAATGTTACTATCCGCAAAATTCCAAGGTCGGTTGTATGGCTCAAAGATTAGGTAGTTTATTTTACATTTCTCTTTAAAATTGCTTTTGCTTGCTTGCAGGTCAAAACCTTATACTATTATAGTCTATTATTTCAATTTCCTTCTTGAAGTCCATGGAATCAGAAGAAACTTGTAATCTTTTACTCTGAATCACTCACAGAGTTCAAAGAAACTGGACAACTAAGCTGGTACAAAATAGTGATGAATGTCATGGTGGTCCCTTTAAAATGTTCATCAAATGTGCTGAAAGTCCTCATGGTGTTGCTAAATATGGCATGTTTATATTAGCTTAAGATGATGTGATGCATGATGCTTGTTTATAGGTTGGTCTAAGCAGATAGTAGTCTTGGTTCATTTGCTAGTCCCCCTTCATATGTGGCTCACGTCAAGATATAATATAAAAGCTTAGAATAGCATAAATGCTTGAATCTCATCACTTACTGCAGTTAAGGTATAGATAGATAACTCAAAAACAAATGAGCTTAGTAGCCTATCTCCTGTTTTATTTTTTATCAACTTCTCAATTGCTGCTCTGTTCACAATCTGGCTATTCAAGGAATTTTCAGGTTATAGCTGCAAATAATATGATAATTAGATAATTCATCTTAACTGATTAGTCTATGGAACCTAACTCTTGCTATCTGTAACCAAATACCGAAAACTGCATCTCAAGATAGGCCTGCACAGTATTTTCAAAAAGACATAATCTACATGAACGCATGCACTTGGTGTTCTCTTTCTGATGGTCATTGATAATGTGGAATCATAACAGTTGTAGACTTTGGAGTTTCTGTATCTATATGTGCATATACTTTCTTCTTGCTTGTTTTTGGTGGGGCGGATGACGGATAGCCTTTTCCTTTCCTTTTTTTCCTTGTTTTTCTTTGGCAGAGTTCCTGAGAACATGCCCTTATATGACATTCTGAATGAGTTTCAGAAAGGTCACAGTCACATGGCTGTAGTTGTAAGACCACGCGAACCAAGTGAGCAAGCTGAGAAAAATGAAACAGATGGTAGGAAAATTCTCTTCATTCAGTTCTCTTGGTTCCAATTCTAATCATGGATTGATTATGACAAGTTCTATTTTAACTTGATAGTTCCACTTTCTTTTTTCATTTAAGTATTGAACATTGCCTATGTGTATAGATCTAGGAAAGGACGTCCGTTTGAATATTGATGGAGATGCTGCTACTCCTTACCAAGAAAAGAACGTAAAAACTCCAAGGCAACTGCAAAAGTTAAAGAGCTTCCCTTCCTTTTCCCACCGAGGCACCCCAAGGGGAAAAAAGTGGGCAAGAGATGTCTTTTCAGATGTTCTTCAGGTTGAGAATAACCCTCTACCCAAGCTTGGTGAAGAAGAAGCTGTGGGCATTATTACCATGGAAGATGTTATTGAAGAGCTCCTGCAGGTATTTATAGCCTATGTCTTGAATTACATTATTGCAACTGTGCCAAGTATCAGAAGGGTTTTTCATCTGTTGTGCATTTTAAAGATGGATGGTCCCTAACATGGCATGGCCTTGGGACCTCAGCACATTGCTCAGCACCATCATTTGCAGACGGATGGCACATGGCTTCTGATGGTTCATTTCTAGTAACTACTGTGGCTATGCATTCCTATCCTCTATAGCTAGAAACGTGCTTCGCTCATTGTTGTCTCCCTTGATGCCTGTCAAGTACCGTCTTACCAATGCAAGACGTAGGAGGTAGTCTGGTCATTGAGTAGATGAGACAGTTCAGTAAGGTGGACGAATTTCAGGTGTTGTTTTTGGAACACAATGAAAAGAATTTCAGGTTTGCAAAAGGAAAATGTGTGACTTCCTTCGACTTTTTCTGTTGAATGAGTTGGTTTACTCATTCGAGGAGAGCCTTCATGGGCTGTGGACATGGGCACGTTTCATCCAATAGGATTTGAACCTATACCAAAGGTTTGTCAATGACTCAATAGATAGTTGTCCTTGCGGTTTTGTCCGAGTTCTCCAGTACTGTTATCCATTATTTGGGAGTGATGGTGGTGCGAGAAATTTAAGTTGCTCTGGTTTCTACATGGAAGTTTCGTCATGAACGCCTTGTTCCAACACCACTGTAGAGAGGTAGCTTTGGCAGAAATATGGTGTTGAGAATGCTATGGTCAAAAAATGATTTTTGCTCCTTGGTTCCTTTTGCTGGTCATGGCAAGCTTTAAATGGTTGCAACATTTCGCGTCAACTCAGAAAAAGCTGCATTTCTTTTGGAGTCATCACCGACTTCAAGAAAGCCAAAACCACTTTAAAATCAAAATGTCTTCCAAACAGCTTGGCAAGTTTATTGTTCCATAATTTTGAAATTAGTTATTTTGGTACAATCGGGAGGGGCTGAAGCCATATGCATAACTCATGACCCTTTAACTTGGGAGTGGACCTTCTAGCCAGGTGAGCTATTGCTCGTTGTGTTAGTCCCAAGAAATTTTCCATGAGAATCAGGCACATTGGGAGGCTTCAGTGATGAATTATAGAGCTCTGGGTGTGGTGTGGTGCTAATTTTCTGACACTGATCATTGTTTCTGTGCAGGAGGAGATCTTTGACGAAACGGACTACCGTGATGAATCCTGACACTTCACTGTGGTTGGTAGGTAGACCAAGAATTATTTTGTGAATTGATAGTTGTAAGGTTGTAGTTATCTTTAAGCATTTGTTCATGTACAAAGAGGCGAGGAGATGAAAATGAGGAGCGAGGTGAATCTTGTACAGATGCAGATTGCATATTACGAGGGCATGTTCCTATCCAGAAAAGGGATATTTATGATTTTCTCTCTCTCTAAAAAGTCTTGCGTATATCCATAAACAACTAGGGCATTGACTTTCCCTTTTGAGCTCCCTGAATCTTTTTTTGATATGATCGAGCTGCTGAAGCCAGACGCACTCCTGGGTATTGAACTCGTGACGTTTTAACTTGTGCGCTATTGCTCTTTGTGCAACTTACTGGAGTCTCTGAATTAACTACATATATTCATACGTTTTCCTTTTAAAAAAGTTTTTATATCTTCTAAATTTGTCCAGCAGATTTAAACATGAACAATTTTGGATGAAAATTCAAATGGGTGGGGAATTCGACTCCCAGAGGGTACATGTGTGGGTGTGAATGTTAGGCTTCGGCCTCCTCTTGTCACCAAAACAAAAATGCTTAACGTCCTCTTTTTATTTTGGTGAACTAAACCACCTATCCCGAAGCCCAAAGGACCCTGATTGATCAGGTTTGAGCCGGTTGGTCCACTATGAGGGTACCGAACGCCGGTTTTCAAAAGATTCGAACTCGAGACCTAATACTTATCGTCTATGACGTACTAACCCAGATAGGTTGACTGTCGATACTTAGGTCGCAATTATTGTTGCTTAAAAAAGGGTTAATGCATGATTTTGTTTCTTAATCTAGGTTTAAACATTCAAGTTTGAAGTGGGTTGTGTTGCCAATCATCAATTGCTTTAAAAAGGGTTGATGCCTGATGTTTATATCTTAATCTAAGTTTAAACATTTGAATTTGACTTCGTCCACGTCTATCTTATCTAGGTTTAAATATTTAAATTTGGCCTTTCTTTGTGTTTATCTTAATCAAGGTTTGAATATTGCGTTTGACTCTGGTTCGACAAGATTTATGCCCAAATCGTCAAGTGCCTCATGTTTTATTTTATTCACAAAAAGTCAGAAATAGGTAAAAGATTCCTAATTAAGTCAACTTTAAGCGACTGTAGTTTGAATACAAATCCAAAATCAAACTTTATCCCACTCTAAGAATATACAAAACTAGGATTAAATTTATTAAACTTGTATTGATAAAGCCTCATATTCAGCAAACAAATATTGTGAAAACTTGTCTTTTTATACCGAAGGTGATTGACGCACATGAGCACAAACTGGCCCTGACCCTAAGTGACCCTACCCGTCAATCCGATTTGGGCCCTAGTAGACAAATCGGGGTTACGCTGACCCGTGCCGGATATGCACTGCCCTGGTATTGAACTTGCGACCTTGGCAAAGGTTCTTTGGCGTCGACCGAGGCCACTCTGTACTTACCAACCACGATTTACAGACGAGAAAAGCGTCCGTTTTCATTCAGGATCGCGTCTGTGGCGTTCCCGCGAGAAGGATGAGCGGTGGCGGGCTCGGACTGTCGTTGCTCCTCCTCCAGTGCGGGTGAGGCCGAGAGAGAGAGAGAGAGCATGGCGTGGCCGGACAAGAGGGAGGTGGGTGAGGAGACACCGGAGAGATCGACGGAGGCTCGGAGTCCTTACCAGCCATGGCGAGACGGCGTCGGCGCTGAGAGGGAAAGCCGTATGAGGCTTTTGGGGGTCCTCATATTCGGTGTCATCGGGGCCACCGCTACCACCTTAGCGGTCTCTCTCTCTCTCTCTCTCTCTCAATTCTTTGGTCTTTATATATTTCTTTTGGGTTGCATGGGAGTATGTTTGCTGCCATGGGTTTTCGATGGCTTCCTCGTTCGAAAGAACCTCTAGATTTTCATGAAGGGGTTCTAGATATTGGACTGGACGGAATCGAAATGTAATGTTATTTCGTTTTGTGTTGGAGATGGTATTAAGCTGAAATTATGGAGAATTTTCTATTCAACGAAGAACTGAAATACTCATGTCGTTTTTCATTGCTGGTAAATAAGAGATTTTCCGTTCCCCGTGAAGAAAGGAACTGGGCTTTACTGTATCTGAATTGAAGTAAGACCTCCTGCTGCAGGAAAGAAATTTGGCTTCTTTGGCATAACTTTGCTGTGTCGTGATTTTCTGCCAAATTGGCTTCTTTGGCATAACTTTGCTGTCTCGTGATTTTCTGCCAAACAAACCGTATTGAATTGAAGTAAGACCTCTTGCTGCAGGAAAGAAATTTGGCTTCTTTGGCATAACTTTGCTGTGTCGTGATTTTCTGCCAAATTGGCTTGTTTGGCATAACTTTGCTGTCGTGATTTTCTGCCAAACAAACCGTATTGAGAGAGAGAGAGAGAGAGAGAGAGAGAGAGAGAGAGAGAGAGAGAGAGAGAGAGAGAGAGAGAGAGAGAGAGAGAGAGAGAGAGAGAGAGAGAGAGAGAGAGAGAGAGAGAGAGAGAGAGAGAGAGAGAGAGAGAGAGAGAGAGAGAGAGAGAGAGAGAGAGAGAGAGAGAGAGATAGAGATAGAGAGAGAGTTGGTGAGTTGGTGGCGACATATAATTCGGGTTTGGGGGCATCTGGAAGTATCCAGTCATTATGTTCGTGTCAGAAAGCTAATATAATTTCTCTTATATTGGAAAAACCATTTCGAATGAAGATTCTGCTAGCTGTTGAGATGCATATAGGAGTTCCGCTGTTGTTGAACCTTTATTTGCGGAGAAAAATAGGTCATGGCCTTTAATTATTTCAGTGAACGTCTTATTATATTTATTGTCTAATTGTTGTTTGATGGTATGATTCTGCAGATTACACAACTTCGAAGGACGATGGATTGGTTCTATAATCAGGTACCATCTCCGTCGCAAATCTCATTTATCCTCTCTTTATATTCGTTCCCTACAACTTTGTTTGGTAGATCGTAGAGGAGTTTTCAGCTGGAAATTAGGTGACTTGATTGCTTTTACCTCTCGCATTGAGGTTTAGTAGAAGTCTTTTAAGTGAAAGTGCTTAGGTTGAATCTTTTTAACTGAATAGCACTGACTGAAGGTAATAACATGATTAAAGGATATCAATATGCAGAACGATAAGCATGATTTAGCTTTTGATCAAGTTTGTAACAATAGAAGTAGATTCTTTTCTATTTGAAATAGAGAATGGTTTTTGGATCTGTGTCAAAAGGTAATACCTCATAGCTGACATCAACATTCGTTTAGATATGGATTACATGCCACAGTACGTTTTAATGAGGCTGACGGCTGACCAGCTGAGTTGACCCAAGCCACATGTAGCAGAAAGTTCAGTTGTCTCTTCAGACAAGTCCGTGCCCGAACAAGTGCATCTGATGGATGAATGGCTCACTTTAGTTTTCAGTTTCCATGCAAAGTTTAGGTGTAGATTGCATATATTATTTTGTTAGCGTCTGGACTTCTTGATACATATTTGAGAAGGTGAAAATGTATTGCGTTGCGTTCAAAAAGAAAAAGCAGCCTAACTTTTTCCTTTGCTGTTCTCTTTATCGTGGTTTGTTTGCTGTTTTCTTTTCTGATAATGTGGATTCTGGTCATTTCTGTCTTTATCTAGTAACTGGCTGCCGTGATGACAATATGATTTTTGTTCGTGAAAAGCTGAGCAGGTCAACATCTACATCATGGAGAATGCCAGCGGCTCTGGTCGTACAAGCTTCACGGAGGAAGCTTGGAATAGGTACAATCGCCGAATGCAACAAGAATATGAGGAGGAAATGGAGAGAGTGGTCAGCAATGTTTATTTCCCGGAATAGCTATAGCTTCTAATTTTCTGTTTGAAAGCAACTCATCCCTTTACAGTTGGTACTCATTTTCATTTCTTTAGTCATGAAAATATCATGCATTAGGGGTAGTTTATTTCTAAGGTCCTTGAAAACATAAGAATGCTATCTTCACATGACTGAAGCATGTTTTATACTAAAGAAACCCTATGGTTATATCTGTATTGGTTGATAAGAAACAAAAAACATTGCTTAGAAAAATGGTTGATGATTGCCAGTTATAAATTGATTCTTCAATAGTAATCAATATTTGCAATATGTATGTTCATAGAAAAGCACATTAAGATGCGAAGGAATAAATTATATAAGAAAATGTAACTACAGATCTTAGATGAGAAAGTATGTTTAAGTACAAAGAGAGAGGTTCTTAATTTGGAGGGACCTAAACTGTTGAGAAGAGAAAGAATATTAATTAAGCTAGTGTTGCTTGTATGAGATTGGGAGCAGTGACATATTTCATTATTCAAATAAAGCCACAAACATCAGTTTTCTGAGTCACTAAAATGATGGTAAACTCAGAATACTATAAAAATTAACAACAACAACAACAACAACAACAACTAAGCCTTTTCCCATACTAGACGGGGTCGGCTACATGGATTCTTTGTTTCCACAGATCCCTATCGTGTGCCATGTTAGCAGTTAACTCCCAATAAGCTAGATCATTCTTTATTGTTTCTTTCCAACACTTTTGTGGTCGTCCTCTACCTCTTTTAATACTTTCCAAATTTAGTTTTTCTAACCTTCTTACAGGTTCTTCTTTTGATCTTCTTTCTATATGTCCAAACCATCTTAAACGATGTTCTCTCATTTTATCCTCTATTTGTGCCACTCCTAATTTCTTTCTAATAACCTCATTATGTATACGGTCTTTTCTTGTATGACCACTCATCCATCTCAACATCTTCATTTCTGTCACAGACATCTTTTGTACATGTTGATGATTAACTGCCCAACACTCAGAATCATAAAACATGGCAGGCCTAATTGCTGCTCTATAATATTTACCTTTTAATTTTAATGGTATCTTCTTATCACAAAGAATACCTTATGCTCCTCTCCATTTTAACCAACCAGCATTAATTCTATGTGTAACATCTCCATCAATTCTTCCATCACTTTGAAAAATTGACCCTAGGTATTTAAAACTTTCTTTGTGGGGATTACAATGTGTGCCAATTTTAATTTCTATGTCCTCTGAAGTAGCCAAATGATCAAACTTACATTCCATATATTCTGTCTTTGTTCTACTAAGTCGGAGGCCTTTGTTTTCTAATGTTTCTCTCCATAGTTCCAATTTTCTATTAACTTTTTCCTTAGACTCCTCCACTAATACAATGTCATCTGCAAATAACATACACCAAGGTACTTCATCTTGAATATGTTTTGTTAACTCATCCATCACCATTATAGATAAGTATGGACTTAAAGTTGATCCTTGATGTAACCCAATATTAACTTCAAAGAAGTTTGTCGTTCCTTCATGAGTCCTCACACATGTTTTTGCACCATCATACATGTCTCTTATAAGGTTAATATATGTCAATGGGATACCTCTTTTTTCCAAAGTTCTCCAAAGAACCTCTCTCGGTACCCTATCATAAGCTTTTTCTAGATCAATAAAGATCATATGAAGGTCTTTCTTTTTTGCTCTAAAATGTTCCATAAGACGTCTTAAAAGGTGAATCGCTTCAATAGTAGATCTACCTGGCATAAATCCAAATTGGTTCTCTGTTGTACTTGATACTTGTCTTAACCTACGTTCGATAATTCTTTCCCATAATTTCATAGTATGACTCATTAACTTGATACCTCGATAATTCGCACAATTTTGAATGTCTCCCTTGTTCTTATATACGGGTATAAGTGTACTTGCTCTCCATTCCTCGGGCATCTTTTGGTTTTTCCATATTTCATTAAATAGTCTTGTGAGCCAAGTGATTCCTATTTCTCCTAGTATTTTCCAAACTTCTATAGGAATATTATCTGGTCCTACCGATTTACCACTCTTCATATGTTTAAGAGCCTCTTTGACTTCATTCTTTTGAATACGTCGGTAGAAATTGTGGTTTATATACTTTTCTGACTTGACTAAATCTCCTAAACTAATACTAACATCTTTATTTTCATTAAAAAGATTATAAAAATAGTTTTTCCATCTATTTCTTATATCATCATTTGCTACTAGAATTTTTTCATCCTCGTCTTTTATGCATCTAACATAATTAAGATCTTTAGTTTTCTTATCTCTAGCCCTAGTTATCCTAAAAATATCTCTTTCACCCTCTTTTGAGTTGAGTTTTTTATATAAGTCCTCCCAAATCTTAGCTTTTGCTTCACTAACAGCCTTTTTTGCTTCCTTCTTTGCTTTCTTATAAGCTTCTAAAATTTCACTAGTTTTCTTAGCATAATGTAATTTGTAACATGCCCTCTTTGCCTTGATTTTATTTTGTACTACTTCACTCCACCACCAAGCTTCTTTTTGTGCCGGTACACCTCCCTTAGATACACCCAACACATCTTTCGCCACTTTCCTAATATGTATAGCCATATTGTTCCACATATCAGAGGGTGTGCCAACATAATTCCAAGAGGGTGTGCCAACATAATTCCAAACATCTCCTTGAAGGACTTTCTGGTTAAATATATCTTCTTTCTCGCTTTTGAGGTTCCACCATTTAGTCCGAATAGCTCGATGCACTCTTTTCTTCTTTGTCCATTTTTTTATTTGTAAATCCATAACTAAAAGTCGATGTTGGGTGGTTAAGCTTTCTCCTGGAATTACCTTACAATCTTTACAACACGCTCTATCTTTTTTTCTACAAATAAAGTAATCAATTTGTGTTTGTGATAAGCCACTCTTATAAGTAATTAAATGTTCATCTCGTTTTTTGAAGATTGTATTAACTATAAAGAGATCAAATGACATAGCAAAATTTAAAATCTCCCTACCTTCCTCGTTTATATCCCCATAACCAAAGTTTCCATGAATCCCTTGATATCCTAATGCCTCTTTACCGACATGTCCATTTAAATCTCCTCCTAAACAAATCATCTCCCTTTGTGGAATCTTTTGAAACACCTTATATAACTCTTCTCAAAAAACTGTCTTTATACTATCTTCTAGTCCTACTTGGGGTGCGTAAGCACAAACTATATTCAAAACCTCTGCTCCTAACACTAATTTCAATGTCATGATTCGGTCACCATATCGTTGTATGTCTACTACACCTTTAAATCTTTATTTATGATAATACCAACTCCGTTTCGGGCCTTTTCTTTACCTGAGTACCATAATTTAAAACCTGTATCCTCTATCTCCTTTGCTTTTTCTCCAACCCATTTTGTCTCTTGTAAACATAGAATATGAATCTTTCTCCGAATCATAGTATCTACCACCTCCATTAGCTTACCCGATAATGTTCCGATATTCCAAGAACCAATACGAATCTTATTATCTAGGACTAGCTTCCTTACCCCCCGCATCCGTCTATAATCAAAATGCGAAGACCCTCTCTGAAATTTTTTCACTACATTCGGGCTGCAATGTAGCGGGACTAACTTCTTTACCCACACCCGTCCATGATGTGGGAACCCTCTCTGCAATTGATTCACTACATTCGGGCGAAAATGTAGTGGCCCTTGCTTACTTCTTACTGCATTCGGGCTCTGCAGCACGTCGCTAGGCGGGGACGCCCTAAAACAATGCTCATAATTTTTGTAATCCATGTATAAATCCGACGAAGTTTTACGCTGGCTGTCGGAAGCCTAACACAACCCTCTTCCTTTATCCGGGCTTGGGACCGGCAATGCAAGGGTGATCCCTTACATGGGCGGAGTTACTATAAAAATTAACAACAGTTAGGTAAAATCCACAAGAATTGATATCTTAAGGTTTAGAGGGCACTAGATACTAGGAGTCTAAGCACACCAAAAATGTTGGTTCTATGAGCATCCAACCTAGCCTTGATGTCAGTCTGTTGGATTGAAATGATCCGCTGGTGGAGTCCTGTATGGTAGGAATGGGTAACTGACTACTTATATAGGCGAAGGGGATTAGGCGAGGTCATTGTTCACAAGTAGAGAAGAGCTCTGCTATTAGATGGTTGCCTGTCACAAGATAAAGTAATTTTAGATAAGCTGACATCTAGTGGGAGTACCTGTAGCACATAGTCTACAATTAAGAGTCATGAACATGATAACATGAGTAGGAAAACGGTCCACCTAAATGGGACTAGCAGATAAGAATGGAGAGTTCACTAGGACAACCCATGCTTGTTTCTAAAAACTTGATATGTATCCATGGTTATCTAGCACAATGTTAGGGAGGGGGGAGAGGGGCACAAATTTTCCTACTTTAGGCTATCTTTTGGGGTGCATGTTAAATTCTGAGGCTATCTTTCGGGGTGCATGTTGATATTGCAACCATCTGTGTCTGCACCCCATATCCATAGTGGTACCAGATGCACTGATTTTTCTACTTTAGGTTGCTTGTCTCCCCACCGTCTAAACAGGTTTTCATTTGGGTGTAGCTAAAGGTTTAAGTGTGGATTTACATGTCCAGAGGAAACGAGCAATTGATTCAGTTAGGTTTGTTTGGTTGGCCCTGCACCTGCATAGGCATGATCTTGTTGTCACTTGCTCTGATATGGTTTGGAGTCAAAATGTGAGGTTGATTGGAGGTTATGGGTATTTTTGTAATTATAGTTACATTAAGTGTCATAATATATTCTTAGTATAAGGCACTCCCTTATATATACATTTTTTCATTTCTTTCTGTATTTTGTTCTTAAGAAGTCAAAGTGGACGTGTATGCTTGTCCTGGTTCCCGTATGGGAGTAAAACTTGAGAATTGACTTCTAGGACTATTTTCTTCATATTTCAACGTAATGACTACTTTTAAATCGACTTTTTATCTTGTGTCCACTTAATGCTTTTGGGATCTTAGTGCTGTTGTTTATGGCCCAAATTTAGGAAGTGCCATCATCATATCAGGTACTTCTTTTCCATGGTCATTATTATGAGGCCATCGTTAATCTTTATTCTATTTGATTATTTTAGATAATGAGTTATTCCTATGGGAGAAAAGGACCCACAAGCCTTGATTTTTAAATGAGGTTGGATGCTTTAAGAAGAAAAAAAATACTAAAATGCATTTGTTGTATTGGCTGCTTCCCGAAACAACAGGAAAGAATAAGACGGATGCAGAATGTATTCAACCGAGAAAGAAATAAATACCGAAGAAGCTACGAGAATTGGAGAGAAAATGGTGCTGGTGCATATCAACATTTTCAGAGGGATGATTGGTACTGGAAGACTGATACATCTTACAAGGACCAAAGAACCAATCCTAGAGCCACTCAGAATGGAAGTTATGCAATGTCACATCATTATGCTGTTTTGGGCCTTGACAGGTAGCTGGATGAACCACAAAATTCTTGTTTAGAATATCCTTTTTTCTGGTAAAAATTTTCTGCATAATCTTTTTTTCTAGCCGACCCCGTCTAGTATGGGAAAAGGCTTAGTTGTTGTTGTAGTTGTTGTTGTATAATCTTTTTTTCCCCCAGTGCTTACGTAGATGCTGTTGCACTGTGGTTGTTCATAGCGGTAGCATAGTTTATGTGGTGTGCACCCTATCATGAACTGGTAACATAAGACGATAATAAGACTAAAAGGAGCTGAGTTAGCGACATATGCTTCTTTAAAAATGATTCTTGTTTTTGATTTATTCATGAACATACCAAGTTGTGGTATGTCACATTGGTCGGCCATCTGGTATATGGTACCAAATTGTGACAATTTTTCGCATAGCAGTTCCATATCACCTTACTATTGGCGAAAAGCCTACCAGCATGATGGAATGAGGGAGGTGTGTATATCATGTAAATGAAGGACATCACTAAAATGTTAGGAACCTATACGGAATGTACAAATTCTTTGCAGACACATGCACTATGTCCTAAATATTTTGTACAACTCAATGCCGAATGTGCCTAGAAGCAACATTTCAGCTTTGGTACATGGACATTTTAAAGTGTTCATATTACATATATGATGTAAGTATCATTTCTTCAGAATAGAGGCATTTCTCTATAACATCTTCTTGACTGAGCACTTCTAGTGCACAACTAACTTGCCAAACCATGTATTTTGTCCAGCTCTCATTTTATCTGATTCATGTCCACATATGCTAAATTGAAAAACTCTAATACATGTTAGGGAAGGATGGTACGTAATTCAGTAAAACATTAGCTCCCAATGCCAACTTCTAGAACCAATAATTCCGGTATCATGTTTTAAAGGGTTACAGTAGAATGGAACCACTCAGTCATTCATGCATATGATAATTTCTCTTATAGCTTATATCACATTCTTTTACACGAGTACCCATGGTAATGACTACATAGAGAGTTATAAATCATCATTATGTTGCATGCGGTGTTGTGCTACTGTTGTCATGGGTGAAGATGCAGGATACACCATGTGAACAAGATGTTACAGGTCAGGTTGAATCTGAAGTAAATTCGATTGTTTGCAGTGTTGCTTCTTCTAACTTTGGCTCATCCGTTTACCTGAGCTGAGGACCTCTAACCGCTTGAATGCCCCCTTCTAGTGGCACTCCTACAGATGACTGTTGCCCATCATTCTGGAGTAGATTTTTCCTTTTAAACTTTTTATGCAGGCCTTAGTTTCTATAACAATTAATTAAAATGAATATATTATAACATATTATTCCTCATTCCTTAGTTCATACATGGATGCTAACCTGATCATGTCCCGAGACACGGACCTTTTTTGTAGTAGTAATAGTGCTTTAAATTGGTTTTATGATATTACTGATTGCTTCCCGACGTATTTTGTTTTTTAGATTTTCATTCTGCAGTGCGTCATTACTTTCTTATTGTTTAATAGTCAGTTTCATTAAGATTTCTTTTTTTTTATTCACGTTTACATGAAATTTTGTGAGGGATCACCCTTGGATGGCCGGTCCTGGATAAATGAGGAGAGTTGCGTTAGTCTTCCAACAACTAGCTTAAAACTTTGTCGAACTTATCTACCATGGATTCTACAAATTATGAGCATTGCATTGGGGCACTCCCTCTTAGCGTCGCACAGAGCTCGAATGGAGTGAAAAGTAAGCAAGGGCCTTTACGTCTTCGCTAGATGTAGTGAATCAATTGGAGAGAGGGTTCTTATATCATGGACATGTATGGATAAAGAAGTTAGTCCTGCTATATTATCGCCCGAATATTACAACAACGGTCTCCACATTTTCATAATGGACAAGTAAATTAACGGAGGTGGTAGATACTATGATTCTGAGAAAGATTCACATTTTATGTTTACAAGAGACACACTGGATTGGAGAAAAAGCAAAGGAGATTGAGAATACATGTTTTAAATTATGGTACTCGGGAAAGGAAAAGGCTCGGAATGGAGTTGGTATTATTATAAATAAATATTTAAAGGATAGTGTAGTAGATATGCCATAATATGGTGATCGAATTATGATGGTGAAATTAGTGTTAGGAGTAGAGGCTTTGAATATAGTTTGTGCTTATCCACCCCTAGTAGGATTAAAATATAGTATAAAGAAGGCTTTTTGGAAGTTGTTAGATAAGGTAATTCAAAGAATTCCACAAAATGAGATGATTTGTTTAGGAGGATATTTAAATGGACATGTCGGTAAAGATGCATTAGGATATCAATGTATTCATGAAAACTATAGTATTGGGAATATAAACGAGGAGGGTAGGGAGATTTTAAATTTTGCTATGGCTTTTGATCTCTTTACAGCCAATACAATTTTTAAAAAATGAGATGAATATTTAATTACTTATAAGAGTGACTTATCACAAACATAAATTGATTATTTTTTTACAAGAAAAAAGATAGATCGTGTTGTAAAGATTGTAAGGTAATTCTAGGACAAAGCTTAGCTACTCAACATCGACTTTTAGTAATGGATTTGTAGGTAAAAAGGTAGACAAAAAAGAATATGGTGTATAGAGCTATTCGGAGTAGATGGTGGAACCTCAAATATGAGAAAGCATATATATTTAAATAAAAAGTATCTTAAGGAGATACTGGGAATTATATAGGTACACCTTGTGATATGTGGAACAATATGACTATACATATTAGTGAAGTGACAAAAGATATGTTAGACATATCTAAGCGAGGCATGCTGGCACAAAAGAAGCTTGGTGGTGGAGTGAAGTGGTGTAAGATAAAATCAAGGCAAAGAAGGGCGAAAAAGGCCATTGATGAAGCAAAAACCAAAAATTGGGAGGATTTATATAAAAAACTTAACTCAAAAGAAGGTGAAAGAGTTATTTTTAGAATAGCTAAGGCTAGAGATAAGTAAACTAATGATCTTACTTTTGTTAGATGCATTAAAGATAAGGATGAGAAGATTCTAGTGACGAAAATGAAAAAATTATTTTTATAAGCTTTTTAATGAAAATACATATATTAGTATTAGCTTAGAAGAGTTAGGTAAATCAGAAAAATATATAAACTGTACTTTCTATCGGTGTATTCAAAAGAATAAAGTCAAAGAGGCTCTTAAATATATGAAGGTTGGTAAATCTGAAGTACCACATAATATTCCTATAGAAGTATGGAAAATCCTATGAGAGGTGGGGCTCACTTGGCTCACAAGACTATTTAATGAAATATGGAGAACCCAAAAGATACCGGAAGAATGGAGAGCGAATACACTTATATCCATATATAAGAACAAGGGAGATATTCAGAATTGTTCAAATTATCGAGGTATCAAGTTAATGAGTCATACTATGAAATTATGAGAAAGAATTATCGAATGTAGGTTAAGACAAGTATCGACTGTCGAGTGCAACATAGAGCCAATTCAAATTCATGGCTGACAAATCTACTATTAAAGTGATTCACCTATTGAGACGTCTTATCGAACATTTTAGAGAAAAAAAAACTTTCACATGATATTTATTGATATAGAAAAAGCTTACGGTATGATGCCAATAGATGTTCTTTAGAAAACCTTGTAAAAAAGAGGTATCCTATTGACATACATAAATCTTATAAGAGACATGTACGATGGTACAAAATCATGCGTGAGGACTTATGAAAGAATGACATACTCCTTTGAAGTTAAGATTGGTTAGATTAGGTATCAACTTTAAATCCATATTTATTTATATTGGTCATTGATGAGTTAACAAAACATATTAAAGATGAAGTACCTTGGTTTATGTTATTTGGAGATGATATTGTGTTAGTGGATGAGTCTAAGGAAAAAGTTAATAGGAAATTGTTATTATGGAGAGAATTGTTAGAAAGTAAAGGCTTGTGACTTAATAGAACAAAAACAGAATATATGGAATGTAAGTTTGATCATTTGGGTACTTCACAGGACATAGAAATTAAGATTGGGACACAATGCATCCCTCACAAGGAAAGTTTTAAATACTTAGGGTCAATTTTTCAAAGTGATGGAAAAATTGATGGAGATGTTACGCATAGAATTAATACCGGTTGGTTAAATTGGATAGGGGCATCAGGGATTCTGTGTGATAAGAAGATATCATTAAAGTTAAAAGGTAAATATTATAGAGCAACAATTAGACCTAGTATGTTTTATGGTTATGAGCGTTGGGCAATTAATCATCAACATGTGGAAAAGATGTTTGTAGCATAAATGAAGATGTTGAGATGGATGAGTGGTCACACAAGGAAAGACCAAATATTAGAAACCAATTGGGAGTAGCACCAATAGAGGATAAAATGAGAGAAAATCGTTTAAGATGGTTTGGGCATGTAGAAAGATGATCAAGGGAGGCTCTCGTAAGAAGATATGAAAAATTAGATTGTGAAAATGTTAATAGAGGAAGAGGACGACCACAAAAGTGTTGGAAAAAAACTATAAAGAATGATCTAGTTTATATTGAGTTAATTGCTAGCATGGCACATGATAGGGCTCTGTGAAAACAAAGAATCCATATAACCTATCCTATCTAGTATGAGAAAAGGCTTAGTTGTTGTTGTACATGTAATTTCCTGAATCTTGCAGAGATAAACATCTATCCTGTCATAAAAAATAATTAAGTTTTAACTTCTGTACAGAGGATATTGCTACAGTGCTACTGCTACTGATCTTTTGGTTCTCTTTAGGTACAGAGAAGCCCCATACACAGAGGCGGAGATTAAGGTAATCCTAATTATTTCTGCATTAAGAACATTCGTCTCTTTGTGAGCATGCTCATTTCTGCATTAAGATGTTTGTCTCGTTCTGCCATAGGAGGCAATTACTTTTGGAAAAGCATAAAGTTTGAAACTATTTGTCTTGTGTGATTAACATTCTCGAACTGCTGACTTTCTATTCTTTGGACGCTCACTGGCCTTTCCTCTTACGGGTGCTTGGGGCCGGCACAAAAGCATCTCTTGCTCAGTTCGAAGCAAAATTAAGAAAACGTTTGGCTTGGTTATAGCCAAAGCCAAGTCTGAACCTAGGTGGCTCGAGCTTGGCTTTGGGACAAACTCTAGAAGCTAATCTAGCACCGCCTGCTTGAACCAAAAACCTAGTGATCTGGTTTTTGGGGTTTAGTTTCTAAAGATGGAATTTGAACCAATCATACTTGCTTAGTTCTTCTTTTGTCAGGATTGTGTTTTAATATATCTTGGTCACACTATGGCAGGAATTTTTTTAGAGTGTGTTTCTTTGTAAAATCATGGGAAAGACTTAGATATTTTAAAATATTTTGGATATATAGAGTAAAAGAAATAACAAACCGTAATATGATAAAAATATTAAAGATCACATGAGTGGGTGTTTTCAAGACAAACTAAATTCACAAGCATATACTTGAAAATATTTTAAATAATAAGAATCTACAATTACTTGCCATACTTTGATTTCATCGAGATTTTCATGTTATCTTCGATTTCTTGCTAGATATTCTCAAGTTTTTGCTTTTCTCTGGGAAACTGAAAATCTATAATTTGAAATTCTTGCTGATATCGATGACTTATGTTTAGACAACTTGTTGAGCTTCATGAGCCTACCAGGCTGTGTTCAATACTGTTGGGCCTGATTTGAGTAACTAACCGAGGCTGATCATGTGGTTGGGATCGGCTAGCTCAGGATAACTCTAGCATCTCAGTGGCTCAGCCCGAGTCTACAGGAGACTAGCTCAAACCAGGCCTGGGCTTGCTCAGCTCATTGTCCACCAGCACTTGCATTAATGTAGTCAAGAGGTTTTCAATAGGCTTGCCAAGCCAAAACCAAAACTATGGTTCCGCACTGCAGGATCATAGTTGCCCATCTTGGGCCATATTTGCATTTACATCTCAAAAGCAAGATAACCTTTTATTGTTTCCTCTCAACAGTTTCAATGCCAGCTTTTCCTATTGCCCCAACTTCTCCCTATTCCACGTTAGAGCTCCATTGAGCTTCATTTGGCTGTTTCTTTAAATATTGAAAACCACCTTAGTCGTGTCTCTCATTATCTATTCTGTAGGTGCATTTTTTAATAGGCATTATATCGAACTATTTATTCCTTACTGCACTCTTGTAGTGAGGGTTGCTTTTTAGATGTTTTCCCTATTTGATTTATCATTTTGTGCATTAAATTGCATTTGATTTATTCCTTACTAATTATGTCACTCTATTAGGGTGAACTATAATTTCCTTGTTGGTAGAAACTTAGATGAGATGATAAAGGGTGATGTGAAACTCCTCTTGTAAAGTCTGTATTTCCCTTGAAAGGACATGCCTGTGACGGTTGGTGTACGACTTGAGTGTAGGCATTCTTGAATCTCATTCAAGTACTTCGAATTTATGCATTAATGTCTAAAGCTCACTTAAGTGATTGGTTATATGGTAGCAGATTAAACATCAACCAACTCAGCCAAACTCGAACAAAAATTGTACAACATATCTCTGCCCCATGTGCTCAGGTGCAGCCAATACAGATCTTTCATTTTTGAAGTAAAGTTGAGTAACTTGCACTTGCATTTATCCCACGTATGGGTTGGGAAAACCGGTCAAAGTGGACTGACATGCACTACTTGTGCATAATTCATCGACCAAAGGTGAGAATCAGGCTAGGGTTCTTCTGTCAAATGATTCACATGGTAGGCTCCTCAGCCTCTTGGTGGGTTCTGGATCTATGCATTAGTAAATGTCAAACTCATTTAGGAGTATTGGATTTTATATGATACTGTTGTTTGAATCAGATTAAGTATGAGCCAACTCAGCCTAAATTCACATAAAACTAAAATTTTGAACTTGTAAGGAGTTGCTCCTTGATTACTTTTTATGGTGGCTACCAAAGTCCACCAATACAAATCCTCATTATATATAATCACAAATGTGACTGCTTTATGCTCTTACAAAGCACAACCCAATAACAAACTGAATGCAACTGATATAACTTCAAAATATCATTCATTAACATGCCATGTAGGCATACAAAACAAAATACAAAGTGGAGAATATATAGAGGAGAGCCAGTCTCCAATTGGCATGAGAAACTAGATGGTGAAGAGAAAGAGAAAGATTACAAAAGTATTGAAAGGAAACAATAAAGAATGATCTAGCTTATGTTAAATTAATTGTTAGCATGACACATGATCAAACTCTATGGAAATAAAAAATCCATGTAGCCGACCCCTTGTAGTATGGAAAAAGGCTTAGTTGTTGTCTTTGGCATGAGCACTGAATCACACTGATGGGATGGCCTAAAGTTCCTTGCTGAAAAAATTTAATTTCCTTATTACTGTGTGAACCATGGATTGTTCTCTGGGTGAATGTTTCATTCTAGTTAATGAAAGAGGTACTTATTATTGTACAATGTTGCATCCATCTTTCAGAACAGCTGGGAATTGGGATCTGTCTTCTCTACCTTGTCTAGACCAAAAAAATTCATGTGGATATGTTTAGACAACTGTAGTAAGTTAGGACGCGAGAATGATATTTATCCTGTCTATTGGTTTCTCCTTTTGTCCAGTAATGTGCAACGTAGCTGTGTTTCGTGTGTGATCTCACAGTCTGTAACTGGTTATCTCGTGAGATACTGATTCTTATTTTATGCTCTCGTCATGTTCATGCTTCGTAAATTATTGTTGGATTGAGTTATGTTACTGGGGTTCAATTTTTTGCTTTTCCTTGTCTCTCATATATTAAAACTGGTCTGCTCCCCCAATAAAAAGAAAGAGAAAGTTGTCTGATTTTTTGTTGTGTGCATTCCCAAGTCCACGCTTCTCTTTTAATTTGTGGTGTTGAAAATTGTCTGCTTCTGCCTGCCTCTATGACAGTAAAAGTTGACTCTTTCTCAACTAAAAAGAAGAAGTTTGTGCACGTAATGCACCCTTGTGTTTTAATTTGTGTGGTCGCTAGTTCCTATTCAAATTCCAGATTCTCGGTTCACTTAATGAGTGACTTCCTATGAAGTAATTTTCAGACATCAGATTTAGGTTATATGTTCTTATAAAGTTTTGGTCATTGTAGAGTGCATTCAGAGCAAAGGCAAAGGAGTACCACCCTGATCAAAATCAGAGTAACAAAGGTTAGTTAGAATACGGACGCGTATGTGTAACTAAGAAGCAATGTCTATGTCTCTTCAGTTTTGCATGGTTACCGTGGACATTGAGTATAAACGTTAAAGTGCATCACTTTTGCTGCTTCTTTACCCATCAGCATGGGGTTCATTCTGTTACTTGTCTCGTTTTATTGATGTTTTAGAAAAGAAGACAAAAAGTCTTATTTAACCTAGTCTTGATGGGAGGCAAGATAATCCCCTTGTTTCTTAGAAATTCCTAAAAGCTATCATCAAATGCCAAGGAAATGGCTGATGAAATGACAGTGTGATATAGCTGAAGCACTTCAAAAATCATGGCGGATCAAAGCAACACTTGTGTTGAGAAAATATAATTCATTACTTGCATGTATAAGTACATCTATATTGGCATAGAATGAGTGGAAGGAAAGAGGAGGTTGACCTTGTATGTTTATACAAGTGGAAGTGAGAAATAGCCTTTGGGAAAGCCCAACATCATCCTAAACAAAATGAGAACAATATTTCAATGCAAAAGCAAAGAAGTGAATATTTCATTAGAGGCTAGACTTTTGTGCACCTACTCCTGAGAAAACAATTCCTAGGAAGGTTTTAATATCTATGTAAACTAGCTTACGTTCATCAGATCTATATACATCAGATTACTATGTGGGATCCTAATATCGCTTACATTCTAACAGAAAGTTGATCAATGCTGATAGGAATCAATTACCGCCTGTTTTTTATTGCAGAGGCTGCTGAATCTAAGTTTAAGGAGGTAATGACATCCTATGAAGCCATCAAGTTAGAAAGAAAGAATGCTAAATACTGATGCCAACAAGACCGTTGAGAAGAATCTGATACGCAGTCACAGCGAAAGGCATACCATTCATGGGAGGTGATGACCTCTTATTTTTTGTATGAGAGATCTATTCTCTAAGATGTGATCAATTTAATCTGCACTGTTAGAATATAAGATCCTTGTTGGACTGTTTTCTCGGTGAATATGAATATATATATATATATATTTATATTTATGGGGGCATGTTGGGGCTTGCTTTGTAATGTGTAACATGCTTCTACATGCAAGATAGGACGATGCCACCTGTGGAATGTATCATGTAACATATGTTGCAATAAGAACAGGAAAAAAACCTATAATTCAAAATAACAAGGAAGAAAGCTACTGCTGTCAACTTACTGAACTTTCTTAAACTTGAAATAATACTATTGTGTTCATCAAGAATAGTGGAAACATGGTGTTGTCCGAGTGCCCCTACTTTTGGGAGGATTTGGGGCTTGCAATTTGAGGCCAATATGCTAGGTCGTCTTCATTGAAAGAGGGGAGAAAATGTACACGTAATTTCTATGAGGCTATTCTGGTGGTCAAACTTTAATAGAAGATTCTCTCATGTAAAACTGGAACTTCAATGTGAATACTCGTGTCTTTTCCATGTTTGTATTGATTCATCTGGAATTTCCTATCTTGCCTGTCCAAGTTGTGTTTAGTAAATAGTTGGATACGAAGTTGTATCCTTTTAGAGACCCTGATATGGAGGCCCTTTAAGTGCATGACCTGAAAATGCTTTTCTAGCTGCGTGCTCGCCCTATAGTCTTGAATGAGAGTGCCTCTTAAGTCTTACCAAGAGAGAGTTGATGACACCAAAACAGCGTTTTGGGACCTGATACTGTGTGTTCTGCTTCATAATGTTTTGTTTTATAGATTGTTCTTATTTTGAAATCCTTGTGAACTTATGATATTTATGCAGTTGTAGTTTCTAAGAAAGCTGACAAAGCTGTAAATATAGAGAATTTAGCATTTTGCTACTACACCAGTAAAGTTCATTTATACATGATCTTTGAGTTGGAGAGAAAATGTACTGCTCATATAATTAATCAAGTTGGTTAAAATTGAGAGGTGTATCAGGTACTCTATGTGACAAGAAAATACCATTAAAATTGAATACTAAATATTATAGAATAGCAATTAGACCTGCCATGTTATATGGTTCAGAGTGTTGAGCAGTAATCATACACGTACAAAAGATGTCTGTTAAAAATGAAGACACTTAGGTGGATGTGGAAAGAACTGTATACATAATGAGGTTATTGAAAACAAATTGGTAGTGACACCAATAGATGCTAAAATGGGAGAAAATCATTTGAGATGGTATGATAAGAAGGTATAAGAAACTAGATGGTGAAAATGTTAAAAGAACAAGAGAAAGACTAGAAAATTGATGGAAGAAAATAATAAAGGATAATCTAGCCTATGTTGAGTTAAAGAAACTAGATGGTGAAAATGTTAAAAGAGGAAGAGGAAGATCACAAAAGTGTTGGAAGAAAATAATAAAGAATTATATAGCTTATTTTGGAAGGTATGAGAAACTAAACGGTGAAAATGTTAAAAGAGAAAGAGGAAGACGATAAAATTATTGGAAGGAAATAATCAAGAATAATATAAGCTTATATTGAAGAACTTTGGAAAAGAAAGGTATTGAGGTTAATATTGGATTACATCAAGGATCATCTTTAAGTCCTTATCTCTTTGTATTGGTTATTGACGAGCTGACAAAACATATTCAAGATGAATTCTGTTGGTGTATGCTATTCGTGGATAACATTGTATTGGTGGATGAGTCTAAGGAAAAAATAATAGGAAATTGGAACTATGGAGAGAAACATTAGAAGTGAAGGCTTTCGAAGTAGTAGAACAAAGACAAAATATAAATCATTTGGTTACTTCAAATGATATAGAAATTAAGATTGATCTCATTACATCTCTTCCAAAGAAAGTTTTAAATACCTAGGTTCAGTTGAAAAATTGACGGAGATGTTACACATAGAATTAATGCAACAACAAACAACAACAACAACTAAGCCTTTTCCCATACTAGGCGGGGTTGGCTACATGGATTCTTTGTTTTCACATATCCCTATTGTGTGCCATGTTAGCAGTTAACTCACAATAAGCTAGATCATTCTTTATTGTTTCTTTCCAACACTTTTGTGGTCGTCCTCTAGCTCTTTTAATACTTTCCAAATTTAGTTTTTCTAACCTTCTTACAGGTTCTTCTTTTGATCTTCTTTCTATATGTTCAAACCATCTTAAACGATATTCTCTCATTTTATCCTCTATTGGTGCCACTCCTAATTTGTTTCTAATAACCTCATTATGTATATGGTCTTTTCTTGTATGACCACTCATCCATCTCAACATCTTCATTTCTGTCACAGACATCTTTTGTACATGTTGATGATTAGCTGCCCAACACTCAGAACCATAAAACATGGCAGGCCTAATTGCTGCTCTATAATATTTACCTTTTAATTTTAATGGTATCTTCTTATCACAAAGAATACCTGATGCTCCTCTCCATTTTAACCAACCGGCATTAATTCTATGCGTAACATCTCCATCAATTCTTCCATCACTCTGAAAAATTGACCCTAGGTATTTAAAACTTTCCTTTTGGGGGATGCAATGTGTGCCAATTTTAATTTCTATGTCATCTGAGGTAACCAAATGATCAAACTTACATTCCATATATTTTGTCTTTGTTCTACTAAGTTGGAGGCCTTTGCTTTCTAATCTTTCTCTCCATAGTTCCAATTTTCTATTAACTTTTTCCTTAGACTCCACTAATACAATGTCATCTGCAAATAACATACACCAAGGTACTTCATCTTGAATATGTTTTGTTAACTCATCCATCACCATTATAAATAAGTATGGACTTAAAGTTGATCCTTGATGTAACCCAATATTAACTTCAAAGAAGTATGTCATTCCTTCATGAGTCCCCACACATGTTTTTGCACCATCATACATCTCTCTTATAAGGTTAATGTATGTCAATGGGATACCTCTTTTTTTCAAAGTTATCCAAAGAACCTCTCTCGGTACCCTATCATAAGCTTTTTCTAGATCAATAAATATCATGTGAAGGTCTTTCTTTTTTGCTCTAAAATGTTCCATAAGACGTCTCAAAAGGTGAATCACTTCAACAGTAGATCTACTTGGCATGAATCCAAATTGGTTCTCTGTTGTACTTGATACTTGTCTTAACCTACGTTCGATAATTCTTTCCCATAATTTCATAGTATGGCTCATTAACTTGATACCTCGATAATTTGCACAATTTTGAATGTCTCCCTTGTTCTTATATATGGGTATTAGTGTACTTGCTCTTCATTCCTCGAGCATCTTTTGGTTTTTTCATATTTCATTAAATAGTCTTGTGAGCCAAGTGATTCCTATTTCTCCTAGTATTTTCCAAACTTCTATAGGAATATTATCTGGTCCTACCGATTTACCACCCTTCATATGTTTAAGGGCCTCTTTGACTTCATTCTTTTGAATACGTCGATAGAAATTATGGTTTATATACTTTTCTGATTTGTTTCACTCTCCTAAGCTAAGACTAACATCTTTATTTTCATTAAAAAGCTTATAAAAATAGTTTTTCCATCTATTTCTTATATCATCATTTGCCACTATAATTTTTTCATCCTCGTATTTGATGCATCTAACATAATTAAGATCTTTAGTTTTCTTATCTCTAGCCCTAGCTATCCTAAAAATATCTCTTTCACCCTCTTTTGAGTTGAGTTCTTTTTATTAATCCTCCCAAATTTTAGCTTTTGCTTCATTTACGGCCTTTTTCGCTTCCTTCTTTGCTTTCTTAGCCTCTAAAGTTTCACTAGTTTTCTTAGCATAATGTAATTTGTAGCATGCCCTCTTTGCCTTGATTTTATTTTGCACTACTTCACTCCACCACCAAGCTTCTTTTTGTGCCATACACTTCCTTTAGATACACCTAACACATCTTTCGCCACTTTCCTAATATGTATAGCCATATTGTTCCACATATCACAGGGTGTACCAACATAATTCCAAACATCTCTTTGAAGGACTTTCTGTTTAAATATATCTTCTTTCTCGTTTTTGAGGTTCCATCATTTAGTCCGAATAGCTCGATGCACTCTTTTCTTCTTTGTCCATTTTTTTATTTGTAAATCCATAACTAAAAGTCGATGGTGGGTGGTTAAGCTTTCACCTGGAATTACCTTGCAATCTTTACAACACACTCTATCTTTTTTTCTACAAATAAAGTAATCAATTTGTGTTTGTGATAAGCCACTCTTATAAGTAATTAAATGTTCATCTCATTTTTTGAAGATTGTATTGACTATAAAGAGATCAAATGCCATAGCAAAATTTAAAATCTCCCTACCTTCATCATTTATATCCCCAAAACCAAAGTTTCCATGAATCCCTTGATATCCTAATGCCTCTTTACCGACATGTCCATTTAAGTCTTCTCCTAAACAAATCATCTCTCTTTGTGGAATCTTTTGAATCACCTTATCTAACTCTTCACAAAAAGTTGTCTTTATACTATCTTCTAGTCCTACTTGGGGTGCATAAGCACAAACTATATTCAAAACCTCTGCTCCTAACACTAATTTCAACGTCATGATTCGGTCATCATATCGTTGTATGTCTATTACACTATCCTTTAAATCTTTATTTATGATAATACCAACTCCGTTTCGAGCCTTTTCTTTACCCGAGTACCATAATTTAAAACGTGTATCCTCTATCTCCTTTGCTTTTTCTTCAACCCATTTTGTCTCTTGTAAACAGAATATGAATCTTTCTCCGAATGATAGTATCTACCACCTCTATTAGCTTACTGAATAATGTTCCGATATTCCAAGAACCAATACGAATCTTATTATCTAGGACTAGCTTCCTTACCCCCCGCATCCGTCCATAATCAAAATGCGGAGACCCTCTTTGAAAAATATTCAATACATTCGGGCGACAATGTAGCGGGCTTAACTTCTTTACCCACACCCGTTCGTGATGTGGGAACCCTCTCTGCAATTGATTCACTACATTCGGGTGAAAATGTAGTGGCCCTTGCTTACTTATTACTGCATTCGTATTCGGGCTCTGCAACACGTCGCTAGGCGGGGACGCCCCAAAACAATGCTCATAATTTTTGTAATCCGTGTTGTAAAAATCCGTCGAGGTTTTACGCTGGCTGTCGGAAGCCTAACACAACCCTCTTTTATTCGGGCTTGAGACCGACAATGCAAGGGTGATCCCTTACATGGGCGGAGTTTAAAGAATACCTAGTGCTCCTCTCCATTTTAATGCATGTTGGCTAAAATAGAGGTGCATCAGTATTCTATGTGACAAGAAGATATCATTACAGTTGAAAGGTAAATATTATAAAGTAGTAATTAGATCTGTTGTGTTGTATGGTTTTGAGTGTTAGGTAATTAATCATCTAACATGTACAAAAGATGTCCATGATGATGAGATGGATGAGTAGTTGCACAAGGAAAGACCGTATATGTAATGAGGTTATTGAAAACAAATTAGGAGTGGCACTAATAGATGACAAAATGAGGACAATTAGTTTAAGATAGTTTGAACTTTGGACACATATAAAAACGACGTCGAAAGGAAGCTTCGGTAAGAAGATATGAGAAACTAGATTGTGAAAATGTTAAAAGAGAAAGAGAAAGACCACAAAAGTATCGGAAGGAAAGAATGAAGCATGATTTAGCTTATGTTAATGGTTAGAATGACACATGATCAAACTCTATGGAAACCAAGAATCCATGTAGCCGACCCCATCTAATATGGAAAAAGGCTTAGTTGTTGTAATATAGCTTATATTGAGTTAACTATTAGCATGACACATGATCGAGCTTTATGGAAACAAAGAACCCACGTAGCCAACCCCATCTAGTATGGGAAAAGGCTTAGTTGTTGTTACTTCTTGCTGCTCATTTGTATTTTATATTTCTTAAGGGTGATTTATGGCTGTTTTGGTGAATGGGTCTGATTGCCTCTAATTTCATATACTATGAACTAATGCGTGCTGTTCAGAGGCATCAGCTATTGTGTAGGGGCCTCATTTAGATCTGAGATAGTCGATGGACATGTTTGAAATCTCACTATTTGGGGACTTGGGTTGTATTGAGCTTGCCGAATCAAGCTGTTGTGTCAAATCCTTTTCCTATCAACTTGTCTTAGTCTTGTTCTGTATTAACTTGTCTTGGTTTTCATTTGATTGATGTGGTCACCAATAGAATGTGCTTTGCCTTTTCAGATGATATGATCAAGGGTTTCCACCAATTGTATGAACTTGTTAGTCTTCTTCTGTTATCTACCTGGTTTAGATTGGTGAACCGACCCAAACAAATGCTTAAATTGTGGAGAAAGGGATGGAAAAGCTTGATGTGCTGGTTCCGTTCATTGGAAAACCGTACCTGTGTCGGGAGAATGTCGCCTGATTGCGTTGTAAAACCTCACTCCTGTCCTTCAAGGAACCTGTGACCCTTGTTCCTACTTAAGTGATAACCTTGTAAATATATTCCAGTTTCATAGTTGTCATTTTTCAGTTTGAGTACGGATACAAGTTAATATCATCTACCGAGAGTTAACCATGTGCTCGCACTTTCTCATGTTCAAAGGTAATCCATAGCTCTTGAAAAGGAACAGGATCAATTAACTTAGTAGAATTCGTCTTGTAAACAGTAGGAACCTAAAGCATTGAAAAGAAAAACTGATCGTGGAATCTCTTTGAATATTGTAGCTTAATGAAAGAGTGCATTGATATAGCTGCTGTTGGAAAGTTGCACTTAGGAAAAAACATGTCATTGGTGGTTCTTTTAGCAAAAAATAGCAGGAACTCTGTCTTGATTTTTAACTAGTGCAGTTCTCTCTTTATGGATGAGCAAGTTGGGATTGGCCAGACCTCAACTTGCTATACATAAATATTGGCCACTGTGATTGACAATGGCACTGGTCTGGTGATTTATCCTGCAAAGAGAGGACCGCTTTTAGATAACTAACGCATCCTATAGTCGATGAGGGTACATGTTGAAGAAATCTTCGAGTTGCTGCTGTATCTCCTGCTCTTTGGCATTCCTAATTCTCACTTCTTCTTGTTCAATGCCTTCTAATAAGATTGGAAGATCTAAAGGCACCTGTCCCAATCTTTTGTACCCCGGAACATTTCCTCTTCACTTCATTTTTGGTCGGAAAAAATAACTCAGTTTAGACCTCTAAGAGAATTTTGGGTTTGAGGACGAATTTTGAACTGATTCACCTGCAACTCGGCCTAGACAGCGTTGCAACTTTTATGCAAGTTAGATGGCTGTATGATCATAATTCTAAACTACTCTAAAATCACAAGCAGGTTTTGGTCCGAACTGTCACATTTGATGAGGGTTCCGCATTGGCCACGAACACAAAACACATGCAACTATGGTCTGATATTTTTTATCCATAACAAGGACAACCGAAGAAATAAAGTTGCTTTGGGAACCCATCATATATTCTGTTAAGAGCATCTTGACTAGTGTGTACATTTTTTGGGTATGGAGTATTGACAAAAACTTTAACATATATATATATATATATATATATATATATATATATATATATATATATATATATATATATATATATATATATATATATATATATATATATATATATATATATATATATATATATATGTGCATGCATGTGCATTTGTGTGTGCGTGCATACTTTATATATCTATATATTATATACATGTGCGTGCATACACATGCAATCACTTTCTGGAGATATCTTTTTTCTGCATTAACCCCTTTTAACCAGCCTTAGAACGTAACTCCATTTAAACATGTTGCTTTAAACACATCTTATAATGATCGAAGTGTTGTCAGCACTAATACTAGGCCCCAACTTGAGTTATTTACCAATTGGCTGTTCTTTCAATAGCCTCTTTCTTATTATGATCAGAGTGCTGTCAGCATAGACAATGCCCTAACTTGAACGCATAACTCTGATCAAGGAACAAGTTTTTAATTAGAGTGTCAATCCATCTAGCACCGGAAGCTCTACGTACAAATATCTCGGGTTTCAGCTCTCTAACAGGTCAGGTGTTCGATGCTTAGAGGATGCATCTGCTAGAGGTCTCTAATTCCCAGCAAGTTTATACATGAAAAAGGAAAGCAAACAAAATTTCCTGAACACGATATTGCACTGCAGAGATGTCAGTTTGGATATTGCACTATCTATTTTAGAACTAACATATACATTTTGATGTCCGTGCACATGAAACCCAGTTTAGGCCCTAGACAAGGGTCTAAACCTCCGAGTCTTATGGTGGATGATCCAAGTATAAATCTTCATGATTTGGTTCTCCGCCAATTAAAAAGAAAAACAGACATCTTGGACTTCAGGGGGTTTCGGTGGCGGTGAGGATTCATTTGGGCAACAAATATCAACCATAGAGCTTTATGATTTTCCTTTCCCTCCTAACTCATAGTTGTTTAGTTGCATTGCATACTCAACCAACTTGATGCATTCAAAAGACATAGATCCAAAGCATCATATTCAGTATTATGAAGGCCTATCCAAGCATATGGCTTGCATACCAAACCCTCTTACAAAAGGGAACTGGAAAAACATAGCCAATGGTCCAGGCGGCTCACAACCTGGCATCTTCTGGCACTTGGTTCTTTGTTATCCAAAAAGGAAGAAGGAATTAGAAAAGGAAAAGATGATAGTGGGTCAGAGGCAAAGCAAATTTGTTTATGGACCTACATATGATTTCCAATACAAGGGACGTGTGGGTGGCAATTTCAGACACGACCCAACAACCCAACCTGAACCTGAATGCTGGACTGTTTCACTAGGTAACGATTTGGCAATATTAACTGCCCAAGAAATAAATCACGAACTTTGATCTTTATCTGCCAAATGGTGAAAACATTATCTTTACTGCTTTTACTACTATATAGCGAAGTGTTGGGGTGTATTAAAGCAATAACAATCTATCACTAAAATTTTCAAGCAGATGAAGATCGCCGAAGTGTTTCCTATATTCGTGTGAGCATTACAATGAGAGTGGATCCTGAATGGTTCCATGCTTAGAGGAACTGTTAAGTCAATGACGAGCTTATGGTTCATATACCGGGCGTTTGTTAACCTGGACGGCATAGACCCAATTTTCACATGAAAGACGTGTTTCGCCAAGATAAGTAATGAGATGGTGTTTTCTTATGAAAGATGCAGTTTTGAAAAATGTTAAGATTCGGTTTCAAATTGAATCATTCTTCGAAATAAAATATCCAAATACAATCCAATTGAATTGTCCGAATTGGAGTGAATATTTTCCGAAAACAATGTGAAATAACAAAAGTATTTTAGTATACAAAACAATGATGCCTGAATTAGAATCCACACAATAATTTTTCAACATTTGAATCGGATCACCTGATAGGTAACAGTTTGGTGAACATTGGTTTCTGACGAGAGAGTATTCCCCACCACAATAAGATGTAATTACAAAAAAACTCTGGTAGTAATACTAGGTTTCTAATAACACGAAGGGTCCATACCACAGGAGATTATGCCCCTTGAACCCTCAGAGATCCATGTTGGGCTTCAAGCACGGACCTCCGCAACCAACACAGATATCTTATTTCCGTGTCTATTTCATGTAGCAACGCAAGCTTTTTGGGTCGGGTCAATTTTGTGTCAACACAAATTGAAGCCACATCAATGTGCTGAGAATCTATTCAATATTCAATCACAGATGGGTTCAACTTATGTGTTCTCATCCCTTGTATTGGTAT
The DNA here is from genome assembly GCA_036023115.1 of Brasenia schreberi. Classification (NCBI taxonomy): domain Eukaryota; kingdom Viridiplantae; phylum Streptophyta; class Magnoliopsida; order Nymphaeales; family Cabombaceae; genus Brasenia; species Brasenia schreberi. The sequence goes on from JAYKKT010000090.1 coordinate 38,587,167, forward strand.
CTCAGATGAAAATCGATACCAATTCTTGTACAAGTTCCTTTGAATGTGATTTCTCTTTCGCAGGTTTGTGACGATGATCAGTTTTATTTATTGGCAAGCTGGGTTAGTCAGGCTGCTACCAGTTACAAACTACAGGTATCGAACTCATGACTAATTGTTTGAGAGCTCACCCTGAGATTGGCGAACTATGCCTGGCAGCCAGGTTGTAATAATGATTTAGCAAACTTGATCACTTCATGATGGTACTTAAAAGGTTTGAAATGGGGTATGGTTGCATATCATTCAGATTTAACCTAATTTTATGGAAACCACAACCAGTATCAAACTGGACATGGTTTTCTAAAACGAATACTGGCAATAGTCAGGTTTGGGTGCAAGATGCAACTTATACACGGACATCCCTAGGTATGTTCAGTGGCGGATGCACATTATGGTGGGGCGGGGCAGTCGCCCCACCCAAAATTCTGAAAATTGGTACTTTTGCATTGAAATTAAAAAAATTGAAAATTTTATAGCCCGCCCCACCCGAAACAAATTTCTAGATCCGCTGCTGGGTATGTTGAGCATAAAATGAACCACTTGAGAAATTATGAAAGAGCCAGGTATTGGACCATGAGGTTGGTCTGTGGCCAGGCCTGGTCGGTGCTAAATCGCTCGTTAGTGCCGAAGCTGGTGCAAGTGTTTAATGGATCCTGCATATGACCCACAAACTAGACATAGTCATACTTATCAAGAGGCTAAGAGGCATTGCACTTCCAAATGCAGTTCCCATTACCCTAATCTGACTCTAAACCAGTCCCAGGTCCTGATGAGCTAGGCCAGGCCTGATTGAACCAAGACTGTATCCGACGTACAGGCATCTTAAAGTTGGTTTGACCCACCAGCATTTCGTGTGGGTCGACCATTTTGCTTAAGATATCTCCTTGAGCTTGATATGTAGCAATCGGTTTGATCACAAGAACCGTTCATCTTGTTTTACCAAGGAAGAGCTCCTACCAAGAAAAAAAAAAGGGAAGCGGGGTTCAGGCAAATCTCTTGGAGGTGCCTGTAGAACCAAGGCAGTGTTCTCTGCCTCTTAATTTTCAGCTTATGATACACAATATTCATCTAATGTGAGGCATGAATCCTTCTTAAAACAAGAAATGATGTCACCTTCATATAACGGGAAGCTAGACCCATATTGTGCTTATTCAATCTGTTTGTTTTCTCTTTCCTTTTCTGGATTCATCAATTTAACATTTGTATTCAGATATAGTTCAGATCATTCACTGTATATTTTTCATTAATTATGGTCCATATAAGTTATAACCTGAACCATACCCCGTTGTGCATCCCAATGATGAAAGTGAAAGCATTAATGGTCATGAACCACACTGATGCAGAAACAATGCCACTACGATCCGGTGTATTTTCCACTCATTATAAACAGCAAAGTCTCTTTCTCCAATAATTCTTGTTTGCTGCTCTGTTTAGTGCATGTCTGCTGGCCGTCAAATTTGTGTGGCTTGATTGGTATGACATATTGTCCATAAACTTCATATATGAACCACAATATAAACACTATGCCACCCTCATTTGCGACATGCAAGGTGCTTGAATAGACCGACATCAGCGAAATCCAGTAACATTAGAGTCAGGTATCGAGAGCCTGCATTTTGTTTTGCAAGGCAAAGAGAAGTACTTCACTCCTTTGTATCGTCTTTCATTTTTGCAAAGTGTGTGGGGACAAAGAAATCTCATAGATGGGAAGGGAACCCGCAAATGTCTCAGAATTCAAACACCTCTGTGCTAGGTAATTATCGTAATATGGAATGATATATTCAACAAAGATTATTGTCATTTTCATAGTTAAGTTATTACACTTCCTCTGCCAATACTAATTCATTCAGATTGTTGTTGCTAAGGACCAAAATAATATTATCTTGGCCTAGCCGTTCTCACTAGGTGGTGTAGCTAGAAGATACGTTAGGATGCCATCTGTCCTAATTTATTTTTACTCGAGCATACTTAACTTTGAAGGTCTGATAATGGAAAATTGGATCTCACAACATCTCACACATGCATACTCAGCCCTATTCTTTGCTTTTCGGGTTAATGTTATTTAAAAAGTTATAAAAGTTTTTATATAAATATAAAATATATCTATTTTCGTGGCCCCTAAAGTAAAGGGTGAACATCACTCTTCTCACACTATTAGAAAAGATTGCGGTCCCTAGTAAAAGATATATGCAAGGGTGAACCCTTATTTTAGGCAAAATAATCAAAATATAACAAAAGGAAAGTGCCAGGTCAAGGACCATCAACAAGGCTCATGGTCCCCGGGCCTGATGCAGTAAGAATTTGAAGACAACAGTCACAAATTACAAACCTTGGTAAAGGTTTTCTGCAGAATTCAGCATGTACGAGTTTGGCCAATTTCTGTGTGAAAATGAATTATTCACATGAGGGGCGCCTCCGACTTTCAGTTGCAAAGGAGTCATGGTTTTGTTTCTTCATGGATTTTGAGTTCCAACCTAAAAGAAATCACTTTAAAAGCAAACTCTATATCTAAAACTTAGATGTAGAGCCAAGTTTGTCTTCCTGCAAGGCTTCTAAGATCCTAAACTCTTTAATTTTTAATCACAAGGTACCCTTTTCAAGGTAAACTTTAAGTTGGAAGATGATAACTACGCTTTACATGCCCCTTATCGCGCACCCATATCAGGAGAGGTTTAATATGAGGTCCTTTGTTTGCACCCCTTCTACAATGAACTCCATCTTCGTCCTCTTCTGATGTTTACCTATAGGTCAGCATCCTCCTTGTTTTTGAACCCGAAGCAGATGTGCTTGGCTACCCAGGGTCCCAGTGTACAACCACTAACTGCAAGCATTGTCTACATTTGCTAAACCTTCTAGTGTGGAACTCAAATATTGGTTATATTAACATAATTGCCATAGAAAAGGAAGAACTCTCCACCCAAGATGATAGCTCCTTAAATATAAATGCCAGATTACATATCTTAGCTGGTGGCTCTTGGTTGTCGTCTCACCGAAAGGGGCTAATTTCCCCCGTGTTCCACCTCAGGGGGCAGTGTACGTGATGGTACGCTGCCGTGTGAGCAAACACACTCAAGGGCCCACATGTACACATGAAAACAAAGGCACCCATAATTCTTGTTTGGAAATTTTGGATTAAAAGGTTGAATTCATTTTAAACTCTGAGACTGTTTGATTTTGTTTGATCTCCTCTGAGGGCGTATCGGCCTTGTGCATCAATGGGCTCAAGCGCGAACTTGTCTTATTACTGCTGCAAATAAGGCTACTACGCCCTCTTGGATGAGTCGTGTGTGTAGGGGAGAGGTTCAACAAGGTAGCAAACTGAGGCACTGGAATCGAGCACCGTGGAACCCAGATGAACAAGTTCGTGGCTTGATCGGAGGTTTTATCGAGATAGAGAAAGAAGTCCAGAATAGTTCTACACCCACCTGAAGCTCACCTTAGAGTGGGCTAAAGTGACAACTCTTAAAGAGTCTTTCTTGTTCCTCTTACCTTACCTGGGGTAAGCTAGAAGCAACAACATGAGGATTTTCTAGGAGGTGGCAGTTAACTTCGGAGTTTTGAGGGGATGCAGTGTTTGAAATAACACTCCTTATAAAAAGTTCAACAAAGTTTTATGCTGACTATCGGCTACCTAATACAACACATATGTATTAGGGCGCCAACGAGTTGCACTGAGATTCGAGATATCTAATGTGTAATCGCACTGCAAGTCTCTCCTATTCAAACCAATCTGCAATTTTACCAAAAGAGTTAGCTCAATGGCAGGGTGCTAAAACGCCATTGCTGCTGGTGGGGAATTTGACTCCCAGAGGGGCATGTGTGGGTGTGTGTTAGGCTTCATCCTCCTCCTGTAACCAAATGTAATCAAAGAAAAAGAAAGAAAAAACAACCTGCAATTCCTCATGGTCATGGGCTGGTGATCTCTTTCAAGTCGAGGGTCATAAGTTCAATAGATATTGGTGAGCTTCTTGGATGCCAATGGAAGCTTTAAGTTTTTAAACCACCTGCAGGTGACAACGGTTCTTAAGTTAAAGTGTTTTGTTCTGTTTGTTTTAATCTATGTAATAAGTTAAAAAGCTCAAAACAGCAGTCTTTTTGGAGGTAGGGAAGCATTAAGGAGTAATGCCAAGCCATATCTGCTGTGTTGCTGGTTCTCTCATCAGGCATCCAATGTTGGGTAACTTTCAAGAAGACAGCTTCTAAATCTCATTAATTGAGAGAGAGAGAGAATAAATGAATCATAATTGGTTAGACATCTGACCATGAGCCAATAAAAATTTTCACGCATCTCAAAATAGAATCCAATTTGTTCCGATGTGATTCAGACTAGCATTTCTTTTCTTTATTGGATTTGGACCCAATTATAATTGGAGTATTGGATTTATATCGAGATATAAATTATGACCTAGTTCGAGAAAAGCTTGGTTTTAGTTTGCTTCTCGGTTTTGGTAATCTTAAAAAATAAGTTAGCTCCGATTTTATTATAATATGGCATCACACATGATTATTGTTGTTGATGATGGTGGTGGTGTATGATGGTGACATAACATGTTTGGGCAAAATATTTAACTGTTCTTTTTTATGATGTGCATATGGTCTTGCACATGATTATGGTCACATTGATGATGACACATGATGATGATAGTGGTCCAGTTCTTTTGTGAATTATCTGGATTTTAGTTTCTTTTGCATTTTGCCTTTCGCTTCGTTTTGCCAAAACAAGGCATAAGGCAGTGCCCGTCTGCATGCTGCGCGTTGATGGTTCCAGGTAACTCTGAACTGGAATTCCTTCTCTTTCTAAGGACAGAACACCATCATCATATTATTCACAATTTATTAGGGAGAAATATGCTGTTTTTATATGATGAATTCGTGCAAACCTCTTTGGTGCTTTAAACCTAAGATCAAAGATGGTGTGGAGAGAGATTGATGTGAAGTGGGGGTCTCATTCCCAAATTTAAAATAATCAAACACCATACCTCGGATTCTGAAATTTTATGAAGTTAAATTACTTATGTTACAATGCACCTAAACTCACTGTTCTTTGTCAACTCGGGCGGGGTCCTTAGTTTACAAATTGTAGGATCCCTACCTTACAAAACCAAGTCACTGAATACAGCCCCGATGTGATGAAATGTTGTTGTTGTGTGAGTGTGTGTGTGAGAGAGAGAGGGTGTGTGTATGTGTGTGTGTGCGGGTGTCAAAGTTAAGAACGAAGAGGCACCATTATATAAAAGGAAGAGACAAACTTAGTGAGTCGTTTCCATGTTAGAGGAAATGGACAGGGGTTGGTAAAGCACTATTACATATAAGGAGCAGAGCAAAAGAAGATTTAACTTTAGAGTAAAAATTTATATAAGAATGATAGGGTATACTATTCGAGAGTATAAACATCTATACAAGAGCCAGTTGGTTTTCAGGTCTTAATCCACTGTAGGAGATTGTAATGTTCAACGGTGATGCTCACTTGCTAAGACTCAACATCGAATTCATGAAAATAGGGAACCACAAAGAACCCATTAATAGAGAACTACAAGAAACCCATCACAACTGTTTCATTTTTTACACTAGTTGTTGAGGTAATAAAACAGAAAGTATAAAAACAATTACTTTTAAATGTAAAACTGTTTCATTTTTTACACTAGTTGTTGAGGTAATAAAACAGAAAGTAAGTATAAAAACAATTACTTTTAAATGTAACTCTCTATTGACGATTATATCAAATGGTGGAGACTCCGATGAGTTCATTGTGGTTCCCTATTTTGTGGGTTTCCCAAATCTAGATTCACATGCCAAGTTTCATGATCATTTATTTAATTACGAAGAGTTGAAAATTGCTTGCTTTCTATACAAGTCGCTGTTATTCAATATAGGCGAGAGATTTTGGTCGCAAGCTTCCGTCGGCTGCCACATGGGGATGATGGGATGGAGGTGTTTAGCGCTCGCTGTTCATTTAATTACGTCAACTTTCTATTTGGTTTTCTTAATATTAAAGAAATCTGTTTCTGTCTTTGCATTTCTTTATTGAAGAACGGAAAAGGCAGAAAGAGAAGGGCAACCCTCCTTCATGATGTTTGCGACACAAAGAGAAGACAGTAACACTTCACGTCATTTTCTAAAGGATCTTTCTGCTTTTTGGACGAAAAACACTGTGACCATCTTGCACCAACTTCAGTATTTTACTGGCTTTGGTGCAAATTTATATATGATAACAGCACTATTCCTAATAAAGCATGGCAGTGTGATGAAGATTGATTATTGTTGACTGGGTGTGGCTCTTGTGCCACAGATGGAAAGGAGTAAGGACCCACACGGCTTTGTTTGTGTATTGCTTTACTCTGTGAGCATTTCCTACATGTATCTATTCCTAATGCAGAAACCACAGGTTCAATATATGAGCAAAAGAAGTAGAGGATTTCCATCACCAGAAAAAGTAAAAGTGAGGACTCTTAAACTTCACTGCTTTCAACCCCACTGCAATGCGTCAAGAGAGGACGCTCCAACGATAATCTCATAAGGTTTATAATCTATGGTAAAAACAACTGAATCTTATGCTAGCCATCGACTTCCTAACTCAATCCTGCTCCTCTATCCTAGCATGGGACCATGTAGAAGCCCTTGCTTAAATTTCTTCCGCGTTCGGCTTTCTGAAAGTTGGGCGACCCTGAGTGTAATGTCACAAGTTTCAGAATCCATGATCAAAGATCCAACTGAGCTTTACAGATTGACTTCCTAATTAAAAAATTCACGAACAGTGATCGACCTAGAATTCTAAAGCCCAAACGCAGGAAAACAAAATCCCAAAAATAAAATGGAACTGGGTTAGCTCGATTGCGTAGCGAGAAATCAAACTCGATGCTTCAGTCATTGCATATTCCAGTAGATCCGCAACATGACTCAGCATTTTTTATATTCTATCTGGAAATCCGGATCTGGATATTGCTGAGAACCTGGCGGCCTAATATCTTGATCTTTCATGACCCGACAGCAGACCTATCTTGTCCCTTCATGAAAGGCATGCAGCATACATGGACCAACTAAGTGAATGTCGATCCTTGAACAGATGTGGTCAACTTCAGCATGGGCAGGTTTAATATTGTAGCTGTTGACCAACCATCTTCTTGAAAATGGCTCTGCATCTCACTCACCACCATCCGTGAAACAAAAACTCTTCTGTCACCAAAACCAAAGCTTCTTAGTGGCTTTCTTTTTTCCTTATGTCTTGGAAATTACCTGTTTGAGAGGTTGAAAGAATCCAATTTGTAACACTAGGATCAGTGGCGGATCTAGGTTGAGTTCAGGTGGGCATTAACTTCACCTGAAATTTTGAAAATCAACTTAAGGTCTATAACTCATGGAGGGATCCATGGGCTATAATACATTGATAGCTCGCCTCGCCCCACCCGAAAATAGGCTACTCGCCTCACCCAAAAGAGTTTTTAGATCGGTCATCTTGCCTTGCACTGTATACTGGGTCTCGATCATGTAGACTTAGCCCAGATGAGAGTCAACCTGTGACTGCCCTTCTAAGTTGCATTTAGCAACCCTAATCATGTTGATGTGGCTTGAATTTGTAATGGATGCGAATACGAACTACGATTCGACTCGAAAAGCTCGCAGTGTGATTGTATGTCGTCCTTTGTTACAGTTGAAATCTTTTTTATGGTCTTGCCCAAGCTCGAACCGCATAAATCCTTCCGTTCTTCATTTCTTTCTTGACCTCTCGTGAATTTGGGAGTGCTAATTCATATTCTGCGCATCGAATCTGTACGGTGGTGGATCTGGAAAATCAAAACTCATTAAGGTGACGTGGTCCACGAATCCAACCTTCAGCTATAGATTTTCTTGTTAATTTTTTGAATTTTCATAGAGCAGATGCCTCGACCCGGCTCACTGTAGATCAGCCACTGCATGTGTGCCAAGACAACAAGTGGCGGATCTCCATTAAGGTGAGGTCGGGTGGCCGTTCAACCTAACATTTGAAAAGGAAATGAAAAATTTATATGGCGCGATTGAATTCCTGGCCATTGTGTATATTTTGCCCTACCTTAAATTGTTAAACAGGCTATTCGCTTCACCTTAAAATGATTCTAGATCCGCCACCGTAGACAGCCGGTATAGCTCAGTTGGAGCAACCAATAAACAGAGCTTTTTACTTCTAGTTTTTAATTTCTAATCTTTGGTGAAAACAAGGGCTTTAACTATTAGTTGCTTTGCTAAAAAGTTTATTTTGTTTTCTTTGAAACCTAGATGATGCCGTACGGTTCCACATCATCTTGATGTTATTTTAAAGCCTTCCTCTGGCCCTTTCATGGTGAAAACAATGTACCGAATTATTCATATTCTACACTTACCTAGGAGTTGTTTAACAAAGTCAGAACTACAGAAGAAACAAATCTGCATCAGTTTCTGGATGATCTGCAAATTGGAAGCTAGGTAATCAGCTTAGTTCAATATACAGAAAAAATTACAAAATTGCACCTCAACTTTACCATCGTTAAACAAGGCACTTCCATGTTCATTTTAATCTCATTTAAGGCCTAAAGTTTGCATGTACAACCCCAAGATCGATCTCGATAACGACTGAGAACTGACGTAGCCGACCTCACATTATACAGGAAAAGGCTTGGTTTGGTTGCGGAAGGCCTAAAGTTTCTTAAGCAACACCTCCAGATTGGTTAGCTCTTTTCTTGGAGCAATTCAACGATCATTACATTTTAAGTATGATCAAAATGCAGTAAAAATTTGTGGGGAGCATGTTAAATCAATACCTACTCTAGTTATTAACCTTCAAAATAGGGTTGACAAAAAGCAAGCATGAGTATATTCGAAGTTAGGTCAAAAGTAATTGCTTTTGTCCAAGAGAGAGTAACAACAGTTAATTAGGTTTTCTTTTTGAAAAGAATTCTCCTTCTTAGGGTATATTTTAACAGCTATTCAAAAAGCTTTTCATTTGTAATTCCTTTTACTATGTTCTTTTCTTATCTAATAGCCTTTCTTATTGAATTTGAGAGAAATCGCCAACACCAATACAGTAAGGTTAGCACTCGCTAAGTTTGAAATATTTTCATAGTTGTTGACATTTTTTAGGTATTAGCAAATTCAAACAAATCTCAATAATGGATGAGTATAATCTAGCACTCTTATATATATATATATATATATATATATATATATATATATATATATATATATATATATATGTATATATGTATGTATGTATATATATATATATAAAAAAAATATATATTTTTGATGTATGTATGTATGAATATATATAAAAAAAACTAGATTTTTGACAGGTCTATCATTATTTTTTGATAAGATGAGCGTAGTTTATTTATTTTTAAGTTTTTGAAGGGAATGAGAATAATGTTATTAAACTTATGATCCTTAAAAGTAACGATCACATAAGTGAACCTCGTTAGTAATGAACATGATCCAATTTCTCTCTCTCTCTCTCTCTCTCTCTCTCTCTCTCTCTATATATATATATATATATATATATATATATATATATATATATATATATATATATATAGTGGTGTGCACAAAAATGAAAGTGGTGTGTATAGGAACGGGTTAATACTAACCTTGGCACGTATAAAACTCAACCATTGGATGTTGAAGAGAAAAAAATCATAAATTTATTTTTCTTAAATTCAATCATGTATAAATACTAGCACTAACGAGAACTAGACTCTTTAGAGAAAGAGGGAGAGACGGTCCTAGCTACATATTAGCTGTTTCGTACATAATCTTGTAGAAACATTTTTATCGTCTGATTTTTGAAATTGGCAATGGAGATTTGAACCATTTTACATACAAAAATAACTCTACTATCGACCTCAAAAATTCAACGATAAAAATATTTATGTAAATTATGCATCAACCAACTTAAAGACTCTCTTTCTCTCTGTACATAGAGAGAGAGACTTCAGCTCCAACTTCAAAATTCTTTCAGGCTAGTCACTTTGACCAAAGTGATTCATGGTTCTTTATGCATGTGAAATGTAGGCTTGCGCAAAGAACGATATCTCATGAGATTCGAATCCCTAGTTCGAGTCGGCCAAAGCCCTTCCATTACTGCCCTCTTTGGGATTTCTCTTCTATATTACTATGCAATTATATATTTTCCTAAAGAAAAATTATTAGTGGTGCCGGTGTGTTCAGGTCTCTTATGCGGTGCACGTGGATATCAGTCTTCCTCGGGCATGAGCACCAAAAAAACGGTGCTCAGTGATTGCCCGACTTTCAATAACCAAGGCAAGGCAAGAGAGTTTTTTTAGTTGATTGGATATTGAGCCGAATCTCTGGTTGTCTCCTTCAATCTAGCGGATCCTAAGGGGTAAAAACCGTTAGTAACTCTGTTTTTTTACCGCAGTAGTTTCCTTTTACCCAATTTCTCTCTCCCCATTAATGTCCCATTATGGTTTCCTCTCTCAAGGAATGAAAACACACTTTTGTTTTGAAGAATGGCAGTAGGCCAGGGGGCTGATTAACAGCCATGTCCAGCAGTGGTGAGTGGTGCCCATGATATTCCCGTGACCAGAAAACCCAACCAAAACGAAGGGTGAGTTGAGATAAAAAAGGGAAGAAATTCCTCACACACACACTCTCTCTCATATATTTATGCAGTTATGTCTCTACTCCAGGCTACTTTAATCATGGTGAGTTGTGCCTTTTGAGATCTTTTGGTCCGGGTCGCTTTTGTGCTCCTGAGATGAGAATGCAAATACCCATTGGACTGCATTGGTGATAATCTTCGATTTTGGATCTTGAATGTGAGTTTCTACGCGCATCATAGAATTCTTCTGGGGAGGATTTTGATTTGTGGGCATGCTGAAAATCTTCTTTTTTTCAGGTTTTCTTGTGATGGGGATCTTTTTCTTGGGCTCTAATAGTTGTTTTTGAATCAAATATGAAGGCCTATCATGAGTATGTCTTCTTTGATTCGGATTGTATCATCTTTTGCCTTTTCGGCCATGTTGGTGTTCTTACTTTGATGTTTTTCTGAGTTGTATTGCTACAGATTCGACGCAGGAACGGCAGTTTTCTGTTGTGGATTCTGAGCAACGACCGCCATTGGTTCGCCCGGAGAAGAACAGTAATGGCATTGCCTCTCGGAAGCCAAGAACCAGAGAGGTCAGTTCGCGGTACAAATCCTCGAGTCCATTCTCTTCCTCCTCCTCTTCTTCTCTCGCTACTCCCACTGTTCCATCGCTATCGAGAAGGTGCCCTTCTCCGAACATCACCCGATCCTCCCCTTTGCTCGAGCCGAAACGCGCCCAATCTGTGGAAAGAAAACGACCAGCGAATCCTTCTTCTTCCCCATCTAGGCCAGCCACACCCGTTCAGGATTCGAAATTGAACAATGGCGTCTCCGATTCAAAGCGTTCCATCGGCAGGTCACCGGAGAGTTTGTGGCCGTCCACTCGGAGTTTATGCGTTTCTTTCCAGGCTGATAGTTTCACACTTCCTGTTACTAAGAGAGAACGCCCTGCTAGCCACAATTCAGATCGCGCATTGGCGTCTTCTGGGAATAGGCACAGTGATTCGCCTTCTCTTCTGCGCAAAACGACTCCGGAGAGGAAGAGAACGCCATTGAGGGGTAAAAGTTCTGGCCAATCAGAAAATTCGAAGCCTTTGGATAATTCCCTTGCTAGGACTATTGATCACCATCGTTGGCCGGGTAGCAGTTTGGTCAAGGGGAACAATGCCTTGAATAGAAGTGTGGATCTGTCTGATAAACCTACAAAAGCTGCTTCTTTGCTAATTCAAGGATGGGGTTCTCGATCTGATGCTATCGGTAGAGGCTTTCAGCAGTCTGTAAATGAAGGAAACTTTGCAGCAGAACGCAAACGTGTGGCGAGGAGAATGTCATTTGATGGAATGGCACAATATGATGTTGGTAGGAGTCTCAATGGAGAGATTTTGCAATTAGATGAGGGTAGACCTTCAGATTATTCATCTCATGATGCCGATCCGGCTAGTCCAGGATGTTGCTTGCTGAACTCTTCTGATTCTTCATCTGTTGTGGATTCTGTTTCGACTGGAAGTGATCCGAATGTAGAGGAACATTATGGTGATTCAAGAAGTTACGGCACTGAAGCATCATCAGCTAGGGGAATTACTGTGTCTTCAAGGTTTTGGCAGGAGACAAGCTATAGGATTCACCGGGGACCATTGCGAAGATCCACAACACCGGAGAGAGGACCATCTTGTACCGTAGGTCCTCCTCAGACAGCTGCACGTCCCAAGCATGGGTCACTGAATCCACCAGAAAGAGCTGTGTCAAATCCACGATCAAGTAGATCTCAGTCTTTACCTTCATCTCCCAATAGGACTATAGTAGCATCCTCACCATCAAGAGGTATGAGCCTATCCAGGATAAGGGGAGGAGTGTTGCCTTCATCAAACACCACTGTTAGTCGAACCAGCAGTTGCTCATCCATTCTGAATTTTATATCTGAAGTTAAGAAAGGAAAGAAGGGTTTGAACCAGATAGAAGATGCTCATCAGCTGCGGCTTCTTCATAACAGATACTTGCAGTGGCGCTTTGCCAACGCCAGAGCTGATGCTGCATGTGCTATCCAAAATGTGGCAGCAGAGGTCAGGTTCTTTCACAGCTTGAGTAGTATTCTTGGTACTTCCGTTTCGTCTATTAGAAAATATGTAGTTTCAATTTAAGATAAAGTCTGAGTTCGTACTTGAGTAGGCATGATTGATACTGTAAGACGAGATTATACCCTTCCAGAGCTACCTGGCTAGGTACTGCACCTAACTGTCCCATGAAAGAAACCGAATGTATTGTCGCCAAGAAGGGAAGCAAGAAATATATTTAATTGTGATTAACTAAGCTATATATTATTTTGTGACAGACAGAGGAGTACATGCTGGGATATCTGCACTGACGTATGCAAAGCCCCACGTGCTTTTAAAGCTAACTGTATAGACCCAAATATCCCAGCATAAGATGAAGAATAGGTACACAACGACTAACAACCACAACTAAGCCTTTTTCCATACTATATGGGGTCAGCTACATGGAATCTTTGTTTCCATACAGCTTAATCCTGTGCCATGCTAAGATGAGGCATAGGTATGACATAGGTAATTCTAGCGTTAGAATTAAGAGCACAAAGTATAGTATTTTTTACTGTATTCATGCAGTCTGCGAGTTCATTATGTTGAAGAAACTTTCATAAACGTATACGTCTTTATGTGTGCTCGTATGTCTGCATGCTTCATGCTTTTCATATGTCAAATCTTGGAGCTTTCTCTTCACTGTCCACCTATAATTTTTTTCTGCCTTGTAAATCATAGTAAGCCTGTTGGAGATGGCAGCATTCATGTTGCTTGATTATATTTTGTTGGATAGAGAGTACTTACATTGGCAAGCATGCGGCAGCTGCTCACCCTTTTCTTGGAGGCAGTCTACATATATGGTTCACCGCTTGGCGCACAAAAAGACATCTAACCCTGAGAACCACACATGTCCACCTAGCATAAGAAGTATCTATTAAACAACAGCCTGCTGAATGACAATTGAAGGAAGATGGTAGCTCTAGTCTACATTGTCGTTTCCTGCTCATCTGGGTTCCCCTCCTTCCCTAACTGCAACAGAGAAAACCTATTTTAATTACCGAACTCCATCTTACCAACATCTGTGCCTTAGGGATCTGCCTCAATGAATCGAACTTATCTTTCACCCTTTTGTCAATTATGCAATCCATCGCAAACATTTGGGCATTGTGGTTATGATTTTTAACATCATAGATTAGACAATTTATGGGTATAAATGATTTCCTATGTTGTTTGGGCTTATGGATTTTGCCATTCTTTTCTGTAGCAGGATCTCCTTTATAGTGTGTATATCGCTACTTCAGAGCTACGTCATTGTGTCATTTTGAAACGGATCAAGCTTCAACAATTAAGGCGAGACATTAATTTATATTTGATTCTTAAAGAACAGGTATAAGGTTTTCTATTATTGTCTGAATGATCCTAGTTGACACAATATGGTTCTAATATCTAAAATACCTAATTATCTGCAAATATATTGTTGAATGGGGTTTCACTAGGACCCTACATTAAAGTGATCAAGTTCTAGAGAAAATGAAAATTCCAAATTGCATGAAACTGTCTTTACTTCATGTCATGACAAACAAGATAGCTTTCAGGTGTACCAAATGTATTCTTCTTTGAGACATTTATTCATAATTTTATCCTCTATGATTTGGACATCAATGTCAACTGATTGTCCAGTGCTTGAAGTACTTAGCTTAATTATCCACTCTCAAATGAGTTCTCTTTGAGGACGCAAATTCACAATTTGGTGAGAGATTTGAGCAATTCAGTTAGTTAGAAACATGATTACAGTACCTCAATATGTTATGTTAAGTAGATGCAAGTGGTCATTGTACCAAAACTCTTTGCAGCCCCTCTATTATCTTTGTCTTGTGAAGAGGTGCAAGGTGATACATTCCCAAATGATTGTCACAAACATGCTCGTCATCATGTTAAGCCAGTTGACTCTTCTCATTTGCTTTGCATAGTACTTGATTTTCTTGATGTATTAACTGTAGGGCAATTGTATGCTCATATTTGCAGAAAGTCAGATGCAACCTTCTTTTAACTATATGCATGATCTTGAGTAAAACAGGTGCCATATCTTGATGAGTGGGCATTGATAGAGAAAGACCACTATTCTTCTCTATCTGGCGCTGTCGAAGCTTTGGAGGCTAGCACTATTCGTCTTCCAGTTACAAATGGGGCAAGCGTATGTTTTGCTTATACACCAGCATCTTTGTCAATGTGCTATGTGAGGCACTAAGTGCTAAATTCCGTGCATCTTGTTAACCATTGGACACAAAAAAGTAGGAAGTTTTGGTTTTAAAATGCATTAATATCTTGGATATAGTAATACTATTGACTATGAATAGAATATACTGTGATATTGCTGTTAAAAGATGTTAAGATTCACTTCAAAATATAGGCATTATACCTTTTATTAATTTTATATACCCAAATTAAGCTTTTTCCCATGCTGAGTGGAGTCAACTATGTGCATTCGTGGTTGCATTGTGGTCTTTTTGGTCATTAAAAGATGTTAAGATTCACTTCAAAATATAGGCATTATACCTTTTATTAATTTTATATACCCAAATTAAGCTTTTTCCCATGCTGAGTGGAGTCAACTATGTGCATTCGTGGTTGCATTGTGGTCTTTTTGGTCATTATATTATTTTACATGGAAGTATGCACGGGCGGGTGTAATTTTCAAATCCTTCAAACTTTTCATCATAGCATATTGTCATGGTGTTCACATGAAAAGGTTTTGCAAGTCTTGGAATTTTTAAACAAATACCCCTATTTACTTTTCATCTTGGTTCAGCTTTCATGGAATTGAATTACCATGCATTGTTATTAAAAAACTAAATAGCAACGTTATCTTGTCCTTGGTACATGATTAGATTTTCACCTTTAACATGTCATCATTTAGATGAGACTATCAAGTTTATTTTCAGGAAACTTAAGAGAGTTAAGAGGCTCAAAGTTGTATGGACAAATGGGCATATAGTTTAATGGAGTTAACTTATTTGCCCCCATGTTCTGCTTTATCATCTTATCTTATGTCCTTTGTCTGATTTTGTATTATAGTCTAAAAACATAATATGTGTCACTTTTAGGTATCCAGCTAAAAAAAAAATCATATATTTTCTTCTGGGGTAGTTTTGAACTCCAAATATCTGGTTTGCGTGGTGGTTGTTGGGTGGAACCTTACAGCTGAGGGATATACAGTTCAAACCCATAAGTTTGTCCCTGGCAAGGATGTTGGGAAAAAGAAAAAGTGTAGCTGTAATGCGAGAAAGATTAAAATTTTAACCTCAATTATGCTCTTTCTAATACTTATTGGGCTACTAGATGGAGCAACACCAAGACTTCCGATGGTAGATCTGACAGTTTTATTTCTGGCTGTCTGCTACAATGGAAACCTCCTCTATTACCCAGGCTTAAGATTGGCTATGTAAGGGAAAGCCTTCGCCATAGGCAGAACTCGATGCAGGAATGATGGAATTTCTTCTGTTAAAAAGCTTTTACAAATCAATAGATGAGAGTTGTTTGACTATTTGAGCCACTATTGGATAACTGCATCTGATATGAGCGTTTTCCAGACTCACTTTGATTACCTTTACAAAGGAAGCAGATATGTATAGGTGATATGTGTTAAATGTAATAGGACCACGGGCCATTAGGGTCGTGCCTTTGAATTGGATGACTATTGGAGGCACTGAGCCAGTATGGCCAGCAAGTAGCCGTTTGACTCTAGCGGCTCTGTGGCTAAGATTGGCCAGCACTTGCAGCTGAATCAGCTGATGCTCTTTTCCTTCTTTTCTCACTTCGTATATCCTCTATAAATATGAGTTATCTCCTCAATAAAGATTATGCTGTCTAGCACAACTTTTGTTTCTGGTTTGACTATTTTGTTCTTCACGCTTGTGTTCTTGGCATGTGATATTTATATTCGGATGCTTTGATATCTTGGTAATTTGACGAATTGCAACTTGGGTGATTCAACTTTTGATTATCAATAATTATTTACATGGTATCAAAGCTCCGTTTTGAAGAATTTAAGCACATCAGAAAGCATGCCAAAATTGCAATTTTTGTGAAATTATTCCAAACTTGAGGTAACTCTAAAACTTTTATTTTTGCATAAAATAGAAAGCAAAATTGAATTTTTTAAATGCATTTTTTACTCAAAATGCTATCAAAGTTAGCTAGAACCATAAAAAATATTTTTTGTCTAAAGATTTTTGGGATTATGTTTATGGTACAATCCAATAAACGATTTTAAATATTAAAGACTTATGATGACGATGATGATGTTGTTAAGACACATGAAAATATAAGCAAGATCTAAAGAATTGGAAAAAGATGAATGCTAAAATAACTTAGATTATTTATCAAAATGTAGATGAAAAACTTAGAAATAGAACTAGTGGTTTTGAAAGTGCTTTTGAAACTTGAATATTTGAAAAGATTCACTCTCAAGATGACTTTGTCTTCCAAATTGATTTAATGGATATAATGATAATGCTTAAACAAGAGAATTTAAGCATTCGAGACTATCACAATGAGTTTTTGGAATTATGAACTCAACTTAAAAGTTTTGATAAATTTGAAAAACTTCAAAAAATTGATGAATTTCAAGAGTTTTTAGATAATAAATATTTCTTTTTGTTTATACACAGTTTAAGAGATGATTTTGAAAACATTAGATCAAACTTAATACATAGAAAACCTACACTAAAAAGAGATTCGTTTTTGGTCAATCTTGTTATGGAAGAAACAAGATTAAAAAGCATCAATGTTGCAAAAGAAGTTCTTGTCACCTCCAAACCGAGAGTTAATATGAAGGTATACTAGCCCCTACATGTGAAAAAACTTTGAAGGACCAAGAGAAGGAATAAACAAGAAACCCACAGGACCATGGCCAAACAAGAACACCATATGTTACTATTGCAAGAAAAGTGGGTATATCAAAACCACTTGTCCTCTTTTTTGAAAGAAAATTGAAAATGTAGGAGTTGTAGAAGATAAAGAAGGAGGAGCCTTGTCTACCAACATCAAAGCATATATATATCATAGCATATATAGAAGAAATGTTTAAAGAAAAGGCAAGCATTTTCAGAAACACTCTCTCCACTTCTTAAGGTATGTCTTAGTTTTTAGATTCGGGTGCTTTTCATATGACTCATTGTGATAAATCCTTAAATGAATCTCATAATATTTTTGGAAATCGTGTTTTTACGGCTGATGGCACAAAACTTCAAATTAAAAAGGTAGTAAATTTTGAAAAAGATAATTTTAAAATTAAAAATATAAGCTTTATACCTAAACTCATATTATCGGTTGTTCAAATTTATGATAATGATTGTATAATCACTTTCTCATCCAAGCATTGTGTGGTGCAGGATCACCTAACGAAGAAGGTGATTAGTCAAGGCCATAGAGAAAGTGAACTATACAAAATAGATTGTTTAGTTATGCCAAATTTTAAATCTTGTAATATAGCCCAAGATGCTACTCTTTGGCATAAATGTCTTGCACATTTGGATTGAAAAAAATTGAGGAACAAAAGTTTGAATATAAAGAATGTGTTTTTGGAAAAATGCATCAATCTTTCTTTTAGGGAAAGAAATTATATACCAAGCAAAGCTTTTAAATTAATACATTATGATGTTTGAGGTCCCGCCCCTGTTGTTTCTAAGGGAGGAGTTCAATATTATGTAATATTTGTAGATGACTTCACTTGCTTCACTTGGATGTATCTCTTCAAACATAAATCGGAAGTATTTGAAAAGTTTGCGACCTTTTGCAACATGGTTAGAAATCAATTTGGCTCCCCTATTAAGGTTTTTAGATCTGACTGATGAGGAGAATACATGTCAAATGAGTTTCAAAAGTTTATTGAAGCCAATACAATTCTACATCAAAAAGCTTACACCAAAACCCCTTAACGAAATGTCTTGGGTAAGAGAAAACATTGGCACATTATATAAACATGTCGAACTATGTTGATTGCTAGTAATGTCCCTAAGTTTTTATGGGCAAGTTCATTAAGCACTTCTCGAAGATGTCTCTTATTAATAGAATGCCTTAAACCAAACTTGAAAATGTTTCTCCTTTTGAAAAACTGTATAATCTTTCTTCTTATTATGAAAGACTTAAAGTTTTTGGGTGCAAATATTTTGTTTATACCGACAAAAATGATAAATTGTCTCCTAGGGCCATTGAATGTGTATTTTTTTATTATGGGATAGATAAAAAAGGTTATATATGTTTTGATCCTACAACAACTAAGCCCTTTCCCATACTAGACGGGGTCGACTACATGGATTCTTTGTTTCCATAGATCCTTATCATGTGCCATGTTAGCAGTTAACTCACAATAAGCTAGATCATTCTTTATTATTTCTTTCCAACACTTTTGTGGTCGTCCTCTAGCTCTTTTAATACTTTCCAAATTTAGTTTTTCATACATTCTTACAGGTTCTTCTTTTGATCTTCTTTCTATATGTCCAAACCATCTTAAATTATATTCCCTCATTTTATCCTCTATCAGTGTCACTCCTATTTTGTTTCTAATAACCTCATTATGTATATGGTCTTTTCTTGTATGACCACTCATCCATCTCAACATCTTCATTTCTGTCACAGACATCTTTTATACATGTTGATGATTAACTGCCAACACTCGTAACCATAAAATATGGCAGGCCTAATTGTTGGTCTATAATATTTACTTTTTAACTTTGGTGGAATCTTCTTATAAAAAAGAATACCTGATGCTCCTCTCCATTTTAACCAACTAGCATTAATATGGGTAACATCTCCATCAATTCTTCCATCACTCCGAAAAATTGACCCTAGGTATTTAAAACTTTTCTTTTGGGGGATGCAATGTGTGCCAATTTTAATTTCTATGTCCTCTGAGGTAAGCAAATGTTAAACTTACATTCCATATATTTTGTCTTTGTTCTACTAAGTCGGAGGCCTTTGCTTTCTAATGTTTCTCTCCATAGTTCTAATTTTCTATTAACTTTTTCCTTAGATTCCTCCACTAATACAATGTCATCACATACTCCAAGGTACTTCATCTTAATATGTTTTGTTAATTCATCAATCACCAAGGTACTTATATATGTTTTGATCCTGTTAATGATAAATTTTATGTTTCTAATGATGTAATTTTTTTTTAAAATGATGCTTACTATAAGACTAAATCTTTTGAAAGTTCTGAATCATCTTTATCTCAAAATTTCTTTAATCTAGAAGATAATGATGACTGTGACTCTGAAGCTCACCAAGATATTCCTCTTGAGTTTGGTAATGTTCAAAATGAAATTGTTGACCCTCAACCCATCATTGAACCCTTTTCTTTACATTACACTAGACGATATAGAGAATCTGATAACACGTGTTGAGAACCGAGAGTTTCAAAACCTCTTCAATGTTTTATTTTTTATAAATCTTTTGAAACTCAACGAAAAAATTTGATTGTAACTCTTCATCAAGTTAAAGAACCCAAATTTTATCATTAAGCTAAATGGTAAGATGCTATGAGGGATGAACTTAGAGCCTTAGACAAAGCTCGGACACGGATTGTTGTACCCATGCCTAAATATAAGAGTTATTGGATGTCGATGGGTCTATAAAATTAAAACTCATAGCAATGGTTATATTGAGAGATATAAGGCCAGATTTGTTGCAAAGGGTTATGCCCAAGAATATGGAATTAATTATGATGAAATATTTGCTCCGGTTGCTAGAATGACTATAATTAGAATTCTCATAAATCTTAGTGCCATTAAAAATTGGGATATATATAAACTTGATGTTAAAATTGCCTTTCTGGATGGTTATTTGACTGAAGATACTTAAATGACTTCTCCTCCCAGTTTTAATGTTGTTCAGGATCATGTTCTTAAACTGCAAAAAGCATTATATGGCTTGAAACAAGCTCCCAAGGATTGGTTTGATCGATTTAAAAAATTCATGTATTTGCATAACTTTATATCTTGTTTTACTAACACTGCTTTATTTGTATGAAAGATAGAGGTAGGTATTGTTATTTTGCTCTTATATGTGGATGATAAGATTATCACTGGGAGTGAGAAGCAGGGATCGAAGAGGTTAAACATAACCTTCACTAGGAGTTTAACATGAAAACTTAGGCCTTTTTAATTACTTTTTAGGTATTGAAATTACTAGAAACAATTGTGGTTACTTTATGTCTCAGACTAAATTTGCAAATGATATAATTGAAAGGTCATATATCATAGACAACAAAATCGTGGATACTCTTAAAGTTCTTGGTATTAAGTTAAGATCCACTGATAGAGAAAGATTAGATGATCCCACTCTCTACAGACAATTCATAGGTGCTCTTACCTATCTCACTATTACCCGACCCGATATCTCTCATGCAGTTCATACAACTAATTAATTTCAGCAAGTACCTACCTCTATTCATATGAGTGTTGTTTTGCGCATTATTCGATATGTCAAAACTCTACAAACAAGGGGGTCCTCTTAACTTCTTTTTCGTCTTTTGATTTATTTGTATATATATGGATGTTGACTAGGGTGGAATGTAAACAACAGAAACTCTACGACTGGTTTTTGTATTTTTTAGGTGAGTCACTAATCTTCTGGAAGTGTAAAAAGCAACAAAAGATGTCACTCTCTTCGACCGAAGCATCGAGCCATGGCTAGTGTTGCTACGAAAATTTCTTGGATTAGAGTTGTTCTGTGCGATATAGGTGTTATTTCTCAACAACCTTCCACTATGTATTGTGACAATAAAAATGTCATATACATTGCTTCCAACAATATCTTTCATGAACAGACGAAGCATATTGAGATGGATTGTCATTTTATTCGTGAAAAATGCTTACAAAAGAAGATAACTTTATGTTATGTCACATAAGAAATGCAACTAGGTGACTTCTTCACAAAATCTCTCTCTACTACTCATTTTCATTTCTTGTTAGACAAACTTTCAGTATTTGAATTGGATGACCGTTGAGGCTCAGTGCCTCCAATGGCTATGCTGGCCTAGACTGGTCAACACTTGCAGTTGAATCAACTGCTGCTCTTTTCCTTCTTTTCTCACTTGTATATCCTCTATAATTATAAGCTCTCTCCTCGATAAAGATTATGCTGTTTAGCACAACTTTTGTTTGTGATTTGGCTATTTTGTTCTTCACGCTTGTGTTCTTGGCATGTGACATCCATATTTGGATGCTTTGATATCTTGGTTATTTGATGAATTGCAATATGGGCGATTCAACCTTCGATTATCAACAATTATTTACAATATGGCCATCATATCGTGTGTATGCCTTTCACTTTTTGCTCTGATATGATCATTGATTGTGTTTTGTTCCATTTTTGCTATTACATAAAAAGAACTGCTTATTTTGCTAAATTTCCTAAAGGAGGAAAACATAATGTTATGTTGGCAGGAAAACGTTATGTTATGTTGGTTAAAATTTTCAGGCAGATATTCCAGCAGTTAAGGAAGCCATTATTTCAGCAGTGGAAGTGATCCAAGCAATGGGTTCCTCGATATCTTCATTACTGTCAAAGGTGAAAGAAATGTACTTTTTGCAGACATTGATGAAATAATATAATTTATCCTTGACTCAAATTCCCTTGCACCTCTGCAGCCAATTGGTTTCTTTCTGTTTATCTCCAATCAGGATATTAGGTGAATAAACTTCTATATTAGGCACTCAATGGAAATTTATTGAATTGAATTTGTAGTAGTTAAACACCAAGTCTTTTTAACATCTAGGAACATCCATGATGCAGTCCAGGTGTGTGCAGTACTCTTTCCTATCATAGTCGAATTCTTTTAGTTCCTTGTTTGTAAAGAGTGACATTGACATTGATCATACCATAGAATATCCAGATTATAGGATAAATTCTAGATGATGTTTCCTGGATTTTATCTCTTCATTGCAGTGTCTTTACAAGGTTTGTTTGACATAAAGTTGTGGGTTTCTTCTTCCCAATAGAAAAAGAGTCATGAAGATCAAGTCTGTATGTTTACCATGTCTCACTATATAAACAAGGTTATACAATGAATGACTATTAGTGGGCATCCTTTATTGGGAACCAGAATTGGGATTAGAGTTGGTACGACACTCTTGGTTAACATGCACTAAAAGTTGTAGTTGGTAAGTTGCACTGACTCCAATAATTGGAAGCCTTCGAGCTATGCAACTTCCTCAGCAGCCATCTACCTGCCGAACACTGTAATTGTCATTTGTGAGCAATCTTCAAGATGTGCGTGCTTAACGAGGTTGTGTATTTATTCGATATATCTTTTTGATTTCCTAGTACAGTGCCAGCTATATAACTTGAACAATGTATTGTTAGATTCCATATCAAGATGCCACTTTGTGATTACAATTCTCCATATTCTTTCTGGCTTCAGTAGATGCTATTTCAACCCAACAATAGATTGACCTTGAATCCTACTACCTTTGTGTTGACTGGTAGCAGCTTGCCATTTTTTCGTTCTCTAACCTGGGTTATCATTATTGTTATCTTCAGGTGGATGGAATGAACAATTTGGTCTCAGAACTTGCTAATGTCACTTTACAAGCGAAAGCACTCGTTGATGAATGTGGATATCTGCTTGCAAGAATTACAGCAGTTCAGGTACATCTTTATGCTAGCATATAAATGCTTTGAAAAGAAATGATTGTTTATATTAAAGGGCTAAAATTCATGATGACTACAATAACCAGGTAGAAGAGTCCAGCCACAAAACACATTTGATGCAACTGACAAGAGCAATTAATGATGGAAAGCTAACAATCCTGCCAGTTGAAGCAATGGTTTGAGACTCTTTTTACCAAAGCTAACAGAAATCTACTGTAGGAGACTACGCTTGGTGCCCCAGGAGTGTAAATTATCTTCTATTGTCTCGTTTTTGCATGTTTTATGCGGAGGATGCATACCCATGGTTTGTTTTCAACCGGGATATGATCTCTTCCCCTCCATGTAATATTCTTGTAATTCTCACGTTCTAATTTAAAGGAATTGAAAAGCAGTGAGAAGAAAAAAGAATTCAAAGAAGTCTCTCTCTCTCTCAACCCAGTAGTCGATGTGTATCGTATGGCTCGTGTATGTCACAAGGAAAGATGATCCAAATCCTAAGATATGAGCATGGTGCACAGGCACACGTTTAAGATTGCTTAGCACAGCGAATGGACTTTGCATGATTGAGCATCCTTATGCATTCTGTTTTGCTCATCCATTTAATGACGGAAAAGTACTGTCTTCAGCCTCCTGGTCTAATAATGGAAAAGCCTTGTATTGAGATTGAAACATTCAAGAGCCTCCTTGTTATGCTTAATCACTTTATATTCTAGCGGTCAAAATGCTTCAAGCTTCTCATGAAAAACGCACTCAACTACCGGAGGTATTATTAATCGCTTTACATTTGAGAAACATAATACGTTTGAAGTTCCATTCAACACCTCCAACAGATGCATCTGTATAATAGATTCAATCCACAGTCGTTTAGCTGTTCTTGGTTAATCAAAATAGAGAATAAGTTCACCCTTCCCGAGTCTCAACATATCCCAAATATCCAAGTATCGAACTCCTGACCTCTCAATAAAGCAGAACGCCCCTTTTAAGGGCCAGTCCGATTCATGGCCTAAATAGTAACCGTGTCACGCGAGCAACAGTACCAACTCAGCCACCTGACTGAGATTATCATCAAAAGAGAATCCCAATATTAAAACTTACAAATTGTTCGCCTCTTCAGAACAATGATCACTTCATATATAACACCTGAAATGCAGAATTTCGTGTGGAGACCGATCCCCATTTCAGGCTATATATTATTAAGCAGTTGGGCAAAACAATGGCAGAACCTGAATGATCATTTTAATGGAAGCAAAAATTACAAATAATGCGATGGTGGTCTAGGGGGAAGCTTTCCATATTATACACACTCTATGACCGGTGCAAACAGTGAGAATCAGATGTCAGCGGAAACTCCAGCTGCCGAACTCTCTTTCTTCTTTGTTTGCTCCTGAGGTTTTTGTTGAATCGTTCTGTTGGGAAGCAGGATAATATAAATATTCCGCTGGGTGAAGTTTTTGTTTTCCTCGGTCGCAAGCTGTAGTGATCAATAACAAAGGCAACTGCATAAGACTTCTGGTGAGCAGGATTCACAAAATTAAAGAAAACTAGCAATAAAGGGTACTCTTTCGAGATGCTACTACTGCAGTTGGGACTTTTTTTAACTCCAATCCAAATGTTTCTCCATTTTTCAAGAACAAGGTACAAAGAAAGCATCCAAGATGATAAAAGAGTTCAAAATTATGGTCTTCAAATCAGACAGCTTTTTTTGAAAAAAAACCTTAACCTGCCCTGCCCCCCCCTCATGCTATACATTTATATAAAATATTTATATGCATATAAAATGTGTACTTGGTGTATACATATATATGTGTATGTAATTGTATATTTGTATGTATGTATTTATTTTCAGGGTAGGGTGGGGTGGGGTGGGTTTAACTTTAAACTCTAACCGGGTGGAGGCAGTTTCCCTTGAGAACCCGTTCCATGCATGGGCAAGGAGGGGCAGGGTGCATACCCGTGGAGTGGGTAAAGATTGCCATCCCTACCCACAAGCCAATCAACATGAGGTGGGATGACTTTCTAGTCAAGCTACCATGAGAAGTGCAACTAGCAAGCAAATTAAAATTGGAACAAAAAGGAACAAGGGAATTGATTGGTATTAATATGTTAAAATCTACCTAAAAGGAAATACAACACCATAAGGAAATGAATAGACCCATATGAGTTCTACTTTCATTTTGGCACCAAGCTCTACCATTTTCGCCTCATGGTCCTGCAAATGGTGACAATTTTTGTATGCATGCACATATTAGTAAAAACCCAAACCATAGGGAGTGACACTTCTCACTCTCATACCTACAGATTGTTTATCATTGGTCATTTACTCAAAACTGCACTCCAGATTGAGTCAGTGCAACAGAATAGAAGGATAACATGTCTTATCTTTTGGCAACTCTAACACGCAAAGGCATTAGAACTTCGTCTGCCATGTTATAAAAGGATAAAAGTAAGCAAACACCAAAAGGTTTGCCTTTGAAGTTGGTTAAAAATTTCATTTCTAGGTCAAGCTGTAATGCCCCAAATACAAGTCTATGCACACGATTATATGGATTTGGCTTTGCTTCAAGCCACAATGATTTACACGCACTCTTTTATATTGAAGCAACCCCATCCATTCCCAAATCCAAAATGTTCTCTCCAGTAATGCAAGGGACTTGCTTAATGTCAATGAATCTGCAATATATGGCAATTAACAAGCATTTCTCACCTCACCAATGTCATTCTGAAAGCGTTTAATGAGTTCAATAGCAATATTTCTGAATTCATTTTCCCGGCCCTTCAAATTTACTATGACCTTTACCTGCAAGAGTTATGCCAAACCTTAGTATGAAATATTACTCCATTGAATAAGACTTGGTAATAAGATACTAAGAAGTGAAAAAACCTTGTCTCCATCCTTAAGAAACCTCTGGGCAGCTTTCAACCTCACGGAGTAATCATGGGAATCAATATTGTACCTAATATAGTTCAGGAGAGCGAATCACTAATCACTAATCACACAGAGGAAAGGAATTAAGGAAAAGGAAATATATGAAGAAAAACAGGCAACAAATCACTAATCCCCCAAAATTCTTGTAAATGGGATTACTTCACTACTAATGAAGAGTATTAAGTGCCTTCAATAATTGCAGGAAACAGAGTTAGACAAGTCTCGCAGGGTTCACTTCATGACCAGGCCTAAGATGCTCTGCACTCTGCAGTGCTCTTACACATGATAATTTTATATGGTTCAAAAATTCAAAATGACATTCAAATTGTATTTTTGAGATTATCTAGTCATGCATCACCTGGAACTGGTACATGATCACCACATGACTAGCATAATCCAGAATGAGGAACTACACCAGATACAAATTTTACAGCAGAAAAAGCATCCAACATAATAGTAGGTTCAGAAAAGGCATAAAAATATTCCAAAACTTACCCCATTTTGAGTTCCTTCATGTTCATCCGGCTTGCTGCAATTCAAGGAAAAAAATTAAGATATGAAACATATGTCAGTGCTAAACGGCCCCCAAAGTTAACTAAGAGTTGAATCACAAGCATTTTGATGACATAAGTACATAACTGAAGTACAAAATACTTAAGGAATTATAATTACCAGCGCTTTTCTTCTGCTGCTCCCTTTTCTTCTTTTGTTGTTCATATCTATATTTTCTGTAAAATCAGTTTGAATTTTTATGAGATTAGCATACTTGTGATAGCCAACTATTACATTTGAAAAAGATATGCTTTGAACAGCTATGTGAAAAACAGAAGACATAAAAGAAGCAAGAGCCTGAAAATGCACAATAAGGGTCCAAAGATAGATGACACGAGTTCTAGAGACTCCTATCTACTATCTAAGGAGGCTCTCCTAGATGACAGAAAAAAACAACTTGCTACACATTCAAAATCAGATATATTGATATGAAAAATGCATGACCATGGGCATCAATATCAGCACAGAACTTCTCCAGTCGTACTATCAATGCTAATGAGAAGGAAGCAAATTTGCAACCTGAGATCATATATATAGCATCTATACAGAACCACCTTGTAAACTTGTAGACCATGCTTTTTGTTAGTCTTTACAAGCATGCAACCAATGAAATAGACCTGCACTATCTTCGCAATGATTTCATTGCCACCTGGGTCTTTTAAAAGTAAACAAACACATAAAATCCAAATGGGATAGCTGCAGAGCAAATCATGATCTTCAAAGTGATCCCAGCTCAAAGTCATAGATGGGAGTCTTATTCAGCTTATATGGTTGCAGAGATGTCTGTAGAGTGAACAATTCACTAGGACACAAGCACTGGATTGAATGGTTTAAGGACAATTTGCTTATTTTAGTGGCAACCAAAATTTCAAGAATTGTGAACTTTTAAAGCTTGAAACTATACAGAAAGCATATATTAAAATAAGAGTATCTGAAACATGTATTTGATTAACCTAGCCATATCAATTATATCACTATGGTGTAGCAAAAGAAATTGTTTTCCACCACAGCTGGTGGTCATAAGAGAGGGGAGAGAGGGAGTAAATTTTATATGGTACTTGTAATCCATTATTCTCAGAACTGGAGGATCTGCATCTGGAGATAGTACTACCTGCAAGCAAAGAACTGTGACATTACAAATCACTCACAAATAGCAGCTTGGTATTTAAATAACAAATAGCAGCATCATATTGTGACTAAATTACTGTAATCATGTGAAAGGGACATAGGATCCGATAGTGAAATCTTTAGGGAACAAAATTGCTGCATAGACAGTAAGTTGTGAATTTGAATAAAGTATGATGCACACCTAGCAATAATCAAACGGCTGTTAATTTGCTACACTATTGGTGATTCAAGGACTTAACCTCCTAGAAGCTCCTGTGCATTCTGGAACAAAAAACGAGCCAAAATAAAATGATGCATTGCAAAATTTCTAACTTTATACTAATTTGTAAGCTGTTGAATACTCTTGTGCTTAATTGCCTAATAACTGTTGGAACTTCGGATTTAAAACTTAACATGGATACTTTTATTTGTTTTGTTTTAAACGCCCATTAAAGTTGGCCACATGGAGATCAAGAATTAAATCTTTAAATATTATTTTAATAGAGTTGAAAGTAGAGCGTTTATTTGTTGACTCGCAAACTTTCACATTCCTTAAGCCAATTCATCCCCTGATAGGAGAAGAAACTGGAGCCATCTTTTGTTTCCATAAGCGTCCTCTATACTTTCAGAGTCTAGATTCTATTTCCTCATTCCAATTCCACACTAACAACAGTATCTGTAATCTGTATCGCATAAGCTTATGAGTTGATTCCAAGTATAAGCATCAAACTCAGAAAGGATATCAGCCATAAGTGCAAAGGATTAAGGAAAACATCAAAATCACTAGTCAATGATTGTTCCTCACAGTGATAATTTTTCTTGTTCCTACTTCACATGATCAAAACATTTCCACCCCATTGCAACTACAGCTGTTGACTGCCAAAGACAGTGTCAACAGCATCATAAAATAAATTTGGACTACCATAAGAACAAAAGCCTCACGGAATGTTTCAAAGGATCAAAAGCTACAGTCCAGGGAGAGCAAATCCAAAATGGTGTTGCTTGAAGCTTCAAAATATAAGGATATTACAACTAGAGAAACATGGCACGCAAAAGAACTACATCATAACATGTGCACTGGGATTAAATCCATCGGCCCATCACAGCTAAAACCATCAGTAAGAAACAAACCAGATCAAGCCCAGCATCTTCTGCCATTTGAATAGCTTCACCTTTAGGTACAACTCCAACCTGCAGAATGAAAAGGCATTCCACATTTAATATACCAATAATCTAAAAGTATTGCTCTCAGGAAAGAAAAGTTAGCTGGTATTGAAACAGAACCTCTGTACTAATCAGAAGGAAAGACTGACCATATTTTGCTGTGCATCAATCAACCTTACAGTGGAAGACCTGTCATATGATTCAAAGCACTATTAAGAATCTTTTCAAGTACGTGAAAGGACTTCAACAATATGCCAGAAAAGTAATAACAGAAAGTATGAGAGGGAGAGAAAAGGTGGGGGGAGGTGGGAGGATGGCGAGAGAGACAGAGACCAAGTCATGCGAAAAAATACAATAAAATAGGTCACGCTTAACACATTTGTCACTCAACTCCAAAGCAAGCACAATGGCATTACTCGTATAAGGCCTTGTGCTCATGGTTCAATGCAACCAACCTGCTCTTTCAGAATATAGTCCCCACTCTCTTTCTTGGCAATTTTCTAGCAAAGATTTTTCAAAAGGTGATTACTGCTGAGATAAAAAAATGCTTTAAAAAGATTTTAGATGTATAGATCAGCCAAAAAAATGAATACATGTTCACCATTGAGTTTTTTATATTCACAATAAAACCAGCTTAAAGAAGTTTAAACCAAAGAAACTATAAAAGATATTTGCTAAAAAGTGCCACAATAATTTCATTTGTTAGATGTTGGGATGATCTTATGATATTATCACAAGAAAACCAAAAAAGTTGTGTTGCCCATTGAGATTTTGACTGTTATAAGCATTCTGCAATTTTAACTTTTCAGAAATTCCAATATAAACATGTGAAATTGAATTCCTCTCTAGAAATAATGAAATCCTTCAGAAGAACTTTCAACTACGGAAAGATGAATTTGGTTCTGCCAAATGCATACATTTGCTTCCCACCATCTACTAGGTCATTCACTTAAGTGTCAATCCCCAAGGGAAAGCTTTCCTAAGAGTGCGCAATGGACCAACAGACTCACCTGGACAGCCACTTCATCAAGCAAAAAGACCTTGCCAACATAGCAATCCGGGGGAGGGGCCACAACCTACCGGTTCCTATATGCTGTACACACTACGTAAAAGAATATATAGGTAATAAAATGTTTATATACATATATATACATGTACATATAAATGTGTATATATATGACCTCCCACAGGCACAGGCAGCCTTGTCTATCGTTTATGGCCAGATTGGAATATGAACTTCACCAAACTTCGTTTTCTCTAAATTTTGTCTGCACTATCAAGCTGAAACCTATATTTCTTTCAAAACTCTCTTCATTCAACAGCATACATGAAAACATTGAAGGGTTTTTTCCAAGATACCTAATTAAATTTTGAAAACATCATCCTAGATGATGTGTACAATAGTTTTAAAGATAATTCAATAAAGGTGTGGGGGGATAAACTCTCAAGAACTCATAAGTCATAACTGATTGAGAGACTTGGTCTCAAGATTTCTTGGGAATGAATTGATCTTTAATGTTTTGTTTTCTTTGAAATTATTCAGAGTTCCTAGACCATGATGTATGCCAAAGCTTCATGCGATTCTAGAAGCTCCGGAAAAGTCCGCTGGAGAAGTGGCTTAATTCTGGCCGGTGAGAGCTCTGAACCCCAGGAAGCAGATCATAACATAGGTTGAATTCCAGCAACCACCTGTGGACTTTGCTGGAACTCCAGTGAATCCCACTGCATCTTCAGGAAAATTACGGCCAGAGATCCAGCTGAATTCTGGTGACCTCCACAGAGTTCTTGGAGCTCTAGTGGAATTCCAGCAACTCCTGATGGAGTTCCAGTGAGGAGCATTGGTCGAACTTTTCATCTTTAAAAGAGAATTTTTGGATCGAGAATTATCTTTCCACTTCCAAGATACGCCGAAGCACCAACAAAAGAACTGATGCAGCGAGGCTACGAATTCTCTTCCCTTCAAATTCACCTCAATCTACCCTCTAAACCTCACCATGCACCGTTATATACGTACATTACCTGATAACATACTGTTCTTTACCCTACAGATAACTACGTACATGACAATCAACACGCGCCTATGCGCATGAATATGTTTTTGCACCTACACAAGCGCACGAGAGAAGCACGTCGCACACATTCACCCATGCAAGCAAGCGCGCGATGCGGGCTTCAAACTAAGATTCCAAGCTAAGCTAGAGGCAAGTTCTAGCTCAAGCTACAGCTTCAGCTAATCTCGCACAGTCTTCCAGAACGCCATGAGCTACCGCCCTTCTTTTTCATTACTTCTCTAAAACTAAGTTTCAAATTAGAACAAGCCCAAGGAAGTTCGATTCCATCACCAGTAGTTATGCTAAAAAGATGCTAACAATTTCTTTTCTTTTCAAGAATGAAAAGTAATAATTTCACTAAATCAAGAAGAAAGTGGAAAAATTCAGCAAAGTACGTGTTACCGATGTTTCACCTTATACTGGACAAATTCATCGCCGAATCGAACTCTTCATCGTACTCTCTGAATCTCCTCGACTCTCCTGGAGGCCTATAACCGCCGATTCTTGCAACGACAGAAAACCGGCGGGGGATTCGAGCAGCTGGGAAGCACACTCTCTGAGCCAAGGAAAACCCGTGGAATTTCGATGCGGAGAACGACGAAACGGCCAAATAGGAGGATTTCTCGTCGAGGAAAAAGCGAGAGTTTTTGTACAATAAGCATCCCGTGATCGCAGCCATGCGAGGGCAGCAATCCAGGGTTCTGGAGATGTACGGTCTAGGGAGAAACTGCTGGCTATCTAAGACGAGATAGGCGGTCGAGAATCAGAGTTCATGGAGCGCAGGCACCGCGAGCAGTCGATGAGGGTTAAACTGGTTGACCATTCGGAGGGGAATGGAGGGAAGAAAGGAATTGAAGATGTGGTGACTCCTCTTGGAATGCGAAACAGGCGGAGCGCTCATCTTATCCGCAACCTGCTCGGTGCTGCCGTCAACTTTGGGTCTGGGTCGAGTTTCGGGTAGGTCCACGGGCCTGACAAGGTTTTTGATGAAACGGCTCAGGTCCAGGTTCAAACTATGGAACCATACAACCAGACCTGCGACCTCAATTTAGTTTTCCCATAAATATCCGGCAACTCTCTTCTCCTCACCCATCTCTCCAATTTCAGCAAAAATTATAAAAATATATTTGATCGAATCTTTTTTGTTCGGATGATGGAGGTTTGACCTTTTTTATAGCTCAATTAATATTCTTACAAATTTTGTTGAACAAGATAGAACAAAAAAGAAAAATCTAAAACAATAAAAAATAAACTAAAAATAAAATCAATAAGAAAAAGGGACACAACTCAATAATAATATAATATAAAAACAATAACAACCATAAGAATCAAGAACAAAAGAAGAAAAAGCATATGAAAAAAAAATGAAAATGAAAATCTTAAAGAGACATGACTCAATAAAAGTATGAAAACAATAACCATAACAAAAAAAAGATAATTAAGAAACATATGAATAAAAAATCAAAATCAAAATCTATGGCATCCTGACAAAAGAGACGAGAGAGATGGAGGTCAGGCGCATTTCTTTTGTCCAGCTGCCTTATATTTTGATTTTGAATTTCAGTCTATAAATTAATCAAAACAATTAAAAACCAAAAAACCAAAACCAAATCAATATCATAAATCGATGAATTCTCCTTTGAATCGTTCTTTTTATCTTTTTTATTTGTTTTTATCTTTTTTATTTCTTTTGATTATTCACTTTTCTATTTTTTATAGATTTTTGATATGTTCTTTTGTTGAAAATAGTTGTAGATTGAGTAATAGGTAGTTGAAATGAGCCTAAAAGGTAAGAATGAAAGGAAGATCGGCTTGAAATGAGGGCTAGAAGCAGATTCACGTATAAGAAAAGAGAACCTCTCGTTTGTATAAGAAAAGAGAACCTCTCGTTTTTTGGTTGAGGATATTTTGATCAAGAACATTAACAAAAAAAAAAAAAGAGTATAAGAGAGAAGAGAGTACGTATAGTAAAAAGGATGCGAGTATCAATCCTGATTTCTAAAATGCTAAAATTTATATGAGACAGTAACCCCTGCTAGAAACCATTTAACTAGATACCTCGTAAAATTTGCATGCAGCAGAAAACCCTTTCTATTACAGCTTACAACGACTAACTTTTTTATTTTCCCAACAAACTTTAAGATTTATTACTCTAACGACCAAGCACGCGCTCAGAGTAGCCTGCAGCTCATTTCGGCATGAGCAGGTATCATCTTAAATGAGCAATTGGGAAACCCACAAACAAGCACAATCTAATCTGACAGGCCCAACTTGGCTCATTTGGTTCGTCTTCTGCCCCATGGCAAACGCCCATGATTGCTACTGAGTTGCATATGGCCCCATAAGCCTGGGTACCTGCTCAAATAACAAGATAGAGCCAGGCTTCAACTTGGGTTCAAGTATGACATACAAATTCCAGTTGAAACCCTACCGAGTGTAAGCTACATAATGCATGTCAGCGACTATATCTACATGATATATCAATTATTGAAGTAAACTCTCAAGAATCTCCATGTTGATCAACTTTTCAACGTCGATGCGAGGGACTCGACTCACTTGCTTTGCCAGTTCTCCAACAACCCGGTCCAGCTGAATTATGTAGACAGTTCCTGTTTTCCAGCAGCTCCAGTGGTTTCTTTGACTGCATAAGCCATCTCAATGATTCTTCGAACAACTCTGTTAAGATATGAGTAAATGCCGGGAAGAGAAATTGAAATATCCAAATTTTACCAGAATGTTGTGAGACGCTTATTCATTGTAAGCAACTAAAAAAAATCATTTTGAAAATAAATATCATCTTCACAATGGGCGGAATGGTTGATGCCCATATATACGCTATCTCAGACAAGAGGCTAAAATCTTAGTGTTTAACAGCACATTCAACAAGGAAAAGGCAGAAGAAGGCATTGCAAAGTCTGATTAATCCTAGATTCCAAACAATTGAGTAAAATTAGTTCGACGGCATCTAGATTAAGTGCAAAACTTTCTGTCTCTCTCAAATGAATCTCTTTCCATCGAATATTATAAAATCAGACTTTCTAGAATTATATGGATCTATTTTCTGCGAGCATAAAGTGATGAAACTGCTGCACATGAATTAGTAATCCTTGCATAAGGTATTCTAATAGCAGCGAAGCAAGAACTCAACGAACCAAAACTTTTGAGAACAGAAAGAGAACTATGGCGACCAAGTTCCGAGTGAAAGATAGGATGACAATTATGAGCTGGAAAAGATTTACCTTTCTCTAGATCTTTAGTTATCCAACCGTATAGACAGTCAGAAACCAAAAACTCCATAAGCCGAAGCCTGCTTCCAAGAATAAATGTGCACTTATAACGCTTAGATTTGCATGCATAGCTTTTCAGAAAAAAAATTACAATCCAAATTTCATGAGGACAACTTACGTCCAAAGCGTTTATGCTGAAAAAGAAACGTTTCAGAACTATGTGATTAACATCATCCCAAATTTACAAATTATTAGCACATGCTGCAGACAGGAAATAAAGAAATATAATATTTTCTTCTGAAGATATGAAATGCGACTAAATCTGTACTTTCTTCACAATATATAGGACCTGTGGCAAAGATACTGACGTCTAAACGTTTGCACTTCTTAGGAACATTCACACAAGTACAATGGATTCATCTTCTATGGAATAGTAACTAAGAAACTAGCGCTGCTTGAGAAAACAGCTCCATTGCAGAGACGAGAAGAATACACTACTGTCTTTGTCACAGGAATATATTCATCATATAAGTTAACAGCTCCCAACGTCCAGAAAAACGTAACATCTCAGTGCTGAAAGCACGGTATTTTCTGCTTATCAAGCTCAAGCTCAGGAAGAGCACTATTTCAGTAGCAGAATCACGGGTAACACACTATATCTTCTGAAACTAATGATCATAAAAGTGTCAAGGGAAATTATATAGATGAAAATAAGCGTGACCAAATGCCTTCAGCTGCTTAGGGCACAGCATAATCATAACTGGATTGTCACAAAGACAACCTTACGAAATGATGCAGGCGATTTAAAAACTAATTTAACTTGACATCAGTAGAACGGCAAAAATGGTAGTAACCTTAGCGTAGTCATAAAGTGTGCCCTTGGGATACTTCTTGGCAAGAGGACAGGGAAATGTCTTAGGAAGTGTCAATTTTTAGAGAGTAAATGTGTAAAAAAAGGATACCAAAACTCAAAAAGAGATAAAACAATAGGACTTCTGTTGAAAATGTGTAACATTTTGCGTTTCTTAAAGTTACAAATTATTGTCATTTGTTTGTGATTATGATCCTTAGTAGACAAGGAACTTGAAAACTACACGTGTCATGCTAGGAGGATCCATATGAATAATGCATCATTTGGCTTTTAATGTCACAACGCCCAAAGATAACAACTAATGCCGACATCTTTCTCAAAATAATCAATAACTACTTGTACAATGATAATTTGTAGAATTCACATGAACGTTCCTAACATCAAAAGTCAAGGGTGAATAATGGCCTAACAACTGAACGGTAACTAGGGCCTATGCGTGTATTATATTACGCATAGAACGATAAACACCAAAAGAAATTTTGTTCTTGTTAAGCTTTTAATTAAGAAGCATTAAACTATTGGTGAATTACATATTTAACGATATGAGATGTTATTCTTACATCATAAACATAGAATCGTGGACATCAGGGAATGCATCATCAAAAGGATCCATAGAATGAAAGCTATCAGCCAGTGCGCAAACCCTCTAAGTAACTAAAAGTAATGTGCGTTTAGCAAATATAAGGCTCAGCCCCCAGCTTACGAATCAAGTGCTGGACTTGGAATTGGACGTCATCAGAACCTGAAGTTCCTGTCCATGAAAACATTCAAAATCTCAATAAGAGAGACAAGTTAACGATAAAACATCACATACTTTAGAAAAGCTAGCCCACAAGGAAAGAAGTACCAGAGCAACAATATTCAAATTCATGAGTTTAGCCGCACAGTGTTAGGACACTTTTCAGCAGGTATGAATGAGATAATGCTGCAACCAGGGAAAGAAGGATTGCGTACCATTTTCCTTTTGGGAAAATATTATATTCAGGGTTATTAAATAGCGATCAAATTTATCAGCGGTCCATGTGTAACTCAACGAGGACAATCTAACCTATGCCAAAGCGTTCCTACTTTTGCTAAACTTTTACGCTGTATTTCATTTTTATTTATTTTAGCATTTTTTTATGATTTGTATTCAACCAACTACTTGGCCGATATTCAGTTTCAACCTAGACGGCCAGGAGGTTGGCCAGCCAACTCTCAGGTTGGATCCAGCCCGATAGCCATTCTTTAGATGAGCATCGGTGATGGCTAAACCAGGCTCACCACCTTCTCCGTTTGGTAGGGCATGATAATGGATTGAATGTGAAGAAAATTGTGACCCTAGTCCACACACAGTCAAATTCAGCGACCAAAATTAAGTTGAAAAATATTCAGACGAGATACTTTATGCAGTTCTGCACAAATCTGAATCCAAATCCATCGGTTAATCTGACCCAATCAGAGAACGTGCATTCAGTCAGATATTCAGATATGACTAAGTCTGTAATATTATTTTTCTCATGTATCTCGGAATCTAATTTCAATCTACTTAGCTGGAATCTGATTTAGTTTGATTAAATAGTATTTGGATCCAACCTTACTCCATCTCATTGACATCCCTACCTACCTTTTGGACAGGTCCTTTTGACTGAAGAATGCCACATCAACAGGCTGGTTTTCTACCCAGAGCTGACATAGTAAATAAAGAAACTGTAATACTTTACGAGGAGAAATAAAAAAGTATCAACTAGTTCAACATAGGTATGTAGTGTTTGGATCCAACCTTACTCCATCTCATTAACATCCCTCCCTACCTTTTGGGCAGGTCCTTTTGACTGAAGAATGTCACATCAATAGGCTGGCTTGATTAAATAGTGTTTGGATCCAACCTTACTCCATCTCATTGACATCCCTCCCTACCTTTTGGACAGGTCTTTTTGACTGAAGAATGCCACATCAGCAGGCTGGTTTTCTACCCAGAGCTGACATAGAAAATAAAGAAACTGTAATACTTTACGAGGAGAGATAAAAAAGCGTCAACTAGTTCAACATAGGTATCTAGAGAAAGACATTATGCTCGTGCACAAATCAGTTTTACTTAGGTACACATCCCAGGTTTTCAGTAATCTGTCACTCCTTACAGTGCATACAAATAATAGCATAACAAATAAAAGTTACTACTTTGCCATATTAATAACTGATCCCCATTAATAACTTCATCTCGCGCTTTCACAGATAAAAAATTATTGATCCAATACAAAAATAATGCCACATTCGTCACATACATGTCTACATACTTTTTAGCTTCCAAAGTGAAAAAATTAAATCAACTTGCTTTATGTCATACATGTAAGAAGTACCTAATGAGAAACTGATGATGTTATAAACATCCTATTGTCATAAAAGGTAATTCAAGTACACAGTTAACAATCTAAAACGTTTCATCAAGAAATAGTCCACTTGCAAGGGCATGGAAAAAGCCCTATAAGAAGCAAAAAGTTAAAACTTACCATCGAGGACTGTAGAGGAACACATTCTTCTAAGCAAATAACTGATCAATCTGTTTGTCACCTCCGCTAGTAGTTCCTGAGAGTAATTGTTTAAGAGTAGCCCTTTTATCGAAGCTTTTTATTGTTAAAGCAACAAGGACATTGTTAGAACTACAACGAAACAGTTAAGCCACATAACTCTTGACCATAAAATAGAAGTTCAATCACGGCAACCAAAATGACAGAATCTTAAACGTTTGGGAAACGGATTGATCATTTACTCTCAATGTTATCATGAGAAAAGAGTTCTGCATTCATTACTTTCTGCCATACGGTTTAGTTTACAAGGAAAAAGAACAAGGACGTAACTAATAACTCTCTTTTCGTTCGATCGAACCGCTTCCCCTCAGTCCACTCGTCCAAACAACCAAACGAACGAGCAAAGCACAGCACCCTACCGCTACTCCCACGGGGCGGCCTTTTGCAGCTAATTTGGATGCAAGATGGAGCCCCAATTAAATAAGGGATCCCATCCTATATTTCCTATATTTCATGCATGAGAAGTTTGTGCTAACAATCAATTCCTATATACGGGCCATGAGTTACCTAGAAAATGTTAAAGTACGTATATAAAGAAGATACTATTTAAAACGTACCTCAGATGCAAGTAATGCAAGCATAAGTGGGTCCGTCAATAGCCTATGGCCCTATATGTTGTTCTAAGTTGTTGCTTGGAGCATATTGTAAGTTATTCCCACCAGTGTTAAAACGTACTGTCAGTATCATGTCAATGCTCATTTATCTCCCTTACTGCAAATGATTTCATATGGGGGACATATTTTACTCTACGATGCAATAATGAGGCGCACTGTAAGATATGGGCGGCATGTACTACCTATATCATAGCAAAAAGCATTATGTTTAAATAGAAAAAAGTTGTGATATGTACACATCATTGGCCTGAGTCGTGTATCCATACTTTCAAAACTGATCCCAACTACCAATCTTGGTACTAATGCTGAATAAGTTATTTTACCACAAGAGAGAACCAGAATGGCAATAGCAGCACATACCAATAAAATCAAGAGTGCCACCACATCTATAAAGTTTACCAGATAATAAAGTCTCAGGTGAACCTAATAATGAGGCAGTTTTGACCAGTCCATCTCAATCAAGCCTATGAACATCAAATTTCTTAATATCGTTGCAAACAATGCAAAAACATTTTGCAGACATGGCAGAAGACCCATAAGTAGGTAAATCAATAATGTCAACAGTAAAATACAGCCTAGGGAAATGCGTGATAGAGAACTCTCCACCCAAACGTGAAATTGTTCCAGCTGCACTTTTGTCATCACTGGCTATTATTTACAGTTTCATGTAGAAAGTAATGTGAAATACAACGCTGTGCAGGTCAACCCATCACATCCACTAAAACCAAGACTTTTCTGTTTTCCCACAGTAGGCAGGGTCAATTAGATGGACTCGTGGTCACTGTTCTGATCAATCTTGGGCCATGATTGCATATAAACTCAAAAGCCACCAGCCATATAACTATCGACAATGTACAGAAATAAAGAAGAAAGGACAACATGGTCACATTCAAACGAAATGCAAAATGAGGACCCCAATTATGACAACATTAGCCTTAACATAGAACGTGAGCAGTAAGTACCTCATTAGCACAGTAGAAAAATGAAAATGACTAAGAATGACTATGGTGCTTCCCACCGAGGAACAACTCAAGCAAGGCAGAAAGGTCACACATAATTTCCTATTATGATGCTTAATATTGAAGCACTTCCGGGAGTGAATAATTGTGCAGTTTTCTCATAACATAAAATTTCATTTTAAAAGGATTTGTTTCCATGAAATAGAAATGCAACATCAAAACAAACTTCAGAACTGTCTAAAGGAGGTTGTTACCCAAAATAATTTCCAAATCCTGATGTGCGAGAGTGGCAAATGCAGGTTCACTCACAACCTAACCAAGAAACATTGATATTGAGAAAATGTCAGCCTTGGAAAAGAAATGGAGTAAAAACTCCAAAATGTATCAAAACTCTTACAATAGACTGATTATTTACTAGCTCCACCAGAAAATCTGCCGCCATACAGAATTTCTCCTCATCTCCATTCTGTAACTCTGGACCAAAATGTAATGATTAATAGAAAGTCATGCACATGATCATGAACAGGAAAAGTTAAGATCACCACCACCCAAGCATCTAAGTGCTCACACTTAAAGTGTGCTTGACAAGTATATGGGTGTGGTTCTGCAAAGTAAAGTCAACTACTTCTGTTGAAAGTTTCTGCTAATTCAAGTAAAAGGTTATTTGGTTCATAGATGGTAAGAGAAGTCACAACTATCCTGAAAAAAATGCACATAGTGGCAAGAACTCGAAAAAATGATTCTATCCAATCTGCAGAAACGTTAACTAATATCCTGGTGCATATGGTAATATTTCACCATTCATCACAAAATCAAACGATGAGGACCTACAAAATGAAAAAATTACTGGTAATTTAAAATCAAGTACATAAACATGTTGAGTGCATGTTTTCCAGCTTATACTTCTTTAGTCCTATTGTTGACATTCTTGTGTTGAATGATAAAAGAACTATTATAAGGGAAACTCCTGGGCAGAATAATAATTTCCTAAACATAAGAAAACATTAAAAGGGCAAGAAATAATAGCTTTTAGTTATATTCCCCTTGTTAAGGCATTAAAAGAAACAACAACTAAGCCTTTTCCCATACTAGACGGGGTCGGCTACATGGATTCTTTGTTTCCACATAGCCCTATCATGTGCCATGTTAGCAGTTAACTCACAATAAGCTAGATCATTCTTTATTGTTTCTTTCCAACACTTTTGTGGTCGTCCTCTACCTCTTTTAATACTTTCCAAATTTAGTTTTTCATACCTTCTTAAAAGTTCTTCGTTTGATCTTCTTTCTATATGTCCAAACCATCTTAAACGATATTCTCTCATTTTATCCTCTATTGGTGTCACTCCTAATTTGTTTCTAATAACCTTATTATATATACGGTCTTTTCTTGTATGACCACTCATCCATCTCAACATCTTCATTTCTGTCACAGATATCTTTTGTACATGTTGATGATTAACTGCCCAACACTCATAACCATAAAACATGGCAGGTCTAATTGCTGCTTTATAATATTTATCTTTTAACTTTATCACAAAGAATACCTGATGCTCAAGACATTAAAAGAAAACACTAAAAAAATATATTAATGAAAAATATGTTCTGAGACTTAAAATTATAGTAATTTGATATTTATAACATTGCTACAGCATATAGAAAATAGAATGCTCTTTTATGTGCTTTCATCAGCTATGACATAGTAAAACACATATGGGTTCTTCCCACGTATCACTGGCATTGATAACTACGATAAACAATGGATCCCCATTTTAGATCTGCTGACAAATAAAATAATGCATGAGAAAACACTTGGAACAAATGGGAAATACTCAACGGTGGTTCTAAAATGAGAAGCTTATAGAAGGATCAAAGCTAGTACTTAATCAGAAGCCACTCTAGATCTGAACCTAAATTAAAGTAGATGCTGCTTCATAGTAGACACACCCATTCAACAATAAATTTTATGGTGTTTGTGGGTTTATTCCATCCATCACTGGTAAATATACATAGGTATACAGGCAAAACTGCTTGTCCTCATCACGAGTTTTCATGTTCACTAAGCTCATGTAGGAAAATAAACATGGATTTTGAGAGATACAAGTACCTTTGGATAAACTTGTTTAACTGAACTAGATCTTTTCCTTCTTCCCAGTAGACATGCTGAGAGTAGCAAATGCTTTAGATGAAGTGGAACAATGAGCACCGAAGTCTCCTCAAAGAGAAAGAGAGCATATAAAGGAAAATTAAACAGAAAACACAGTAAGACTAAAAGTTAGGAACAAGCATACTGTTGAAAGATATTACAAAATATCTATGACCCAGAAGATAAGCAATGAAAACATAAAACCAGCTGTCTGTCTGTCAAGTCACTGCCGGAAAAGGGGAACGAGAAGGAAAAGACAACTAATCACAAGTATTTTACCTTGTCTTACAAAACTTTGATACATAACATCATTGATTGAAGAAGGGCATGATTGCTCCTGCAGTTGTTACCTTGTAGTGTCCGTGCAGTTTCCGAAAAAATAGCATTTGCAGTACGTGGTATTTTGAAAAGACTCCTGATCTGGTGGAAGGAAGAGCCTTGAAAACTTTGTTCACTGTTTAAGGATATGAAAGTCGGTATACAGGCCATAAAACCTTGGATGTCCTTCAGTTCATCTTGGAGTTGCAGCAACTCTCTTTTTCGCTCCTTGGCCTTAGACATGATCAACAAATCTCTAATTCACAATGACAACGAAAGATGAAACAAATATGCTGTCATTGACCTTTACCTGGTTGATTCAATGATAATGTTAAGAACAGGAGGATGGGAAAGCATTACGCTAAAATTCTCTCAAAGAGTTAATTTAGCGGAAGAATGGCAAACAATTTTGTTAGATCAGTTCACAAAAATCGAAATTCAAAAAATTCAGAGAATCAGCCTTTTAGAATCCAAAACAATTTAAATTTATGAATACTATTAAAGAAATTAGAATCGGCAGTTCAGATCTCTGAATCAGACTGATCGAACCGACATGACCAAATACCGGTTCCTTAATCCAGTCGGAAAGCTATCGATAATATTTGAATTTGCACATGGACACACATGTTTACTTCAATAAATCGAGATCAAAATACTTCATGAGGAAATGGTATCAAGAATCTGGTGTAAGTCATAACAGTAGAAATTGGAAAAAGGTACGTCCACACAAGTGAGAGCAAAAAAAACATTAATTCTTAAACTTAATTTTCGTTTTCCGTGAAACCGACGGAGCATAAAGTAATGGCCTCGCGTCACTTGCACGACAAAAGGACGAGGGAGAAGAGGAAAAGTGAAGGATCGCATGAAAAGTAGAGGAGAAAGACCTTCTTCCAGTGTTGAACGTCCTCTTCGAGATCTGGTCGAGAATCACGCGATCTGAGAAGAGCTACGGCTAGAGCCATCTTGGCCGAAGCCGACGGATCGACTTCCTCCATCCTTGTTCCTTTGAAAAATGACGAGCGCGCAA
Source organism: Brasenia schreberi (assembly GCA_036023115.1). Taxonomy (NCBI): domain Eukaryota; kingdom Viridiplantae; phylum Streptophyta; class Magnoliopsida; order Nymphaeales; family Cabombaceae; genus Brasenia; species Brasenia schreberi. The sequence continues at coordinate 38,629,976 of JAYKKT010000090.1, forward strand.
CTATTACCGCCGGAACTCGTTCCAAACGGGAGGCCTTAAATATTTCCGCGTAAAGAGATCTTGAGCTTTGCTGGACCATGAATCAAACTCTTCGGGTACCCGCGACCGGGTGAATGGATCGGATCAGAACCAAACTGAAGGACTACTAGTAAATACACCATTCGAATTTTGGGCATTACCGAATCCTATAAACTGAGAAGATTTGGAATTGTGATTCAAGTATCAAGATTCGCAATGACGTGCACAACAAGCGACAGCTCACCTTGCTAGGGGGGTCATGAGTTCAACACCCGGGGAGTGGATATGGCTTCAGTCCATTATAAAAGAAGAAGAAGAAGAAAGATATGCAGTGGGTTTGCATTGTGCTGATGTGGGGCATCTTATGCACCCCATTCAAATTGAGGAAAATTAGATAAGAAGCATTGCCCACGGTTAAATTGATGAGTTATAAATAGAGCCCACGGTATAAACATCGTTTGTTCACCCCACCCTAAAAGATTTCCTAGATCGGCCGGTGAACCAATGTCAAGAGTTCAAATATGGAGCTCTTGAGATTTTAGTGCACAACCCGGCTTGGCCTTGGATGGGGCTGGCAATATTAGTCATCATACAGACACAATTATATCTCAAGTAACACGAAAAATCTCCTAAAAACCTGTCAGACTTTCTCCTGGGCACAAAGAGCCATGGCTTTCATGGCTATGGGGATATTCAAAGGACATGCAAATAGAAGAAAGAGAGATAGACTTGAACCTGAATAATTCGATGAATTAACTACATTTTCGTGTGTGCGTGTTCGCACACAAGCACTGCCACTGGTAAATCATGGTTGCAGGAGCACTCAGAGCGATAGCTCACCTGCCAGGGCGCTGACTCACAAGTTGAAGGTCATGAATTCAATCCCCAGGGCATTCAATACACAAGTCTCATCGTTAGTTCACCTATTTAGAGATGGGAAGGATTAAAATCTACCCTTCGTTTTTGCAATCTTGCTTTTTGAAGCTATAGGAGTCCGTAAGCGCACTTGCCCGTGCGCTCCCTACATCCGGAAGCTTCACCATGTACCATATCAGCTTGTAAACCCCCTTGTACATACACTTTGTTTTGTGTGTGTGTCCGTTGTAAAAATCGGGTGTGTTTATAAACCCGAGCTAAGTGTATTAGCCATGTAGGTCTAGGTTAAGTGAGTTAGTCCTAGACTAGGTCGTGTCTTTGGTTCTTGTATGGATCGGATATAGATCCACGTGTTGGGTCTTGGGTTTAGTTCATAGGTAAATTCACTTAGGCAGGTTCAGTTCACGATTGAACCGTGGGTCACCTTGAGGGACCGGTTATGACAGGGAACCGTCCCTTGCATGAACCGCCAGGTGCTGTGAAGGGAGAGCTGCAGTTCCCCAAGCCTGCGTTCTCTTGAGGACAGGTATGGGCTGCGGTTATAGCCAGATGATGGGATGAGCGGGAGCAATTGGTGCGGTTCTCAACACAGCATTTAAGCAAGAGACGCGTTGCAGAGTGGCGGGTGAAGTGGAGAGTAGAGAAACGGTGGCTGGAAATTGGAAGCTGGAGAGGTCCCGTGGAGTGTTGAAGCCAAAGGGAAGTGTGGCGGACAGTTACAGCAGACGTTGTTCCTTGGTGAAGCTGAAGAGAACCTGCATTCATTGCGGCAGCAGGTCGTTCATTGCGTTAGGTGCAGAAGCTTCATTGCGGCATTCGATTCCCTCTGGCTGCAGGTGGCAGTCGGGTTATCCCTGGGCAGACTCTGTTCCCTTGTGAGAGGAGCAGCCAACCGAGCGTTCCTTGTAGCAACCGAGCATTGTGGAGCATTGGGGCTGAAGGAAAGGCTTGCGGACAGTTGCAGACCGTTCGTTGTTGCAGCAGTGCTTTCCTCTTGGTGACAGCCGAGTACCTCCTGTAGTGCGTGGCAGCCGGGTATCATCTTGCAACAGTACAGCCGTTTATCCCTTGTAGTGGTGATTTCCCTTGTGACAGTAAACAACTTCCTTGGTGGGGAAGTTCAGTATGAAGAACTGAGTGTTACCTTGTGTGAGCAGAACCCCTTCGAGACACTTAGCTAGGCGAGTGATACCTCTGCTGGGTATAAGAGTGAACCTTAACTAGCTAGGATTAATTCGAGTGGAGTGAAGAACCGTGTGTTCGCAGAACAGTCCCTATGTTTGGGTGTTCTTTGAGAGTGTGAACTGTGTTAAGTTTATGTTCAGTTCATTTCTGTAAATTGGTGCTAAGTGTGGTTCATCACAACATAGGCATGGAGATCAAAGGAGCTGGTACTCTGTTCCTACACTCCCACAGTTAAGGGCTGGTGATTCGAGTGAATCAAGTAGCCAAGGAGTGTCTGGAGCGAGCCTTCCGCTGAAGAGGAACGTTTGCAGTCACGCAAACACGTTCCACAGAGGCTTAAAGAATCATTCGATGATTCTTGCCATCACGGGTGAACCGAGTTTTGAAAAATCAATTTGAAAAATTCAGTCCATGACAGAGTCTGTCACGGGACTTCTTCTCCTAGCACTAGCACCACACGAGAAGAGGTTTCATCCCTCATGCGCAATGCTTGAAGGAGTATGCATACCGCTCACCCATGCCACGAAAACGCTCTTGTAATAAGCACGATAGCGTGCACATAAGGCCTTAGGCCATAGTTAGGCTTTGTTACACTTGTATGAGTCTTGATTACTTTGTAAATCCCTTTTAATGCCGGGTCAATAAGATCCATGACCCACTTTGATCTAACCCAGCTGTATGCTTTGTTACACTTGTATGAGTCTTGATTACTTTGTAAATCCCTTCTATAGGCCGGTTCAATAAGATCCATGACCCACTTTGATCTAACCCAGCTGTATGCTTTGTTAGACTTGTATGAGTCTTGATTACTTTGTAAATCCCTTCTATAGGCCGGGTCAATAAGATCCATGACCTACTTTGATCTAACCCATCTGTATGAACTCGGTTCATAAGGCCTTAGGCCATAGTTAGGCCTTGTTACACTTGTATGAGTCTTGATTACTTTGTAAATCCCTTCTATAGGCCGTGTCAATAAGATCCACGACCCACTTTGATCTAACCCAGCTGTATGGGCTCGGTTGGCTATAAATAGCCGCTCGTACTTGTAACCCAAGGTAGCTTGCAATATAATCTCTTCCTCACCAGTTCCTCCTTTCTCCATTGGAGTGTCGTCCTCAAGAGTGAGTGAGACTGTCGAGAGACAACCAGGTGACGCTGAGTGAGTCTTCCTGTACAGAACAGATCCAGATGAGAGGCTCATCGTGTGCAAACTGAGTGCGGTCGCTGTCCAGGTTTGAGTTGCTGAATGGAATGAGGTGGATTCCGCTGCATCACCAGGCTTCTTGAGGCAGATCGGCCTCATTACAGGCTACCAAGAAGAAGACAGTGAAATTCTAGAATCAGAGCCTAACGGTGGCGGTACCGGCCGGCTACAAGTGACAGACGGTCATATCGGGTGATTGCTGTAGAAAACCGAAAGATTGGGTGTTCTGACGGGTAATTCAGTATTCATCGAGTACTAATGAGGTAGATCCTAGCCACGATCTGCCAAAAATCGACCGATCTGATTCAGATCCGGTCGATTTTCACCGACTGCTAGAGCTACCGCATGCAGTCGGGTTGTTTTTGTTGTAGATGGTACTATATGCACCATAGATCGGGTCAGCAAGGGCGAAACCTAGCTGATTTTGTCTCCCTACTCGTAAGGGAGGTTAACGGGTGAGATCGTCACTCACCGGGTAAAAAATCTGGTCCGTGCAAAAGTTGTGCGTGTTCGGGTGTTGGTGGAACGAGAATTACAGCTAATGTTTGTAATTTTCTGCAATTTTTGTGTATTGCTTATCAAGTGTTTGTTGAATTGTGTGAGTGAAGGTGTGTTGTAATCAGTGGTTGTATTGCGTTCGTGTAAAGGGAAGTTTTGTTCGTTTTTCACCGGGTTGTGCCAACCTTTTTTTGAGTAGTATAGCTGTCAATTCTACTGTGAATAGCTGAAGCTAGCATGGAGATCGGAAAAAACTGGAGGTCGGCGTCGTGTTCTGAGTATTGTTTCGGATCCCTAGACAGGTGCAACAAAAGTTGCAAACACTCAGACCCAATTGGAACATCTGGATGCAGAGTTTCGGGCCTTACAGGTACGTGTTGTTGCACCTAACGACCCATTTCTCTCCAACGGTCGACATGAAGAGGAGGTTCATGTTGAGGTACAGACGGCAGTACCGGTGGATGTCACTGCCGATCGGCCTTCTCACGGACTTAAAAGTCCCCGAACCAAAATCAGAAGGTTCTAGAAAATTTTGTTTGGGACCGCAAAGACTATGTTGAGGCTACTAAGGTACCCAAACAAGACAGGGTCACAGTGGTTGCCCTCTTCCTAGTTGGTGACTTCAAGCTATGTCTGAGAACGGTTCAGACAGCCTCCGCTGAAAAGCCAAACTTCAAAAACAATTCATGCTCACGAATTACGATTGGAGAGCTCGTGAGCAACTTAGGCAGCTCAAGCACATTGATACTCTTTGGGAGTGCGAGTATTGTTTCAACGGCTTGCTCTTAGCGGTATGCGATATGAGCGAGACCGATAAGATGTTCTGTTTCACTGAGGGACTCCAGTCATGGGGCACTGATCGAACTGAAGCGAAGGAATCCGACAACATCCTTGAGGCTATGGCAGTCGTGGAGAGTTTCATGGACGTATGGGCTGCAAAATCAAGTACCGGTGGGAGTATATCTAGCGGTGAAGAGGCTAGCACCTCCGAGAAGAGAGAGGGAAACGGAAATCGATGGAAGGGACCGAAGGGAACAGGAGGAGGAAAGGCACACCCATAATCGGTTGACGGAACTGATGGGATAACCTCGTCTTCAACTGACGGAGAGGGGCCAGACAAGGACAGTTCGGGTGGGAATCGAACGTCTGGTCTTTGCTTCATATACAACGGGTCACACCTAATGTGTTTCTACCCGAAACAGGCGAACCTCGCAGCCATGGTGGGTGATAGTGCAGACGAGACAGGTTCAGGGGACAGTGGTACCAGTGATGCGCAAGCAGCTAGATTTATCCTGCTCAATGCCAGATGAGAGTCAAACCACGACGGGTGTTGATTTTCGTCGAGGCACACATTGGCAGCACTATCGCGATAGCAAACATGGGAGCCACGCACTCGATAGTGTCAGGGCCCACCCTTTACTTCTTGAGCGCTCAAGGCGGTAAACACCACAGCCAGCCGTGTGATTGGCGTGGCCAGAGCATGCCAAATGAAGGTGGGGAGTTGGACAGGGCAGCTTGACTTCGTCTCTGATTGACGATTACCACGTAGTCCTCAGCATGGACTTTTTTTTATACCGTGATGATGGTACCGTATTCGTACTTGCACTTCGCTTTAGCTACCGATGGAGGGCATCATGTAGCGAGACAGACCATCCTTCATCCTAAGGGGAAGGAGGATTTTGTTCATCCTTTCCCTCCTCTTTAGCTAGAGGTAGTACCAAAGAAGACACATGAGTATTGGAGGCATGCACCGGGACACCGCGGGCTTGAAGAGGGAGTCCTCATCTTCGAGGGTTCGGCGAGATGCTAACCTCCTCATGCGTCATCGAGAGTGATGCAACGGTAGTACCAAGGAATGGTGTGATATGACGATGATAGCATTGGTCTGCGGATTCAACGCGCTGAGAGGTGTTGGGGCACATGAGAGCAACGATGTGAGACAAGCGTGCATGAGATGGGCACTCAAGACAGGGTCTGCACGTGGGCTATGAAGAGCCGGTTCTATTGGAGCACAAGTGTTGAGGCATCCGAGGTGAGCGGAGAGTTGTAATTGGAGAGATACCGATGCAAGGTGGACTAGTCAAGTTGAAACTCAGTTGTAAGATCACTGTGGGAGCTCGAGGACACCCAAGACCTCTATGGCGAGGTCCATCTTGGTCAGGAGAGAATTGCACTCCACACGAGAGGAGGCTTCATCTCTTTTGCCTAATGCTTGGAAGAGTGTGCACGCTGCCCACCCGTGTCACGAAGGTGCATACTCTTGTAATAAGCGTCGGGAGCGTGCACATAAGGCCTTAGACCATAGTTAAGCCTTGTTACACTTGTATGGGTCTTCGTTACTTTGTAAACCCCTTCTTATAGAATAGGTTGGGTTAATAAAATCCACAACCCACTTTGATCCGACCCAACTGCATGGGCTCAGTTGGCTATAAATAACCACTTATACTTGTAATCTAGGGTAGGTTGCAATATACTCTCTTCCTCACGAGTTCCTCCCTTCTCCCTTGGAGTGTCGTCCTCAAGAGTGAGTGAGGCCGGTGAGAAGCAACCAAGTGAGATGGAGTGAGTCTTTCCGTGAAGTTAACTGATCCAGGTGAGAGGCTGATCATGTGTAGGCTCACCGTGTACAGCTGACAGGGTGTGTTTGTTGTCAAGGTTTGAGTTGTTAAGTGGAATCGCATGGATTCCACTGCATCACCAGGCTTCTCGAGACAGATCGGCCTCATGAGAGGCTAGCCGAGAAGAAAACCCTCACAAAGTCTATAATGCATAGCAAAAGGCCCACATGTGAACCAAGTATTATGCTTCTAATTTTTGCTTTTTTGGTTTTGAGCTCAACCACCTTTATCTTGAATATATATATATAGAGAGAGAGAGAGAGAGACTAGTCCTTGCGATTGTAAGTATGCCAAAGTATAAATACATCATCCTAAGTTAGATTTGATTTTTGAAAATTAACATTATAAATAAAGAGATGTGATAGGGCTCTGTGAAAACAAAGAATTCATGTAGCCGACCTCGTCTAGTATGGGAAAAGGCTTAGTTGTTGTTGTTGTAACATTATAAATAAAGAGAGAGAGAATAGTTGTTGCTAGGTACTTGTCTCTACCAACATCTAACCTCAAAAGTGTTTATCACAATGAGAAAACAAAAAAAAAGTGGCCTGCCCAAAGAAGAGGCTAAAGGCAAAATAGCTTCAAGTGAATTCTCACTATCGAATCACCAAGGCCGTCCCATTTTCGTGTCTTACCGCTGCCTTGTTCCACGCTGAGGCTGTGGATATATATGGATCGAACTTATTCAATTTAAGTACTGAATCCAACTTAACCAGAGTAAGTGAAAAGATCCCAAATCCGAAGTGAGATAACAAAAGCAATTTAAACGCTCTGCGCATAATGGAATCCTGATACTATTAGATACATCTGAAAATGCGACATCAAATTGCAAATTTGATTAATTAAAAGTTATCGTTTTTATCTTCTATTAGTCATACTAACTTTAACATTACCTATCTATCCACTTCAACTTCTTTATTTCATGTGACATTTTCGTTGAAAGTAGAAGAATCAATAAAAATCACCAAATAAGTCAGATAACCAAACAAGGTATGGGACCTTGTTTCTGAATATTTTATAGATTGATTGTAATTTTAGTGTGGAAGAAAGGCACATGAATGTGGCATAGTTATTTGTTCTATGTGAAGCTTCTGATTTTCCTTCCTTTTTACATGGAAAATTTACACAGATTCGTTGCCTCCTTTCGGTAAAAGCATTCATACTTTATTCCCAGGCAAGACACTTCTTTTCTGTATACAGAAGCTTGCTTTTTTTATGCTTCTCCTTTCTGAAAAAGAAGCATGTCATGTTCATCCTTTCAGTTGTTCTAAGCAAAACATGTTTATGCAATTAAGTACCTGGCCGAGTCTGCGAAGAGGGTACTTCATCAGCCTTTCATACCTTCATGTGTGTGTGTATGTTTTAAATAGGTTGTGTGTGTGTATGTGCATGCTAGCCCTGGCACGGCAAGGCTGATTTTATCTTCTGTTAGAGCCAGTAGACAGAGGATACGACAGAAGGTTGTTGATCTGCTCAGGTGAGTGACAATTCAGTTTTTCAGAAGTTAGGTTCGGAGATAGTTTCTTTTTCTTTTGTGGAATAAAAGGGGTGATATTCAAATAATCTGTGTGTGTGTGTGTGTGACACCCACTTCATCTAATTCTTGCAACTCAACATCTTTGAACGACCAGCTTGCTTTAAAGGATCATAGGCTACGAAATGGAGCTTGGACGGTTTTCATGGATCATATTTCTCTCCCTTTCTTGTTGCATCATCCATTCGAGTTCAGCAAACGCAGGTGATTAAAGAATGGAATGTGTCTCCCGAACATCTCAAGGAATTCAATTTTCTTACTGAAGGCAAGTACAATACTACAACTACGTCAGCTTATGCAGAGAGTTGTAGAGAAATTCAGATTGGCCATAGCCAATCTGCATGTAACTGCGATGCAAACACCTCTTAAGAGTTGTATGCCTTGTTCTTCCAACCCTCAAAATGTGGTTTCTGAGTCATCAAAGTTAATCTAGCTTATTAGCTTATGCAGAGGAAAAACTGCCAGATATTGAATCTCCATACACTAAACCTCTGTTTTTGTAATGTATTTTAGGGAAGTTCGGTGGATTTCTACACGAGAGAAGGCCAGAGCTGGGAATCATGGATTTTGGCATTCGAAATAAGATAGAAGGGGAATTGATTGGCAGGAAATCAAGGGGAGGAGGAAGAGGAAGAGGAAGAGGGGGCGGGAGAGGAGGATCAAATGGTTCAGCAGGATTTAGACAACCACGAAATAAAGGTAATAAAAGTGGTGCATACTCGTTGAGGTTTTCCGGGTGCCGCTGGCCATTGTTGAGATGCCTACACTTGATCTGCCTTCTAGCTCTTCTTCTTGTAAGCTGGTAGCTTAGTTTTATTGTTTATATTCTGTTCATTATTAGAGCATGTGCAAGAGGAAACCAAGTGACCACGATATTTTCCCTTTGCTGTCACTGTGCGTGCGTGCGTGCATGCGTGTGTGGATTAGCAAGATTGGATGTATGTGTGTGTCTGTTTGTGGATTAGCAAGATGGGATTAGATAGACAACAAAACCAGTTTACAGATATTCAAATGAAAGATCTCAAATCCAACGAGGAGCTTATTGTGAAACTTGTCCATTCAAAGAATATAGGTTGTCATGATATGTTTGTTTAGAGAAATAATTAAACAGAACAGGTTTTATGCATGATTTGTTTAAATGCAATACATTGTCATATGTTTCTTTCTACATGTCAAGAAACCATCTTCGATATAGTAATACAACTACGTACACCAAAGAGTATAGCAAACAGTTGAATCCGTGGCCTACAAATAAAACCCACATGGAAGGCATGGGCTATTTGCTCTCCCTTAAACAGCTACGTCACATAGACACATCTACAAAGGAGCCGCGTTCATTCTGGATCTTATTGTACCGACTATATTAAAACATGTTTTTATTGTTATGACATCAAGAAACTTAATAAATATTAATTATTACTCTTTAGTGAAATGACTTACTAAATAATGGTTTTTTGTTTTGTTGAGATATTATTAATTATATATAATATAAATTACACTTATATAGTCATCTTCTTTCTTAAAATTGCACTATCCCACACTCGGTCCGTGTCCGCACCCGCACCTTGGAACCCATGAAATGCCAAAACAATGCAAAAAGTCATGGCGTCCCCGAGCAACCAAAGATGTGATTTTGGAAAGGGTAGTGGCAATACATGGGAACTGTTTTCCTACGCTAAGCCTCGCTTCCCAACAGATCCCAAGAAACTATAATTTGTTTGTTGCAGGTGTAGGCGCTGCAAGCCAGAGGCGGGAAAAAGGGAAATTGTTTAGTAGTGGGCTGATGAGGGGAAAAGAAAGTGGGGAATCATACTTAAGTTGGACTTGGACATCCACAAAGCTATAGTTGAAAAAACGTTGTGCATTCTCAAAAAATTCTTCACCAACACACCCTATATCTATTTTTTGTGAAAAGTACCCAAGAAATCTAAGAAAACATGAAGAATGATGTGTCTAGCCGAGCACTATACCATGAACTAGTGATGCAAAGGATCCTGCCCAAAGAGAAATCCACCGAACTGAAATACAATGAAGAAAATGTAGATATACAACTGAAGTACCCCACAGTAAACAAATGCAATCGCCTCGATCATCAAATATAAAGCTCAAGGTTAAATATCAAACAAAATGCAGAAAATTTCCCACAGCTTCGAACAAGTAGTACCCGAAGCACAAGGAGCCATGGCCCCCCTGACCAGAATTAACTCCAAACAAGCTGCAGAGATGTGTTACCCCAGATTGCCCATAAGGATAAATAGGACAGTTGTGCACCTAGAATTCCACAAGACATCAAATCCAATAATAGAAAAGAAATTCAGGCACGGGAATACGCACAAGATAACTAATGAATATTTTAAGGAGATAACACAATAATATTAAACTTAGGTTCAGCCCAAGCACTGCCAAAATTTGCAGTAGCTCAAAGCGAGAAAATTTGATCGACAAAACTCTAATCTCGAGAAATATACAGCTCGTAAAATTAAACTGTCCCCGCAGCAAAGCGTAATTATAATTGTAACACAAAGTTGCTGTCCTCAAATAACTGAAGAAAGGAAAAGTAGGAACAAAAACAAAATCCATGCTCAACTAAGTTATACAATTGAAAAAGGAGAGGCCGCTTGATCCACCAACTCACCTTTCAGTTGACATATTCAATCTCAATAACTTACGACAGAAGACGCTCACAATTTTCAATATCCGATCCCTGTTCCATTAGAACACTTTGGCCGGCTGCAGCTGATTTAATGCTTTTAGTGGCAGCATCAAAAATTAATTTCCGGTAATATGTATCCTCAACCTTCTGCAGTGTTCCATAAACACACTTAAAATCCAATGCACCTGCTAAAATAAGCCTCCCCATCACCTCACCAAAATTACTGGGTGCTTTCGGCGCATCTAAGGCAATATCCTCCAATATCGCCCCATACTGCAAACAACCAGAAGCAAGATCTCTTATGGTCAATGTCATCTTAACAACAAGGAACTCGAGCAGCTTCGAGATGGTCTCTACAAAAGGTGGGCTCTTGTCAAGTGCTAGGTAGACGGCTTCTTTAACAAATTCCGGTAGATATTCAGGAGTTTTCAACTCCTCCACACATTGTAGTGCTTCATTCAGATCACGAATGCTAAAGTATTCCTCCAATAGATTGGTTGTCTTCCTCTTCAAATCAGCAGGGTTCAACCGTGAAGTAGGTGCCAGTTTGCCAGATATTTGGGAGGCAGGAGGATCGGATGATTTTGCGGATCCAGGTGTGCTAACAGTAACCGGCCTTGTTGGACCTGGATACTGGGTTTGTGGAGGAGTTGTAGGACGTCCACCTTGTAGAAGAGCACTGGTCTTACCAGAAATAAGGCCAGCACTCCCTTGTGGCAATAACCTTGAGTTTAGATATGGTTGCTTTCCAACAACTGGAGAAGGAACACGACTACTGGTGAGACCACCCGATTGCATTGAAAGGACATCCATCTTTGGCATGGACCGGCTGCGAGGAACTTCCCAGTTGTCGCCATCAAGGCCAGGCATTCCCGGCATCTTCCTGGTTCCAGGCATTCCAGGCATCATACCACCAGCACCGGGTCGATTGATTGGAAAATTGGCAGGGCTAGCACCACCAATAGCACCTGTGGCACGGCTGGCCGCTCCAGGTCGCAACCGAAGGTTCTTTTCTGCTTCTGAATGAATTTCGCTGATAGTTTTGGCTTTCACCTGCAGAAGAATTGCCAGGATTTAAGGTTCAGCCAACACATTTAAAAGAAACCAAGAACCAAGACATTGAATAACCTATTTACAATAAAATATTGTATAAAACATATCTGGTATTTACTCCTTACCTCTTCACGCCTAGGGATCCAATTATTAGCTCGCATATCCAGAACATTACGCAACATGAACCTTAACCTTGGAGCTAGTTGAGTATTTCTACACAGTTCCTTGAGTCGACTGAAATACATATCACTAATTCGGCGTGATTTTGGGCTCTCGTCAAGATGCTTGCCAATGATAACAAAGAATTGGCAGATGGCCTCAACATTATCCTCACCAGGACAGACTTTTGGATCAGGTACCAAAAGTTCCTGTTGCAAAGAGGAATTAGGCCGAATACACAATATCAATAGCTATTTGATGAGGACATATGGGTTAACAAGTCAAGTACCTGAACAATGTGATGAACAATTTTCTCAGGCACCATCTTCTGCTTCAAGAGCTCACCAATAAGCCGAATGTTACCAAGAGTTCGAAACTTCAGTATTCTCTCTTTATCCTTACGTTCCAATTCTTGCTCTGGAGAAGTCATCTGCCGAATTTCAGCTCTAATTTTGTCAGAACTTTCAAATAACTCCTGACAGTTATTTAGCAGGGTACCCTTAAACGTGATTTCTTTTCCATCAGGCTCATCAGATGGAAAATTTGGGAGCTTTGTATTTAGATCATAACACAGCAGCGCATACATAGGGCAAAAGGTAGGCTCCAATACTGCCTTGTCAAATATCAGTGAAATGACACCCTGTGCGTAGAGGGCAAGATCAGATTTTCATGACTTAAAATAAAATGAGAATGGTCTACAAAAAACAAAATACAATGAGCAAGAAATAGGAGTAAGATGTAGCACATCCACAAAACCTTCAGAATATCAGCTGATGTGATCCCAGAATCAATAAGCTGGCCCTTAAGAACATCAAATTTTTCCGGAGTCAATTTGTTCAGAATCCTGCCCATCAGACAAATGAAGCTTAGCTTAAAATGTATAAGATTCGCTTTTGGCAGATCACCTGCAATATCTAATCATGGTCATTGTAACAAATCTACAGACCCAATGAAAAGGACTAAGAAATAATTATGTCCTAAAGGGCTAAATTCAATTGTCAGGGATTAAGCAAAACATCAGCAGGGGTACATAACTCATTTTAAGGGCAATAGTCATTACATGAGTAACGGATATTTTGACATAACAAAAGGTCATCCTAGTCAGCATGGGAATGCAGAAAGACACACAAATTGAGTTTCTACGGCCCTCACATGCTTAAATCCCAAACAAGAGCATAAACAACAGGAGTTAAAAGTTTACCCCTTCACTGTCTTCAGGACTTGTTCTTTTTCTGAAAGGGTTCCTCTGCGTGCTGACCAAGGAACTTCAGCCTTGAGAAGAGCTGGAGTTGGGCCCCCCTACAGATAAACAAGCATGATGAATAATATACACATAAACATTAGCAACTTATATAGAAGATAAGTCCTTGTGGAAGTATAGACTAGCCATTTGGTATCAATGAGTAAAAATTCGTTATCTATGAAACTTTCAGTAGATCTAAAAACATAAATGATTTGGTACTTCAGGCTTTCTAGGGGATAAGCACGTTGGTCTTTCATGGGTCCAATCATAACCAGGCGATAAAAAAATGACCTCAAGTTAAACATGTCTTTATCCTAAGTTTTCGATAAAACAAAATTTCACCTCATGTAGCTCGCAATCAAAACCAAAATAACACTTGGAAATATGAATCTCTTAATCTGTTATTTTTCAGATTACTTACTTAAAATTAGATGTCAATGAAATTCAGATTGGAAAAGATCCTTCACAATAATAGGCAAAGCAACAATAAAAAATAGATGAATAAGTTTGTTACGAAGATGATGGTCTGGCAGGAAGGGTCTCTCCTTATGCCAAATTTTTGTGTATTGGATTGCCTTAAGCCTGTCAGTGCTTGGCTTGTTAAAGTAATGTGGCGAGCATGAATGGCTAGTTCAAGCCAAATAAACAAAGTATGAAAGATCAGTGTTCATCTCAGTTCAACTAGTATAGGATTCTTTCATTGGGCACACATAATTCTTATATGTGCAAGAAAATATTCCCTATTTAATTAGGTATACATAAGCTAAGCGTGTCACCTTTACAGTAATTGCACTATGTCATAAAAGGAGAAGGCGGACATGTTTAGTTTTTCTGTTTTAGGCTCTCCATTCTCACATCCTTTTCCAAAGAAAGTAAAGAAAATAATCAAGTTAGCATAAAACACTTCATGACTTGTAAAGGTTAGCATCGGGTTCAGTTTTCAATAGACTACGTAAAGTAAAAGCTTCCCAATTAGACATCCTCCTGTGGAGTTCCATCTCACCAGGAAGCTTGGACATGTCTATATCAATGAAATTTCTCAGTCATTCACTCTGCACAGGATTTTCCAAGCAAAATATTGTTTTATAGACCATATGACGCAGAAACAATCTGTTTTTTGCTTCAACCTTTTCGTTATCAGATTTCCTTGACAAAGAATCCATTACGGTATGACAAGGCTCGTTGAGAAATTTGGGATGTCTGTTTTGGCATACATCAATTTGCAAGAATCTTGTATTGAGTACATAAGCCTCTGCACTAAAACCTGAATTCTTACAAACCTAAGATTAAATGGCATTATTGTTGGAAGAAGTGTATGCTATCCTTCATTTTCAAACTTAGGTGAGTCCAACTTTTAAACTATTCATGGTCCTTGCAGGACAATGTAGGAGGGAAAAGAATAAAAAAAACATAGTAGTCTGCACAGAAGAGTGTGTGTGTGTGAGAGAGAGAGAAGGAATTATCCAAATGTAACAAGATGTGGGCTGTTCATGGTTTCCATGTTAAATACAATCTGCCAAGACAGAACCATGAATTATACTATCTGTGCCCATCATCAACATATAAAAAGCAAGATATTGACCCTACCAAAAGTTAGCAAAGCTGGTATAAAAGTGTTAAGTGGCGGATGAAGAAATCTCTTTAGGGCGAGGTAAACTTGAAATTTCAATTGTAACTTCAAGTTCGCCTAATAGGTCTTTTACTTCTCAAAGTTTTGGGTGAGGCAGTCCATATATAAAAGATTTGGACCGCACAGATTCATTTTTTGAATTCAGTAAGGGGGCTGCCTTACACTCGCCCATCTGTAGGTGCCAATTGAAACATGAACCAGCAGAAGTCTTATACTCACTGCTCATGACCAAGTACTTCAACTCAAATTGAAAATAACCAACCAAGAGTAGCAAGTAGCAACCGGTATATGATGGAAGGGGAAACAATTATGAGGTCCAAACATGCTGGTTTCCATTACAGCACTGTGATTGGGCATATATAGGTCAGGTGGTCCCAAACCAGAAAAGGACCATAGTAGAATTTGTAAAGTATCTTCCAATTTAACAACAGTGAAGTGTACAGATGAGTGTTCATGAAAACAATTGCAAGACAATCCATGCATACTCTTCAAGAAAACAGTGAAGTGTACAGATGAGTGTTCATGAAAACAAATAATAGAGGAGAATGAGCATAACAGAGAGAGAGTACTTGAGCAGAAACTTGAACTTTAGAGGAGAATTGAGAGCTCAGCTGATCTGCACGATTTGATTGGAAAGAATTTGGTTCTTGTGCCCTTGAATTTGGTACATATGAATCAGGTTCATATCTTCTTTCTTTGTTATCTCGAACTGTCTCCCAGGATCTCTCTTCTCCAACAGAAGGGGCTTGTGCTGCCCGACCACGCCAATCACGATTATCAGGTTCTGAATAACGATTTTGTGGTTGATTCTGTGACTGCAAGCAAAAAAGAGCATGCATCTTTGTCATGAACTTCTGGAAAACCAAATACTTAGTAACCTTAGCATCACACTACAGTTTGCTATGGAAAAATAATATCAAATAGAATATGGATGGCCAGACACAGTGAGAAGCATGTGGTGTTAAGGGAGGGGAACCTCAACCAATAAAAAAAGAACAATGGGAAAGAAAAAGAAAAGACCCTGAACAACAGAAAAGGTGAACTTACAGTAGCATCTCCATGACCCCAACTTTGGTCTTCGCCAAAAATTTCTGAATCAATCTCTTGCTTGATCTTCAAAATATCTGTAGGAATTTGAACAACCTGCAGCCATGAAGGCCAAAAAGTTATATACAACAACTACCTGCTAAGAATCATGAAATAACTCTCTTATGGTTGTAAGGATGTAATTGAAGGCCAAAAGACGTTACAAATTGACAGAAAACAGAAGAAACAACTTGATTTTATCAGACACTTCACATTTTCAGCTTCTAAATATTAGTTCAAGAAAAAGTAGACAAACCAATTACCTCCCATATCTGCATTAACTGATCACGTGTATATCGAAGATGTTCACGCCCCTCAAACAATGATTCTCCACTCTACAGTAAAAATGAGAACATTAATAACATGCTCAAACATGTGCCGGAGACAGATCAAATCATCAAACCAATTTGACGGGAGGAGGATGTAAAACAACCAATCACCATTTTTCCATTGAAAGCAACAAAATAAGAAAACCCAAAGTGAGCTGCAACTTAAACATCCTGTGAATCCATATTCCATGCCTTTGATTTAATCTATCTAGAAGTGTTACAAATATCCATATGAAGCAACAAGTATTCACCATATGAAGAAAGAAAAGTAATAGCTACCCTATATGTCAAGTACTTGCACATAAATGCATATGAAACTTTTTACTCCATTATTTCAAAAAAAGAGGACGTCAAACATGATGATTGAAAGGATAACCAACTGAGCTGTCTTTAGTAATATCGAACAGCTAAAGATGGGAACAAAAAACTATAAAGAGAAGTGATGAAGATATATTTCAGCAAAACCATAGGAACAGATAAATATGCTGAAAGTGGTGAACAGATATTTCACCAGATACTCCATCGTGTACGAGTACAGTTATAATGTTCCATTCGCCTTCTCAATATACTGCGAATTCAACAGATGGGCTAACGAGAGTCGAGACACTCCCAGAGCAATATCGAGAAGAAGTTATACCGATAACAAAAATTATATCATTGTTATTATGTCACAAACGATTGAAAGGAAAACCAGAGACTTAATTCCGGTGTTGTTTCACCTAAGACTGATTATGCATAGAAGCTCCTCAACCACAAAGAAGAGAAATTCTTTACATCATCCTCAAGTATGCATAGAAGGAATATTGTGATCTTAACCAACCGCCATCCTCATCTCCTCAATAGAAAAAGAGAAGACGACACGACAGGCTAAGTAAGAAAGCAATTTTTTTGTCGTCTAACGATCATACATGCAGTCGCATCTTACCACAAGCACCCAAAGGATGTTGAAACCTTCGCCACATTGAAGAATTATCAGAACTCCACATTGAACGAAATCAAATCCATACAAGGGATTCTTTATGTCAGCTATAGAAGCCCAATTTCAAAAAGTGCAACCATCGTCTCTTATCGATCCGTCACAAACCAGAACAAACGAAGAAAGGCGTCATAAACACAACAAAGCAACACAGATAGGAAAAGGGAAAAACGCCTCACGAACAATTACCGTATACATGCCACTAGAACCCACATGAACAATACACAAAGGAAGCAAAAACCGATCCAGAACCATTAAAAAGGGATTTTAAAGAAAAAAACGATCTTTGAGAAGAAAATAGAGAGCTAAATTCATAGAAAAACCCTAGATCCGAGGGAACTCCTTCGTCAGGGAAGCAAAGAGCCAACCTTGAATGAACCGGACGTGAAGCCGCCGACGGAGGCGCCATGGGGTCGGAGAGACACCGGATCGGAGGAAGCCGAAGGAGGGATCCCCGAGCCGGAATTTCCGGAAGCAGAGTCGAAACGAGGAGCAAAGAAGCGCCCCCGAGTTCCTCCTCCACCACCAGGCCTCAAGCTGAGCACCGTCTGGTCCGCCTGCATAACTCTACGCGTTCCACCGTAGTTTCGACGGATTGCCGCCGATTCGTCGACGGAAAACGGGGAAGAAAGAAGGAAGGAGATATAGAAGAGAGGGGGGGTAGGGAGAGAGAGAGAGAGAGTCGCCCACGCCTTCTCTCTCCAGCAGCTGCCAGGAGAAAGAATAAGAGAAGAGAGAGAGAGGGGAAACCCTTTTTACGTCATCGGTTTCCTATTTGTATTATACTATTAAACAATTTGTAGGGAATTTTTCAGTAATTCGTAAAAGCTTTTAACCTTTTTATTATTACATTCAACCGACTCTTGCGTTTCCTCACAGCCGGTTTATGAATCGAAACAAAACGGTCCGGATTTCTAACTAAATTTAAAATTTTAAAATATATGAAAGATTTGAATCCGAATTCAGATGAAATTTGGCTTCATTAGGATCCCAATCGGACTGTCTCTCACTGATTCATCAGATTCCCTGATTCGATCCAAATTCGGCAGCTTGATCCAAAGTTGGCTTATTCAATTTTATTATACTCAGGTATTGAACCCCTGACCCTCTGTTAGAGAACCAACCTCCTAGACAGTGAGCCAAATCCTTCAGCTTGTAAGTTTTCCAGCCGTGCCTCATTTCCCTCATTTGTTGTATAAATTGTTCTTTTTCTTTTGCTTATGAAATAATAAATATGTATTATTATTGCAAAACAGTTGGTTTAATTAGCTCCAAACATAAGCCGAATGCATCTTTGTGCAAACTCACATACGCATAAGATGTCAATTTCCATGAGTGGGGTGGACTTCAGGTTTGAGTAGAACCGGCTTTAAACATTCTTTTATTTTTTTAAACAATTCAATACAAAAGTATCAATTTTCAGAATTTTGGGCGTCACAATGTGCATCAGCCGCTTGTTTGAAGGTCTTGAGTTCGATATTCATGACAAGCATCTACTTGCGACCTCCCCATTGTAAAAAAAAAGAAAAAGATAAATACGGCAAGTTTAGGTGTCTTAAACTCTCTCACTACATCCTCGTTTCAATATATTTTGTGATCTTCAGAAAGCTACTATAAAGTTTCTATATTTCGAATTTGTTGCTTTTCTATTTCTTTTGGGTTTTTGTTGCTCTACCGTATCGAACTCGTGATCTTCGTTTGAAGGCTCCTTTGGTTCTTGTCAACCCCTATTTGGAAATATTACCCAACTATCTTGTTTGAGTTCTGTACTCACTTAACATCAATGGGTCGGGGCACCAGGGCCCGAACCGACATGGACAGCGAAAGGTCAAATCAGGCTCTTTTGTTCGTCAAGAGAAAAGGAAACAAAAGCCTTGTTGTATAATGTACGCTTCTTTGGACTTTGTATTTATACATTCGGATCAATAAACTACATATAAATCACTTAGTTAATGTGAACTTGGCTCAATATGCAACGTGGTCACGTTTTAACTCTCTCTTTGTTCCTCTATCTATCTATCTATCTATCTATCTATCTATCTATATATATATATATATATATATATATATAGGAAATATGGATTTAGTGTACACCAGTATTGCACGAGCGCACAAAAGTTACTTTTTGAATTTCAAAAGTATCTTCTTTTGAACGTGAATCATTCGATCTTTTGCATGGTACACTAAATCATTCGAATGGTTTAGATTTAGGGGATTGGTGTAATTCTCTTGTATGGTACACTAAATTCAGTCTCATTATTTTATATATATAATGCATTCATTGTTTTTTGGTAGCACAAATATAATTTTACAAATTTTAAAAGTTTTCAAGAAAAAGTAAAGGTCGATGTTATTATACTTATACCTCTCAAAAATAATGTTGAGCAGTGGGTACCATCAATAGTGAATACGATCCAACCACTCTATATACATGAATATACATATATGATCTCATAAAAATGCTTAAATATCTCCATCATTCAACTTTTTAAATCAACTGTGAAGATTTGAAGTAAAAAATACCTATACTTTGCATTACATATATATATATATATATATATATATATATATATTCATCTTTTAAATAAGCTTGAATGGACTGAGAGAGCTCCCAGTGAATCATTTACAAATAGGGATGATGTTCGGATGAAGATAAGCATCTGATTAAAATCCGAACCGTTTGTGGACTTATGTTGGGGGCTTATCATACCGTTCAATCATCGAATTTGCAAGCTGTTTGTGATCTAAATAAGAGTGCAATTATTCATATGAATCCTTGACACCATATCCAAGTCCTATGGTGGGTCGGCTAGATGGTGCGACCAAGCTTTCCTAAAAGGTCACCTGAATGCTCCTAAGAGACATAGAGTAATGGTAGGATTAATTACACCAGTGCTCGAAAACGTAGAGTATTCGGCAAAGTTTTATGCTAGTTGTTGGCTCCTAAACTTTTTGGCATAAACATGGATTCTTGAAGAACCAAAACTAAAAAGGACCCTCAATCATTTAGCTATCAAAAGAAGATGCTAAAAGTACATGAGAAAGCAGGACTTTTAGTTCAGGGTCGTGTAGTACCATCAGAACAAGTTCTGAGCAAGCCAGAACTCAAAAGAACCTTCAAGTTGCAAGTCGAGGGTTTAGAAAATAAAGTTCCCACTTTTAATCAACGTGGGAACTAAATTGAGGTTAAGACAGCACGCAACTGTGTTTATTATCAAAGTAGATTTACAAAACCTTCTAAAATGGGGCATAGTAGTCGCAGGCAGTAGCAGATCTAGAAAATAGTGTTAGGAGGAGAGAAGTATGTATTTCATAATATTAGGAGGAGCGAAACATGCATTTCAACCATGCATTCAACTGTAAAATAAAGTTTTTAACGTAAAATGTCAAAATTTCAGGAAGGGCGGCTGCCGCCCACCCTTTTACGCAGATCCGCCACTTGTTACAGGGAAGAAAATAGACCACGCCAAGATCGTGACCTATGTTGGAAATCTACCTATTAAGCCGTGGCGGTTCTAACCATGTGTTACAAGATTCACGCCGTACCCATGTTCATATTTTTTTGGGCACATCACATGAGTCGTGTCCGTAATTTCCACACTTCACTTAAGCTTTGCCTCAGAGGTTTTCTTATCATTTCAATAAATAAACGAAAAAGGGCAGTAATAGGTATTTTCTACTATTATTACTTAAAACCCACTGCTGGTGCAAGCCTGCATCTTTGGCGCATTCTGCATATGCATAGCATGGGCCATGCATGCAAGCATCCCATATGAAGTCCCTCAAGATTAGTTTATCTAAAAGTGATCATTCATTTAAGCATGATCAGAAACCAGGCTGTGCGTCCTCCGGCTTATCACAGGCCGTTTTGTTTGTTCGGGGTTCCAAACTAGAATGTACATCACCCTATTCCCGTCTGGTTAGGACGCCAGTTAACACCTTTGCTAAAACCATGAAATAATATGAAATTTTGAAACGGTTAAAACTGGCAATTCCGGTTCTTGTTTGGGTTAGAGGCCCCGAAGTATTAAGAACCATTAAATAATATAAAGTTTTTAAAATTTACTAAAAAGTAACCAAAAGAAGGGCCGAATTGGCACCATGGAACCAAGAGTCCCCAGTTTGGTTTTGCTATAAGTCTGGTATTTCTCGACTCAGTTTGATTCCAGTTAGAACCACCCGTCCAGTTTCAAATCATCTCTCTCTCTCTCTCTCTCTATACCATAATCATGGTCTATTAACACGACGAAACCTTTTTCTTGTGGCAGATCGCTTCCCTTTTAAGAGCATGCACCCATCGAGAAAGAAAAAGCTCCTTAAATGAGAATCCACTGGCGAATTAGAATTGCTTTCTTAATCACCTAAAGTTAAAGTTCTTTTATTATCAAAATTAGATTGTCAATATTTGGATTTTAATTCAAAATACTTTTAATTTTAAGTGGTAGGGATTGAGATACCGGCCAATCTCGATCTCAGGAAAAGAGACCAGTTTCAATCTTGTATGCAGAGTTTTATGCTCATCTCTATCTAATTCGGGTTTTGCAACTGAGAAGACCAGCACTAGGAGAGTTTTATGACATTTTCTTTAGGCTTGGATGTAGCCAGATGCATGCCCCAGGTATCGAATTCACGACTTTTGACTCGTGAGTCGACGTCCTAGCCAGGTGAACTATATTGCTGGCTTCCTGGCTTTCTCTTGTAGCCTCAATACGCCCAATGGAATTTATGTTTAACTACTTAACCACGACCAATTTACATTTAACCGGCTCGACAAATATTTCACTTTAGGCTTTTGAACTGATAAACCTTTTGCTGATCTTGGGTTCGCTTCTAGCACAAAAGTGACAACTTTATCTTGTTGTATTGCAAAAAGGCTGTTAAATGGCATTCAAAAGTTTATGAGAGAGTAAAAGGTTAAATATGTAATTTGATATTCACGA
This sequence comes from Brasenia schreberi, assembly GCA_036023115.1. Classification (NCBI taxonomy): domain Eukaryota; kingdom Viridiplantae; phylum Streptophyta; class Magnoliopsida; order Nymphaeales; family Cabombaceae; genus Brasenia; species Brasenia schreberi. The sequence continues at coordinate 38,651,975 of JAYKKT010000090.1, forward strand.
GCAGCTATTAATATTTGTAAAATGCTGGAAAACACCAGATAATGCCTCCCAGGAAAATCAGTTGCAAACCATGAGAGAAAAAATGTTAAACAGGATTAATGAGTTGATTTGGACAAGAACCAAGCTTTCTCCCACACTGATGCTGTCAGCTACGCGGATTTTTTGTCACTTATGTCATATTAGGTAGAGGTTTGCATGCTGTACTTTGTGTATATGCTTAATGTTACAAAAACCTGAATAAATAAGTTTCATAAGCTGGCTGGGAGAAAAGATTTCTACATCTTCATACCCTAAATGTTCATGTATTTGTTTTATCGATGAAAACATGTGTGAGCTCTAGACAAACTGAACCAAACCAACATTACGATCGAGCACCTCGTGTCTCTAGACAAGCAAACCAAGCAAAACCACAACCAGCTCATATCATTTCGCAGCTCCTTTGTGTGTGTGTGTGCAAATGTATGTTTGTTTACGCAGGTCTGCATGTGTGTGACAGCAACTTATATACTATAATTGGACATATGCAACATAAAGCAAGAACAGTATTAAGTGCCATCTTGTGAAAATGCCGCCCTTAATTATTTTGATGGTTATTGGTGAAGTCATGGTTCCCTTTTCCTAAAGAACGGGTGAAGTAAGCTTCAAATCCAAGGAGCTTCCATTACAAACTTAATAAACAAGTAGAAACAAGAACGAATGAAGGGAAAATACATCATACTGAGGGACCTACATCTCCTTGTTTTCTATATACATACAAGCTAATTATCCGTTCATTCGTTCACATATGTGTCATATATATATACCAGGGATAAATACACACATATATAAACAAATACATATACAAGCTAATTATCCGTTCACATATGGAAAAGGAGAAACCACACTGAGGGACCTACATCTCCTTCTTTTAAACAGGTTATGGGATTCAGCATAAAACTAACACCTACCAAACATTGCTTTCAAGTCGTATCTGGGAGCACCAAAAAACTATGTAGCATTCTAGTTCATTGGTGTAAAAATTGTATTGTTATACGATACGAGTTTATCATGTATCTTATACTAGAACGACACAGTACAAATCCGGCTCCACCACACTTCAACCTAAAAGTATTTTTTAGGAAGAAAACAGTTAATATTATATATTTATATAAAATACAAAATATTTATATGGTACTTTATTTTATTGAACTAGAAGTTATTATGTGTGTATATATAAATTTATATTATATAAAAATATATACATATATGCATGTAAAATACTTATAAACATATATATGTGATATTCATATATTTTATACAAATACATACATTATATATATATCGGGGTGGAGCAGGACTGGTTTACTTTAAACCCTATCTCGCACCTCCCCAAATGTGGGTCTTCTCTGCCTTGCTCCGCCTGCAGTGGGGCAGGTTTTTCTCCTTGAGAATCTGTCCCATGCAGGGTTGGGGCGGGTAGGAATTGCCATCCCTACTATGAATACACTGAAAAGATCCGTTTTCCATCTTTAGGTAGTGACCTGTAAAATCACCGGACGTTAGGTGGTTTAGCATGATTTTCGTGAATGATAAGCCAACAAAATAAAATATGTTATATTAGCCATCCGCGCCTGATAATTACGTAAGACTTGAAATGCTTTAGTATGAAAATTAAGCACTTCTTTGCGTTGTCAACTCACGTGCAGACATAATCTTACGCACTACGCGCGCAATGACACACAAAACGCACCTAATATATTAATTAGCCTACGCAATATTTACACTCCGCCATGAAACGAAAAGATTTAATCATTTCTTCTTTTATTCGGAACTCGAAGAAACTGCACTCGATTGACGACACTTAGTTTCATCTGAATGTAAAACCCGACAACTGGGGGTATTGGAATAATTGATCCAAATAGTTTAAACTGAATAATCTGATCGAAACCAGCTGTTTGGTTCTTTGCAGTTTGGTTTAGTTCACCCTACTCGGAGAAATTTTACAGGTTGGTTAAAGGTCTAGGCAAAACATTAAAACTGAGCCAACATACATGGATGCATCAATACAAACCTGTGTCTATATATGCCATGTATTCTCCATGTGTATTCTTTATTTTTTAATAGAAAAAAAGATGTTCTTTATTGTATTCTCTATGTGTATTCCTTATTTTTAATAGAAAAAAATGTTCTTTATCTTTTCATAGAGATACTCATAACTTGTAAATAATAATTTTGCCTCTCAAAATGATGACATGAGAATATATATATATAGAGAGAGATAGGATCTTGCCCACCTACTCATTTATGATGACAGCTGTCCTTCGGTGACAAGAGAATTAAGTCATCCATCATTTTTCAAATACTCTTATAATATCTAAAATTATACTAATGTCATCATAAAACAATTGCTCATTTTTTTTTATAACAGTTGTCTTGTCAATAACAAACTTTGCCCATGTAAGGGATCACCCTTGCATGGTCGGTCCCAAGCCCGAATAAAGGAGGCAGGTTGTGTTAAGCTTTCGACAGTCAGCGTAAAACTTTGTTGGATTTTTATATCATAGATTAAACAAATTATGAGCATTGCTTTGGATCGTACCTGCCTAGCGATGCACTGCACAACCCGAATGCAGTGAAAAGTAAGCAAGGGTCACTACATTTTCACACGGATGTAGTGAATCAATTGCATAGAGGGTTTCCACATCATGGACGGGTGTGGGTAAAGAAGTTAGTCCCGTTACATTACTGCTCAAATGTAGTGAATAAATTATAGAGAGGGTCTCCGCATTTTCAATAAGAACAGATACGGGGGGTAAGGAAGATAATCCTAGATAATAAGATTCGTATTGGTTTTTGGATGGAGGTGGTAGATACTATGATTCGCAAAAAGATTCATATCCTATGTTTACAAGAAATAAAGTGGGTTGGAGAAAAAGCAAAAGAGATTGAGGATACAGGTTTTAAATTATGGTACTCAAGGAAAATGCTCAAAACAGAGTTGGTATTATCATAAATAAAGATTTAAAGGATAGTGTAATAGGCATACAACGATATTGTAACCGAATCATGACGTTGAAATTAGTGTTAGGAGTAGAGGTTTTGAATATAGTTTGTGCTTACGCACCCCAAGTAGGACTAGAAGATAGTATAAAGACAACTTTTGGGGAAGAGGTAGATAAGGTGATTCAAACGATTCCACAAAGGGAGATGATTTGTTTAGGAGGAGACTTAAATTGACCTGTTGGTAAAGAGGCATTAGGATATCAAAGTATTCATGAAAACTTTAGTTTTAGGGATATAAATAATGAAGGTAGGGATATTTTAAATTTTGCTATGGAATTTTATCTCTTTATAGTCAATACAATCTTCAAAAAACGAGATGAACATTTAGTTACTTATAAGAGTGGCTTATCACAAACACAAATTGATTACTTTATTTGTAGAGAAAAAGATAGAGTGTGTTGTAAAGATTGCAAGGTAATTCTAGGAGAAAGCTTAACCACCCAACATCGACTTTTAGTTATGGATTTACAAATAAAAAATGAATAAAGAAGAAAAGAGTGCATCAAGCTATTTGGACTAAATGATGAAACCTCAAATGCGAGAAAGAAGATATATTTAAATAGAAAGTCCTTCAAAGAGATGCTTGGAATTATGTTGGTACACCTTGTGATATGTGGAACAATATGGCTATACATATTAGAAAAGTGACGAAAGATGTGTTAGGTGAATCTAAGAGAGGTGTACCAGTACAAAAGGAAGCTTGGTAGTGGAGTGAAGTAGTGTAAAATAAAATCAAGACAAAGAGAGAATGTTACAAATTACATTATGTTAACAAAACTAGTGAAACTTTAGAGGATTATAATAAAGCAAAGAAGAAAGCGAAAAAGACTGTCAGTGAAGCAAAAGCTAAAATTTGAGAGAATTTATATAAAAAACTCAACTCAAAAGAGGGTGAAAGAGATATTTTTAGGATAGCTAGGACTAGAGATAAGAAAACTAAAGATCTTAATTATGTTAGATATATCAAAGACGATGATAAAAAATTCTAGTGGCAAATGATGATATAAGAAATAGATGAAAAAAACTATTTTTATAAGCTTTTTAATGAAAATAAAGATGTTAGTATTAGCTTAAGAGAGTTAGTCAAATCAGAAAAGTATATAAACTACAATTTCTACCGACGCATTCAAAAGAATGAAGTCAAAGAGGCTCTTAAACATATGAAGGGTGGTAAATCGGTAGGACCATATAATATTTTTATAGAAGTTTGGAAAATACTAGCAGAAATAGGAATCACTTGGCTCACAAGACTATTTAATAAAATATGGAAAAACCAAAAGATACTCGAGGAATGGAGAGCAAGTAGACTTATACCCATATATAAGAACAAGGGAGACATTCAAAATTGTACGAATTATCGAGGTATCAAGTTAATGAGCCATACTATGAAATTGTGGGAAAGAATTATCGAACATAGGTTAAGACAAGTACCGAGTACAATAGAGAACCAATTTGGATTCATGTGAGGCTACTGTTGAAGCAATTCACCTTTTCAGACGTCTTATGAAATATTTTAGAGCAAAAAAGAAAGACCTTCACATGATATTTGTTGATCAAGAAAAAGCTTACGATAGGGTACCGAGAGAGGTTCTTTGGAGAACCTTGAAAAAAAAGTATCTCATTGACATAAATAAACCTTATAAGAGACATGTACGATGGTGCAAAAACATGTGTGAGGACTCATGAAGGAATAACAAACTTCATTGAAGTTAACATTGGGTTACATCAAGGATCAACTTTAAGTCTATACTTATTTATAATGGTGATTGATAAGTTAACAAAACATATTCAAGATGAAGTACCTTGGTGTATGTTATTTGCTTATGATATTGTGTTAGTGGAGGAATCTAAGGAAAAAGTGAATAGAAAATTGGAACTATGGAGAGAAACATTAGAAAGTAAAGACTTCTAACTTAGTAGAACAAAGACAAAATATATGGAATGTAAGTTTGATCATTTGGTTATTTTAGAAGACATAGAAATTAAAAATGGCACACATTGTATCCCCAAAAAGAAAGTTTTAAATACCTAGGGTCAATTTTTCAGAGTGATGAAAGAATTGATGGAGATGTTCCGCATAAAGTTAATGCTGGTTGGTTAAAATGAAGATAAACATCAAGTATTCTTTGTGATAAGAAGATACTATTAAAGGTAAAAGGTAAATATTATAGAGAAGCAATTATACCTGCCATGTTTTATGGTTGTAAGTGTTGGGTAATTAATCATCAACGTGTGACAAAAATGAAGATATTGAGATGGATGAGTGGTCATATAAGGAAAGACCATATACATAATGAGGTTATTAGAAATAAATTATGTGTGGTACCAATAGGAATAAAATGAGAGAATATCGTTTAAGGTGGTTTGGACATATAGAAAGAAGATTAAAAGAACCTTTAAGAAGGTATGAAAAAATAGATTTTGAAAGTATTAAAAGATGTATAAAACAACAACAAAAGTGTTAAAAAAAACAATAAAGAATGATCTAGTTTATTGTGAGTTAACTGCTAACATGACACATGATAGGGTTATGTAGAAACAAAGAATCCATATAGCCAACACCGTGTAGTATGAGTAAAGGCTTAATTGTTGTTGTTGTTTGTTGTCTTGCCAATAACAAAGGTCAATAAGGGCATCCATCATTTTTCGAATATTCTTATAACCTTTGAAATTATACTCGTTATCAAAAAGTAACTGTAGAACATGAGTAAGCAGCATTAGTGATGGTATATTTTGGCTTGGTTTTCTTATATATAAATATAAATATATAGAGGAAAAAAAAGAAATTCGGTAAAACAACGAAAAAGTTACACATCGAATCCATAACTATTATACATGGTTCGCCCCACCTTAATTGACCGAAAAAGCGGTTCACCCCACCCCACAACATATTCTACATCCGCCGTTGTTTCATGACTTTATAATTCATGGAGATCCCTTTGCCTCTGGTAGTAACTCTACCCACCATTCCCATTGACACATTGTTTCAGTTTTGTTTTTTCTACTCACCAAAAAAGGCCACGTGAATGACAGAACATGTGATGAGTTCTTTTGTGTTTTCAGAATACTGACGGTTTTGGTTTGTAGTCGAGTATAAAAATATCGACACAGCTTTCCCTTCATGTCTCTTTACATGTCAACAACTTATTTTATAATTTAATAACTTTTATTAGATTTTAATTAGTTATACAGGAGAGAATCATGGTATACGAGCGATGTAAATGATGGGATTGTTTGGTTCAGTATTATGACCTATAAATTCCTCAAAACTGAGAATTACTTGTATTGGTACGAATCGCAATTGAACCCAGAACCGAACCAAACCAGAACACAACACCCCTTCCCAAGGGTAGGCTCTAGATCACTCCCAAGGCCGGCATGGGTTCAATCTGCGAAAGGGACATGACACCACAGCAACCGAAACTACGATCGTATGGCTGCTGATGCCTATTTCTGTATACTGATCCTAACTTAAGCATCAAATATTAGGAAGATATATGACATACTATTGCTTATACCAAATATTGTTTATAGCAAAATCGGCTAATTCACGTATGCATGAAACAGATTTAGTTATGCAAATTCCAATGGCTCCATGAACCTAACCAGGTGAATCAACTTAAAGCATACAAGTCAATGAGTGTCATGCAAATCCTTTGTGCCAAAGTTAAAGCTGAATAGACTTTGGATTGATTTAAAGCCGATCCATATCAAACCCACTAGTGTCACGATCAGGGTCTGTGTTTTTCCTTTTTCATGGTAGACCCAGTAGGACCCTCGTCGAGGTCTGCTATTGGCATCCAAATTGAGAGTTGAAGTCGTCAAATCTTCTGCATTTGAAGCAGGTCTCACCTATTGCCATTCTTGCTTATTTGATTCCAAGTTGGATCTGAGTATGTCGAAATACTTCACATCCAGATCCGAGTAGTGCACTTAGATTTAGCATGGTTTTTAGATTGTGTCACTCTTGATGACTTTCCTGGTTTTTAGAAGCCCATATCCGCCGCCAATTCCTGTTTGTTTACACATCTTTTATAGTTTACACGTGAAAATCTGGCGCAAGCATGACCCAGAAAGTTTATGCTCGTATCCACGCAAACTAAAACAAAAAAAATTGGGTTGTAGTATCAATTCAATCAACACAAGCGTCTCTCCTACTTGGGGGGTGTTTCTACCCATCACTGGTAGACTCGGAATCTTTTTGAGGTGAGATGTCAAGTCTGCAAAGCACTTGTATTATCCTGTAACGGACTCAAAATTTGTTCGAACCTCCCCGTTGACTCACCTCTCAACCCGCTGCCACCGGTGCCCTTGCTCCACCTTCAATTGATCCCACATTCTAACTTTTGTAGCAGGAAACTCCGTGAAAATATCATCCTTATAAATAGATAAATAGAGGGATATATAGATCACGCAGGTTCCAATAGGTTTGGAAGTGATCTCTAAAATGATAATTTTGGAATAAAAGTTAACATGCGACCCAATAGAAATAATCTTTTATTAGTTACTATTTAAAAATTCAATTCAATATTTTATTTGACTTCAATTATTAGTTATTTACTAATTAATTATAAACATTGCATGTATTAATTTAAAAGGAACGCAAGAACATAACCAAGGGGATGAAGATTTTGATTTTGAAGTATAAGGTGGTGAAAATCTTGAGTTAGGAGAAGATTAAAATTATTTAGTTGACGATCTTGATTACAATATGTAAATATATATATATTTTTTATTATAAAATTATATTTTTTAAGGATTTTACTTCAAAATATGTATTTTTTTAAATTGTTGAATGATAAATGAGGAATATGTAATACATTTTTTTATTATATGAATTTTTTATAATTATCATATTTTTTCACTTTTTTTGAAAATTTTAGATTTTTAATAATTTTTAATATTAAATTATGATACAAAATTAAACTAAAATGATATACGATATGATACTCATCACATTGTGTGGAAGTACAACTCTTGAAGTACTTCCTCACAAGCATAGCAAGAGGCGAATTATCTAGTCCTGCAGTGGATTTGATCTTCTGGGAAGCCATTATTTGGTACTGCATTAGTCATTCTTATAATGGAGATACTCTTGTGAGGCAGATAAGTATTGTATTCAAGAAACAGAAAACTCAGCAAGCCACCGAATTTCAAGTGCCTCTCTTTGTAAAGCAAGTTAGTGCTGTTCTGGGTACAGCTTTGGAAGGTGAGGAGTTCAAGGGAAAGATACCAATTAGAACTTCTGACAGCTGGCTCTAATATATAATGAATAAAAACAAAAAAAGAGAGTACAAAATACAAAAGAAAAGTACATATGAGGCCTAAATACAATCCAGAAACTATATGATCAAATCTGGACGAAGTTTAATAATTATTTTTTTAACAGGTATGGGTGTCGTATTTCTACCAGATGGTGCTGCAGTCTTTTACTCATTTTGTCCCTCTTCCGCCTATTGTGTGAGCATGACCCTGTTGTATACTATTATGTGCCAAGTGCTAGCTACTAACCATTCTAGTCCAATCTCATTTTTAAGTTGCTATGTATGAAAGCCTCTTCTTTATTTGCTGAAAAGAGCTCTTGTTGCTGGCCTCACAGGATCGGGACAACATTGAACGTTTGGAAATTACTGGAGTAGGGGATCCTTCTGGACGAGGGTTAGGCTTCAGCTATGTACGTGTACCTCCGAAGGCACCAGTATCAAGTGCAGTAGTGAAAAAGAAGGCTGCTGCTCGAGGAAGTTCAACTGTTACTGGTACAGATGCTGATCGTAGAAGATTGAGCATGGGTGCTGCACGTGAGGTATGTGGACAACCTAAAATATGTTCCAAATAATTTCTCTCACATAGTATTTGTTCTGTAGACCCATGTGATGCGCCGATACTGGTTTAAAGCACCTGCTGTCAGGATTAAAAGAGGCATATGTACTAAGGCTAATGCAATTGCGTTGCAAGTTCTTGCAACAGTTTTATTGAAATGCGTATGGTTGTCAAGTTTTACATTCTATTTTTATATTGTTATGGGGGTGGGACAGAGAAATGTTGCAAGGTTTTTGCCGCCCCACTGTGTCTTCAGAATCGTTTCAGTAGTCCGCTTCTGTACAATCATCTTGTTGACGGAAAATCCGGTTGTGCCACCACATTTTACCCATAGTTGTTAATATGTTGATATGAATGCCTTATTAATTCTTTTTTAAAAGTTTGTGGCAAGGTTTTCGTTAATTCACTCAAGGAGTTATACCTTTCAGGTTCTTCTCAAGTTCAATGTTCCACAGAGGAAGTCATTTGCAAACACAAACCAGGTGGCATCGCATTGCTATGATACGCAAAACTTTCAAGTGAGCAAGCTGTACCTGGGGTTAAAGGTTGATTCAACAACTATCCAGCAAACATATTGCTCATTAATAAGCTTAATGTCCTTTCTCTTCAGTTGCTGTTGGCAGACCAGCAGAGAGAAATGCTGTGGAGATTTGGGATCGACAAGTTCAGAGTCTTGCCGCTGTAAATGGTGATGTTGAGAGGATTCAGAAGGGAATAGTGACCTTGATTCATTTGCGGGTGACCTGGAAAATTTACTGGTTGCAGAAGAATGTGAAGAAGGAGAAATGGGTAATGATGGATCCAAGAGAGATAAGTTGGAGGGGGTCAGAGCACTAGGAATGCGTAGGTATAAAACCCAAGTTCAAGTTGAGGAGGAAATCGAAGATGAAGCTGCAGAACTTTGTAGGATGCTTATGGATGGTATAGCTCGTTTTTCTTCTAGCTGCTATAGTAGCATTTATCTGTCCTAATGACTCATTGATGTAGATATTAGGATATGAATGTCGCCATCTTTGGTTGAAGAGCCTTAGTGCTTGGTGGATTGCATGAATGAAGGAGCTTCTCACTGAAGCTATCTTCAAACGTCTGGCTAGAATACTGCAAAGAGATTGGGGAATCCAACCATGCCACATTCCCAGGGAAGGGGATGCAATTGCTGATTTTTCAGAAAAGACCAGCCTGGAATTACCGGTGGGTTTCCATATATGGGATGAAGCTCCTAGGGGAGCTGAAATGCATCTACAGATCTCATGAGCTCTTCTATGACAAGTGGGATTAACCCTTTTGCTACAGCCCTATTTAGCATCACAAAAGAAAAATGAAGAAGAAGCCAATGCAACGTGAAGAAGGCCACAAAGATGTTAAAACTATTAGCATAACCAAGAGAAAGAAAAAAAAATCTGAGCTAAGTGGTTAAATGGCACATAATGATGAAAGAATGTGAGGTGACAGTGTCAAATTTCCTATCTCGTGGGTCCTTTGAATTCTTGAATTACATTGCATAACCCCTCCAAGGTTTAAGTGATCACATAATAGTGAAAGAATGTTCATTACTCTTGCTCTTCTAATGATCGGGGCTCCAAGGTTTAAGTGATCACATTCTAATCCTGGCAGCGTCTTCCAAGTATACACTTGGTCATCTTCTCTGTCACCAAAGAAATCATGGAAATTGCAATGTCATTGCAATGCGCTTGACCATGACGAATGTTCATGCAACATCGAGATCTTGTTTCTGAATATCCGATGAATTCTGCATCTTCACCATTCAAACAAGTAATTTAAGCTTATACCAGAGCCAAGACCTGTGGAGGTTCTAAAGTTGAACATGAATAAAAAATGTTCAGCTCATTTATTCATTTAGATATGCGCTTAGTGTCACCTACCACCACAAGAGCAGCTTCACATCTTTGTGGCTAAAAAAGTTGTTGGCCTTCTGGATCCTACGGTTAGTATATTTTTTTGATCCATTGAGTCAGCAGCTTGGCTCATCATTTCCATGCTCAGGCTTAACTTCAGCCCCAAAGAGTGGATCTTTGAATAGGGCAGATTCCATTATTTCAGCTTATATACCAGTCCTGATCTCAGACTATTTTACAGATCAGAAAGTTTTTCGATGATAAGAATAATTTATTGCCGATGATGAAGTTGAAAGCAGGAAGAAGATAAAGGCTCGAACTGGTGGGAAGGAAGAACTGGACAGTGCAACTACATGCTCCCAGTTTGGTTTCATGTCCGTAAATTATATTCCCTCTGTCAAAGCTAACAAAGCCTCCAAGGAGATAATTATCGATGAACCAAAGGAGGTAACAAATTGTAGATACTCATCTGTACGGTTTTATTTTTGAGAATGGGATACTTTTCTCTAGTGTGCAATCTTAATTAATCTTACGGAAAATCCTTTATCATGTCAAGTGAGCTCTTTTTTCTTCTTTTTCTTAATTAATACTAAATCTGGTGGGTTGAACATGGGGATAGATGTCTAATCTCACAGAATTGTGCAGGTGGGGAAACTTGTTCCAAAAGGAAACCTTTCTGTTAAGCAGAATATACTCTCCATAGTCCAAAAAGATCAAGAAAAATGCAGATGGCATCAAGGTGAAATATTATCATCTATGGCCTTTATTCCCATTATGCTTGTTTATAGCAGTTGCAATCATGATATCCACTTGAGTAGATACCCAGGTTGGCTGGGTATATTTATCCCACCGTTTCTAAAAGTACATTGGATTTGTTGCATGATGCTATACATGAAAATCATGCCAATGTATGAAACGTTTTGCACTTGATGCACTGACTTTACTAATATATGTAATATCATACTGGCCACCTTACTGCTGGTTTCAAGCAATGCAGATGACTTCACTTATACCAGTTCATATTATTGTTGCATGGACATATAGAACAATGATTACCTTTCTACAAAGAATGGAGCAATAGTAGCCAGGAACTGGAGATGCCATAGATGTGGTGTTAGGTGAATTATTCCTTTCTATAGAATTTGTTTCACTATTTCTAACTCGTTTTATATGGAGGTATTTGGTCTTGAAGATTTATATGCCTTCAGCTTATGAACCATTCTCTCTTTTAGTCAATGTGAGACTTGTGAGTTGTAGTTATTTTGCTTTGTGATGCCCTGCTTCTATAGTCTTCCACACCTTCAAGCTAAAAGGAAGTGTCAAGTGACAACATCAATATTTCCTCCTCCTGTGATGCAGCCCACAATATCACAACACCGTTTGTTGTTGAATAGTGTGTATTGAATCTAGAAGAAAGGATGAGTGATCATTCTGAGTGTAACAAGTATTTTCTTGCTCCAGGTTTCATTAGATTCCAAGACCATTTTTTTTCAATTTTGTATGAGCGAACCTGCATTAAATTTTACCCATGTAAGGGATCACCCTTGCATGGCCGGTGGGTTGCGTTAGGCTTCCGACAGCCAATGTAAAACTTTGTTGGATTTATCTACCATGAATTCTACAAATTATGATAGGGCTATATGGAAACAAAGAATCCACATAAAAGCCGACCCCATCTAGTGTGGGAAAAGGCTTAGTTGTTGTATGAGCGAACCTGCATTAAATTATTTTAGTATGGTTTCTTTCCTGACTGGGATAATTATGTGATATTATCTGCCTATAGTAGTTCATGTGTTTCTGCGGTGCTTCAATTTGTTGACAAGAGTTCTGAAATGCACTTCAATTGCCTCTCTATATAAACTAGGTCGGTAAGAAGCAGACTGATAAACCAGTGAGAAAGTTTTGTTTGTGGTGCATGTGGTCAGGTGCGTGACTTTAATGCTCAAACTATTATGGATAATCTTCATTCTTTGTTTTCCTATTGAGCGTTTGGGTGGTCCAGCTGGGACATGTGCGAACAAACAAGAACTGCCCCAAGTATGGAGAAGAACCAGAAAAACATGTCGAAAATGCAGAACAAGAGAAAGCTTCAGGGAAGTCGTCTCTTCTCGAAGCATCGAGCCATCTTCAGATTAAGCCTGCAGTGAAGAAGTTAATTAAAAAAGCCTTGAACAAAGACCGCTTGAAACAGAAAATGCTGAAGCGCCAGGGGCGAAAGTACAAGAGAAAATCCTCCCAGTGAAGTTCAAATGCAGCGGCCCTGATAAAGTGAATGAGAGGAGTGCATCTGATATTAAAACTATGGAAAAACAGAAATTTGCTGCTCTGGAATCTGCAACCAAAGTTGTTTCCAAGATCAGTAAAATTAAACTTTCAAGCAAAATGAAATCTGAAGGAATGCAAATGCCTTCCAGTAGTACAATTTCTGATCAGGCTTCAGGTGAGGTAGACAAAAGCCAATGAACAAAGAAAATTATCATTAAACAACCTAAAACTGTGTTTAAGACTGAACAAATTCAGCCACCAATGTTCCATGAGGAAACGAGTTCAACACGAAAATCTGAGAAAAGAGTTGAAATATCAAGCTTAGAAAAATGTCGGAAACAAGAATAAATAATCAGCAAAAACAAGAAAACTGTTGAAGAGAGAGCTTGAGAAGAGGAGGAAAAGCGAAGAAAGGAAGAATTTGAAAAAGATGAAGCTAAGCAGATGATGATGTATGAAGAAGCTCGAAGAAAAACACACGAACAACGACAAATAATAGTTGCTGAAATTAAGAGGCACAGTGAAGCCTGGACTGAGGATGGTTTTACTTTTAACAAAAAGACTAGGATGAAAAAGAAGAAGAAGATGCTTGAACTGAGTGAGGTGTATATAGAAGAACAAAGACCCAGCAGAAAAGATAGGAAAATACCAGAGAGGGACCGAGCAGCCAAACGACGACCGATATCTGATCTGGCTCGCATTGATCGGATCATGGGCAGCAGACAAAGCGCCGAAGAGGTGGAGAGGTAATTTTTCTTTCTTCTTTTCTCTTGGGTCCAGCATTGAATGATTTCTTCTTATTATCAGAAGAAAATAAGGGGGAATTTCATCTATATAGAATTTCGTAGGTTTAATATATCATAGGAGACAAATATTTTGTCCTGAGTGTTGAGTTCCATAAAAGGGCACTCCAGCTCGCAAGCGTGGTGTTTTTGTCTTGAATCAGAATTGGTTATTAGTTTCAGTCAAGGGTCTGCCCTGCTTGGGTATTACCCCCTTTGTATTAATTCTTCAAATCATTAGTCTGAAGCTCAGCAAATACCAACCAGTACATTGCGGAAAAAAAGCTCAGCAAATATTTTCTTTTTCTTTAGGTCACAGGTGACACAGGTGTGCTACCACAGTAGGTTACTGTACTAAAAGGCCTTCCAACAAACAAGCGGGAACACAACAGAGAATCCCTCTGCCGCGCGGATCGATCGCACGGGTTGCGCTTCCACCTCACGGAAGCGGAGAATGGCGGCGCGTCTCGCAGTTTCTCGCCTCGTAGCTCTCTCCCTCACTAACACCTCCGAACGAACCCTCTCTTCCCTTCCTTCCCTCTCTCCTCTTCCCTCTTTCCGACGACCTCATTTTCCAAAATCCCTGCTTTTCTTCTCCTATCCTTCGATCCCCTCTCCACGGTACGTTCCTCCTCCTTCATTTCCTTTACGATTCTTGAGCCTTCTTATTTGTTTTTTTTCTGCCATGCGCTTGTTTCTCATTTCTCTTGTCGTTCTTGATCGAAGGCAGTCGGAATACAGGCGGTTCACTCGGCAAGATGCTTCTCTTCGGATGCTCAACAGTTGAGGGATGCCAAGGAAGATATAAAGGAGCTTCTTAAAACCACCTTTTGTCATCCCATTGTGGTATCTCTATCTCCTGTTGTTTGTTTTCCCGTTTTCTTCTTATGTTCTTTCTTAATTCGATCGGGGGACTTGTTGGTATTGACGATTTCGTGGAGATTTCCACTGTAAAGTATTGGAGTTTCATCGCTTCCTTGTTATTCTTAATGGTAAAAATCCTCGGGCTGCGTTTTCACGATCGACGTCCGTCGGATTCGTCTCTCATTGCATTTGAATGTGGTTCTTAGATAGTTCTAATCATTCTGTTACGTGTTATATGTTTCTTATCTTTCGTGGGGAGGAGAACGCGATTTGGGCATTTCGCTTATTTTGGGGATGGGATTTTGAATTTCCAAATTGCTGTTTCATTATGTAAGTTGTAAGTTTTTCCTGAGCTCGGAATGGGAGTTAGGGAAGTAGACAACCATTGAAGGGGCCAGGAGCTTATAATACCTTTTCGTCTTTTTTCTTTTTTTCAATGGAAAGTGTAGGTTCGGCTTGGATGGCACGATTCAGGTACATATAACAAGAACATTGAGGAATGGCCACAGCGGGGTGGAGCTAACGGAAGTTTAAGATTCGAAATAGAACTGAAGCATGGAGCCAATGCTGGTAAACTGGCTCGTCTGTTACGCATCGTCTTTCGTTGTTGTCCATAAATGCCTCATGACTTCATGTGCTCAGGCTTGGTGAATGCTTTCTGCAACCAATCAAGCAAAAGTATTCTGCAATGACTTATGCTGACTTGTTTCAATTGGCTAGTGCCACAGCTATCGAGGTTTTCCTCTCTTTTTGATACTTTTGGTTTACGTTTAGGTATCTATTTGTCTTGATTCTTTTTGGTCTTCGATATTTTAGGAAGCTGGAGGTCCCAAAATCCCTATGAAGTATGGGAGAGTAGATGTTACAGGTCCTGAACAATGTCCTGAGGAGGGGAGGCTTCCAGGTTAGTGCAGAATTAGAGATCTATTCTACTATTTTATATAATCTTGGTTGATATCTATATTTCAGCTAGTTTGTACATCAATTTGCTACACATAATTGGTAGCTTGATGCTTGAACAGTTTATAACATTCATGAACTAGAACAGTGTTTTCTTTCACAAATCTAATGTTCTGTAGGAGTTGGGTACTGATTGATTCATTGTGATCCGGTTATGTAAGGGGCATAGGGTTCTGCTGTTGTAGCTTTAGCTCTTTTCTTGTCCTTCACTGAGACAAACACTGCAATGGAAGAAATATCTACTTATTTTGGAGAACATTTATGTGTTGACTGTTGAATATTCGCACTGTTGAAGTAAAGGATCTCTTATATAAAGTTTTCACACACTGAAATTTAATGCGTTAGTCCAGGTTGATTTTAGATATGCAGGCTAAATTCTTTTTCCATCTCTAGATCTGGGGCCATCTTCACCTGCTCATCATCTACGTGATGTTTTCTATAGGATGGGTCTCAACGACAAGGTTCCCTCTTCCACTGCAACTAAAACTCGCATACTTTATAAGTTTATCCACTCTTGTCTTTACATTTACATTTTCTCTTTTTTTAAATCCACTCCCATGCAGGAAATTGTTGCATTATCTCGTGCCCACACATTGGGAAGGGTTCGACTGGAGCGTAGTGGGTGGGGGAAGGAAGAAACTAAGTATACTGTGAGTATATAGATGGTGCTTCATGTTGCAGTCTTTCACAAAGACATAGTCCAGAGTCACTTAGGCAAAAACTGGTTTTATATATCTACACCCAAATCCATATCTAGATACATTTCATATGTATGTATTTGCATATTCATGTAATATACAGTCTGTCCACATGTGCATGTGGCTGCACCCATACGAAAACAAATAAGTCCATTCCTGTCTGTACTCATGTCTTTCTATGTGAATGCATGTGTGTATGTATTTATGTATGTGTGCATATGTGCATGTGATGTACCTACTTACCTGTGTAAGTATGCGTGTATAAGTGTCTATAGTTCCCATCTTGCTTACATCACGTTTTATGGTTTTAGTAACATAATATCAGAACCTATCATGGAAGCACATGGAGAAGTGTTTCTAATGAAAGGCTTCCGAGTACATGTTTTCCATTAGTGTACAAACACTTATAGAACATCGTAGCTATATTTAAGCAGGCACTTTGTTAGTCCAAATGTTCCCCTAGAAAGGCCCCTTTCTTAAGGCAGGCTTAAATTCTGAAATAACATTTTAGTTCCTTTCTCCTTCAGCTTAGCGACATGGCTATGTTAACACTGAAATAACATGTCATAGATATATGCTTCACACATACTTGGCACCACACAAGTCCTGGAGCTGATATTTTGGCCAGGATTAAGGCCATTTCAGAGGATAATTTTGTGGTCTGGGTGGCACTGTCTCACAACATCACCCCTGTACCATGGGAGGATGCTAGCATTGAGCGACATGGCTATGTTAATACTTTTGTGTGGTTGTCCTTTTCGTCCCTCCATAAATAGTTGAAATTTTGATAGTTGAATAAAAAGAATGCAACTGAAAAGAATGACTCAAGGTCCTCATTGGCCACTTCAGCTCCTTCAATTTTTTTTTGTTAAGAACGTCACATTTCTTTCTTTATTAACTTAGTGGGCCTTTCAGCCTTAGTAAATATTACTTTTTTTACGTCCATCTTTCACATTGTGAGATTGGGTTTATTATTGCAATCATTTCTATTATTAGCTCATAGATCATGTACGATATCTTTACTGTGCCTCATTTCCTCAACCAATAGGCCACTCACGGAATATGTGGTTAGATAAATACTAAACTCTATCTGAACTTGGTTCATCAAAACTATTGACAAATTTTCACGAGGACAAAATTCACATCAGTGTTTCCAAACCTAGGTAATTCACCCAAATGTTCAGTAAACGATTCTTCTCATTTATTCAACCCTTTCTTGTAACAATTCGATGTCAAGCAATTGAAACCTGTGACCTTTCATACAAATGAATATGAGGCTCTTGCCTGATTCTTTTTTAACCTGCTCGATAAGAACTTGCTGGAGTATCTTTCCTTCATTGGCAATAAAACTGAATCTGTATCCTTGAGCCTGAACTTTTTACATGAATCACCTCAAGAACGAAGAATGGAAACTTTCTTCATCTTTGCAGCAGCTGCAGCAATTCCTTTGAATCATGACGAAATTTATGACTCTGTTTATGGGTGATACCTGTTTGTAGCTTGCTCTGGGCCCAGATAAAGCTGAGTTGTGTTTGATAGCTAACAGACTACGTAAGTCTGTTGGATTTTTTACACCCAAATTTCAATATTTTCAGCACTATGCACAAAACCCCATCAGAACTTCTAGAGGATGCTTGATGTCAAGAGGAGTACTGGACAAGTGACCTCTTAGGAGGTGCTTACGGTGCGCCAGCCTCCACTTCTTTTGAGAAAAGGCTTCGGTTAAGGTTAACGCTTGATGCAATTTTTGTGTTAACTAGTTTTAATGACCACCAGAGTTTAATGATGTTTTCTGGAAAACCTTGTAACTTCGAATTCTGGTCGGTATGACCTTATTTTTCACCAATTTAGAATTATACTAGCTTTATACTACCCCAGCACCAAATCCATATATCAGTAAGGCTTATAGCTTAGCTGGTGTGAAGTACTACTAACTGAGAACCCAGTGGCTGAAGATGGCCTTTGCTCTACCTGGATGGGCTACTTCCCATAGCATCAGTGTTTCTTTTCATTTGTTCAACCATTAGTTCTAGTGTTGTTTGTACCGTATCATATATTGTATCGTAGAGGATCATATTGTAATTTAAAAATAAAAAAGTTTAAAAATAAAAAAGAAGAAAACAGAAAAATTCACGAAAAATCAAAACAATTCCTATAATTCAAAAGTTGAGTAAATATTCATCGTTCACCATTCAAATTTCAATGTATAAGCATTTAAGCACTTCATAAATCTCCAATCCTCACTTCGTAAACCACTACACAAAGAGTATCTCATTTCATAGATTGCCACAAATACAACGAAAAGATATCCACTCACTTCATATAATCATTCAAAAAAGAAAAAATAAATAACACAAGAAAATATAAAATACACAGAAAAAAAGAAAAATCCTACATCACAATCACTGAATTATCATTGTTGTCACTGTAAGAGTGATGGTGCCATTAAAGATTGTTAGGGATGCTTCTCCCTAGCCGGAAGTCACCATGGAGCAGCTGGAGTACTGAAAGTCTCAAACATAAGCCACAAACCCCACATAAATGTGGGGTTCTGTTCGGGTGTGTGTGTGGGGGGGGGGGGGGGGACAAATAGGGTGTCATATGGGCAATACGGCATGTATCGTGATACACCGCCAATTGTGATGTATCATATCGTGTACGTATCACCGCATATTGTACGATATGGGATGATACAGATAACACTAATTAATTCTTTCTGATTGACTAGTAGTCATCCTTGATGCTGATTTCTAATTAATTCTTTCTGATTGACTAGTAGTCATCCTTGATGCTGATTTCTTAGTTTCTCTTTAAATTTTTCAGATTTTTGAAGCAAAAAAACAACTTTGAGAAACGGTGCATCACACCTTTTTCTTTGTTTCAGAAAGCCGGACCTGGGGCACCTGGAGGACAATCATGGACTGCGGAATGGCTGAAATTTGATAATTCCTACTTCAAGGTGAGGAACAGCCTTTGATCCTTGAACCTTTTCCCTTTGTACAAACATTTACTTTTGTGCATTAACCTTCCAGGATATTAAAGAGAAAAGTAACGAAGACCTACTAGTTTTACCAACGGATGCAGTTCTCTTTGAGGATCCTGGATTCAAGGCAAGCTTAATGCTAAATCGTTACTTCTTGAAGTGTCCTGAATGAGTTTTGTTTGCTTGCCCATCTTTGAAATCTGGTGACTTATGAGTCCAAAGTGTGAATCTTGTTTGTGGTTCATGACAGGAATATGCAGAGAAATATGCTTCAGATCAGGATGCATTTTTTAAGGATTATGCTGAAGCTCATGCAAAACTCAGTAATCTAGGATCAAAATTTGTCCCTCCAGAGGTTTCATTCTAGTCCCTGTCTTTTGAATTTGTAGAGTTGAAGAACTTAAAAGCCATAGTAATTGTGCTAACCCAATTACGTGCGTCGACTATATCAATTGGTCTGTTCAACTTCACTACTGAAAGTTTGATCAAAACCTCAAAGTGATCAACTTCATGCTTATATGTTCATACCGTAGTTGTCATGTGTTATCCTTCTCAAGTTATTTGTTTCTTGAAGGACCTCGATAATGGACTAGTCACATTTATGGCCCATCGTGGTGTTCAATTTGCCTTTGTTTTCTGCCATTGCAACCTAAAACAGTAATTTATTTGTTCTTGTCATGCAGGGCTTCTCATTAGATGTCGCATAAACGCATCTTAGAAATTTCTAGCAGCACTCTTGAGAAGAAAAAGAAAAGATTCTTAGTCGTTTGGTATTGCTTTAAGCTACGGAGAGTTTTCCAAAAGCCCAATAAAAATGTATCATCCGTTTTATTGGTTTGCAGGCATAGACAAAACAGAAAAGCCTCTTCTGCTACTGCTGTCCTTTGCGGAAACAAGATGATTTTTTTTCTGAAACGTGAGTGCATCTCTATTTCCAGATTATCAAGTTAGGAGAATTATAGAAAATAAATGTGATTGTCATTTTTTCTTGACAACTATTAAAAGCTTGTGCAAGTATGCAACAGTTGATTGCAGCTTTAACAAGACTCCCAAGTCAAAACACTTGACAGAGTGATCCTGAATCCCTCCAGCTTTGAGTTTGGGTCTGGTTTGGGTGAGGATAACCGCAAAGAATAGAAAATTGGAAAGTGTCCCTTTTCGATTTCACCTTCATAAAATAAGATTATCACGATTTCCATGTTTATTCATGTTCTTAGAAAAATAGTCATTGTGTAGCTCCAAATTAGTCATCATCAATGGGATATGTGGGAAGAATTCTGGAACTGTAATCGATCTCAAGATCACGCCCTTTAATGGTGGGGTCAATTCTTACAACTTGCAAGAAGTTGAAAGTACGAAGGCAGTTTAGATGACACTTTAAATCACATTTGACTTGTACTTTAGATCGTTCTTTCTGCACCACGACCACTTCTGTGGACGTGTTCTCCATAAGCCTCCTTGGGGTTGCAACTAAGATACTATGAACTCTCATATTGTTGGGCTAGGTACCATTGGCAATAAGGCACCGGTCACAAAGTTTATCTTTAAAGTACTCATTAAGATCTTGAATTGCATTGAACTAAGTTAAAGCTTTGATTGTTGCTTGATCTTATTGTAAAAGTTGAGACGTTTGATCCTTTCGGTACATGATAGTGTGACACAAGACCCAATTCATTGGGGTGAAGATGGTTTTTCGCGGGCACACCCACGAACATATGCGCTTAGCCAAACTGGCAAATGGAGTTATCGTGCACCTCCTATTGATTAAAGCCAGTGTGTGTTCAACTGCTGAAGTGCACACAAATGAGCAAACTACAAGCTCAACCACGAGAAACTCCGTGCCTTTGCCACCCCTACTTCAACGGATGACAGACACATTTCTATTCAGATAAAATATCTGAATTAAATAAACAAATGTGTTCATTATCCACAGCCTTTGCCACCCCTACAACGGATAAGAGCCACATTTCTATTCAGATAAAACATCTGAATTAAATAAACAAATGTGTTCATTATCCACAGCTATTTGCAAACCGGAAGCCGGAAAGGCATCCTCAATATCTTTCCTCCTGAGCACGCTCACGCGCACGCGCGCACACATAGAGATGATTGAGAGGCTCCTGCAAACCCTCGTTTTCTTCTTGTTAATGCCTTCGCAAGCTCTCTGTGAGCCTCCGGCGACCTCCATCCTCTTCGCCACCTTGGGTAGAGCCCACTATGCCTTCGACATCTTCACTGTCCCCGTTTTGCCCCAAAATTCCCACCAAGAGCTCCAGGCCACCGATGGCATCTCCGTCAATTACAACGGTTTCTTCCACGGAGACTCACTCCTCTACGTCTCCGAGCGAAATGGGTTGCCTGAAATTTTCTTCGCCGGAGCACCAAAATCTCTGAATTTCGGGAGGTCAGCTATGGCGGAGGTCTCCAGCGGATTCCCGGTCTTGCCCACGCCGCAAAACGGCATGGTCTCGATGAAGGATCGCCCGTCCGTCGCCGGGAGGAATCTGATTTACGTCTCGACAGAGGCGCCGGCGAGGACTCCAAGGAAAAGTTGGGCGGCCGTGTATTGGACCCACTTGGAAACCCTAGAGACTAGACGGCTGACTCCCGAATCTATCGCCGATTTTAGCCCAGCGGTCTCGCCGTCCGGCGACTGGACGGCGGTGGCGTCATCCGGAGAGCGAGGATGGTCCGGAGAGATTCACGAGCTCCAGACCGATATTTATCTGTTCAACACGTCCGACGGGTCCAGGCGATTCAAGCTCATTGATCACGGCGGCTGGCCGTCGTTCTCGGATGAATCAACGCTTTTCTTTCACCGGCAGGCCGACGATGGATGGTGGAGCGTCTTCCGAGCTGTTTTCCGTCGTGCAGAGCAATCGCAACCTCAAGTGGAGAGAATCACCCCTCCAGGGGTTCATGCCTTCACCCCTGCAGCGTCTCGTACCGGGAAATTCATCGTTGTCGCCACTCGCCGTCCTGGCTCGGAGTACCGACACATCGAGTTATTCGATTTGGTTAGAAATGAATTCACCGAGGTAACTAAGAAAATCTCACCTGATACACATCATTACAATCCATTCATCTCTCCCGATTCTTCTCGTATCGGGTACCACAAGTGCAGGGGACGAAATCCGAGTGAGGGAAGTACCAAACAGCTTCTCCTGGAGAACCTCAAGAGCCCAATACCATCGATCTCTTTGTTCCGAGTCGATGGTTCGTTCCCTTCGTTCTCGCCGGATGGAGAGCGAATTGCTTATATTCCCAGCCTCGACGAGCGTGGCATCTTCGTAGTCAACCGAGACGGTTCGGGAAGACGCCGAATCTCCGACTCGTTCTGCTTCGGAACCGGATGGGACTACAAGCGGAAGAATGTGGTGTACACGAGCGTAGGTCCGACGTTCTCCAGCGAGAAGACTTCGGTGAACATCGTCTCTATCAGTTTCTCCGATTCTGATGCGGACCACCAGAATTCCCGTGTCGATACCCTAACACATGACGGAAATAATGCCTTCCCTTCCCCGTCGCCCGACGGGAAATTCATTGTCTTCCGGTCAGGCCGTTCGGGGCATAAGAATCTCTACATAATGGATGCTGTTGAAGGTGAGCGTGGTGGTCTGTGGCAATTGACAGAGGGGAATTGGACCGATACGATGTGCTCATGGTCCCCCAGTGGCGAGTGGATCGCCTTTGCATCAGATCGGGATGATCCGGGGAGTGGAAGTTTTGAGATATACCTCATCCACCCTAACGGAACCGGATCGAGGAAACTGATACAGAGTGGAACTGGCGGGAGAACGAACCACCCGTGGTTCAGTCCAGACTCTAGCAGCTTGGTCTTTGCCTCGGACTATGCCGGAGTATCGGCTGAACCGATCTCGAACCCGCATCACTACCAACCTTATGGGGACATCTTCACGATTCGGTTGGATGGATCTGAAATAAGACGCATGACACACAATTCATACGAAGATGGAACTCCTACTTGGGGTTCCAAATTCATAGAGGCCCATGATGTGGTTGAGAGCCCGTTACAGGAAAAGGCTCGGACCTGCCAATTTGGTGATTGCAGGTGGCTGAAGCCCGTTTCACACTTACGAGCCAACGGGTCAAACTCTGTTCATGTAAGTAAGTGTGGGTAAGGGGCTTTTTGCAAACTCTGTTCGTTGTGTTAATGTATAGCCTTCGTGTACTTTATGGTGTAAGATAATGTTAGCTTCATGAGAAACAAAACGGTATGATGAAGTTTCAGAGAATACCAGTGTGATGCATTCTAATTCGATCAGAATAGTGGTGAAGGAAAGTGAATAAGTGGGCAAACTTCACACGTCCTTCATTGAGGAGACTCAACTAGACCGAATGGTTCTAATTAAACCAGCCATCCAGACGTGGTCTCTCTGAGTTTTTTCATTTTCCTTTTTCAGAAAGAAAGACAAGCCTGAAGTCAAACTCTGAAGAGCGTCAGATCGCGCCGTCAGTTGATCTAAGCATTTTCCTTTTCTTCCCCCTCTTTTCCCTCTTCTTTGAGAAAAGGGGCGTCTCTGAAGTTGGTAGCAGGCCCCACGCTGTTGATTACTGTGGTCTATGTACTGTGGTCTTAATTAGCATAGAGTGGTAGCTGATTTATATTAAATATTTTGAATAAATGCAAACATTATATAATATAAAAGGACTTTTATAATTATTAGGTTTTGAAGAATGCTTTCGAAAGAACCCTTTCCCAAGCTGGAAGCTTGTTCCAGGATATACTGCTGGAAAGATGAACTCCCCAAATAGATGTATCTTGATTTCTGTTGATGGGCAGCTTCGGATCTAGCAGATACTAGCTTTTGAAAAAGACGAGCAGATGACAGAAAAGAGCTTGTAACACACTTAGAATACAGTGAATTTGTAATTTTGCATTTGATGTGTCAAAGAAATCAATGTTATTTTCTCGTTTGGTATCAAAACTTTCACGAGCCTTATAACCAGTACTTTTTCTTACCTAACTTTCCTTTATTAATAACAAAGTTATGGCATTTGTCTCTGTATCCACTATTTCGCTTGGCTGAACAAAATAAAGGTTCGCCTGAATGAATGCACCCAAGTTTGGAGCGAGCGAGCGAGAGAGATTGGTGTGGATAGATTTGATCGGTTGGTACACCCTAAGGCAGCCCTCTTTTGTTGTTCTTTGTGTTCGTTTGCAGTGGAGCGGTGTTGTTGGGCTTTGGATTGCCTGACACGCCTTCTTAAAAGTGGTTTCTCACATAAAGGGGAGAGAGAGCAGAGAGAGAAAGAGAAGAAAATTGTAGGATGTTTTTCTAATTCATCTGTTTTTTTATTCTTGTATTGTTTTTCTTACCTTATATGTTTTTTAAAATGGCTCCACGTTTCTAATTCCTCTTACATTTATTTTATAAAATGATAACTGTTATATTTATGGAAAGTAGTTCATGGAATAAGAAAGGGGGCCCTTCTTATGTATTCCTGTTTCTTAGGAGGCCTTATGGTGGAGTTATCATCTCCTACTTTATCATATAAGCCAAACTAGGAGTTATCATCTCCTATTTGATCATATAAGCTAAATCATGAACAATGGTTTTCTTTTGCTATTTAGTAGCTTTTTCAATTGTATAATTTTTTAGTTGTATTTAGAGTACAATTCTCATGAGTTATTTCATTATACAGTTTTTGATGAAAAACCTAAACAAGTCTCAATCCCATACTGGTAACATGTTTAGAAAACAAGTTTTCATATATACCTTTTGTCAAGGGGTCTCCTATCATATCCACTATAGAAAAGTCAGTGACAAATTTTATTCTTTTCTACCATATCATATATATAATGATACTTTATCATTATATGCTAACTTTTGAAACTATCAGCTCCACTCTTTATAGCATTTATGGTTGTACTGTATCATAATAAATGATAATTACCTCATTGGCTATATCCAACTTCAAATTATAAATGAAACAGCTTATCCAAATGACACTTGATGTAGTCATACCCCAAGCAATATACTCCGTCTCTTGTTAATGTAATATTTTACAACCTTATTTATTGCATAACCAAGAAATAACAACACCTACAAATTAAAAAAAACTTGATCAAAGATTGATTTGCTGTCATCTTTGCTATCAACAAAGTCAGTATATTAGTTTATTTTTAAATCATATGCATGATAACATAATTTTAAGTCCCTCGTTCTTTCTAAATACTTTAAGATATTTTTTACGATAATTCAATATTGTCAACTAGGATTACTTTGATATCTACTTACAAGACTAGCAACAAAACTGATATCAAGTCTCGTAAGCATATATCAAGCCACCAACTACTTCAATATAATGAACATTTAGTTTTTCTTATCCATCACCTTGACACACCTAGACAGTCAACTTTACTAAGCTTGACCTCTTTGGCAATAAGTTTTACTAAGCTTGACCTCTTTGGCAATGGTATACTAGTGGACTTACAATTACCCATTTTAAATTTCTTAAGGATATAATCAATATCTATCTTAACTTAGCCGTAATAGTCTAGATGTTCTATTACGAATAATCTTTATACCCAAAATATAAGATCTCTCTCATATCCTTCATTTCAAACTTAGAGTTCAATCATGACATTGTCTTAACAATCATATCATTATCATTACTAGTTAACAAGATGTCATATATACACAACGATAGAATGACAAAGTCGCTCTCACTATTCTTAATAATGACATAGTGATTGATTAGCCATATTTAAAAAAGTCAAATATCATTTAAGAGATGATTGCTTTAGATCATATAGGGATTCTTTCAACCTGTATATCATATCATCATGACCTTTAACTATATAGCCTTCTAACTATTTCATGAAAATTGTTTTATTAAGATCATTATTCAAGAGTATATGTATCAACATAATCAATTAACATATTTACAACAATTGTCAAAATTATCTTTACAACAATCAGTTAAGATCATCATTAACATCTAACTGATTTAAATCCAAATTGTAAAAAACAACAATTGTCAAAATTATCTTCATAGCTATAAATTTTGTAACAGGAGTATATGTATCAACATAATCAATTTTCTATTTTTATGAAAAACTTTTTGTAACCAATCTTGCTTTAAATTTTTGGATTGAACTTTCAATTTTATATTTCTTTTTCAATACCCATTTAAAACCAATTGTTTTTTTCTTTTAGCAAAACAGACAACTTTTAGACTTAGTTTTTTTTAATAGATTCAAAATTTTCATCCATTACTTTTACCCCATCTGATGATTCATATGAGTTCATAGCTTCTTGATAATTTATTCTATTAGTCACCTCATTAAAATCTACTTAATAATATCTTTCATCAACCAAGTAAGTATAATAGTCCTTTTAGTAAGATAAACAAACTCATGATCTTTTATGACCATTTAACTTTATAAGAGAAGACTATTTGGTTTTGATTATATAGATTTAAGTGATGGTTGATAAAGATCTAAAAGATCACTATGAGTATCATCATTACCTATAAAGGTATTATTCTTAGTGTCTACTAAGAATTCAATATCCTTACTTTTTATCAACCCGTGATCCTTATGATACAACTGATACTCTTTTGATCCTTTTGAATATTTGATAAAAATACACTTCAAAGATCTACTATCTAGTTTATCTCTAAATTTACATGTGCTATAGAGCTCTAACTCAATAGGTAACTAATGTCTAGTTTTTTATCAACCACAATTCATATAGTATAATAGATATAGTTTTACAAGAAACTCTATTTAAAATATACATGAATGCAGATACTACTCCCAAAAATACCTTTGATTTAGATAACTTAGTTTATAACCGAGGCTTAGTATCTCAAAAATGTATGGATACTACTCCCAAAAATTTAAAATATACATGATTGTAGATGCTACTCTCAAAAATACAAGAAACTCTATTTAAAATGCACATTCCATGCGCGATTGTGCCTAATGTCCAACCGACCGAGGCTTAATATCTCGAAATGTAGATACCACTCCCAAAGATTTAAAGGATAATTGGTATTTCATATTCTCCTTGGTGAAGATCATCACCACCTTCTGCTTTAAAATCAAAATCTCTATCTCATTGATGATGTTGTTGTGTTCCTTCCAAATTAATTCATGCAATGTCTTCTTCAGTTAGGAGTGCTTTTTCTTTGTTATCTTTCATAATCTACTCCTCTAATATATTAAAATTATCCAAACTTATTGGATCAAATTTACTTTCTTCTTTATTTACCTTTTTTAATTGTCTATAAGAAAGAAAATAAGTAATTAATAAATAACATTAACAATTGAAGTCAAACAAAATATTGAATTGAATCTTTAAGTAGTAACTAATACAAGATTACCTTTGGTGAAGTCGCATGTTTTAACAGATGAAGACTAAGTCATTGAGCCGCTTATGTTCCAACTTGTTGCGCTTTTTTGTATGGATGTGTTCAAAGACACTCTAATTCCTTTCACAATCCGTTGCAATGTCGGTTTGGCTCAAAACTCTTACATGAATGTAGATACTACTCCCAAAAATACCTTCATAAATTGCGAGTATGTTGCATGCACTAATGCAACTTGAGAATTAGACGAAGGCTGATTTTCAAATAACTTAGTTTCTAACCCTTCAATTCTCTTAAGAAGTTCTTGAATACCATCTTTGTTAGACGTAGAATTTTCAACAATATGAGTTGAATTGTGTCTTGGTCTATAAAACTCTGGCCAACCATGTAATTCCTAGCAATTTTCTCTTGAGTGTCTCAGTTTTTTGCAGTGAGAACAAACTATTGTATCCTTGTCATCTGAATAGAAACATCCTCATCCACATCCTCTATTGTGTTGTCTACCTCTTCCATGATATTGTGAGGTTTCTCCTTTACTTTACAGTGTATGTTGTTCAGTGGTATTAATATTGTCTTCCAAATTTCTCTAATCAATAAAGAATAGAGTGTGAAGTGAATGAAGTTCTTTCTGACCTAGGATGTTGATCTTTATAGACTCAAATTCAGGATTTACACCCAATAATAAATCAAAAACTTTCTTCTTTTCATTTCTAAATTTATTTTTGCATAACACGATGAACATTTAATATTGGTATAGAATAGATATTCATCCCGTAATCCTTGAAGATCCGTATAATATTCACTAATAGAGCGAGTTCCTTGTTTGTATTTCCTAATTTTTTCGAATATCTCATATTCTTTTGCTGCATTCTTTTTTCTGGAATAAGCTTAATAAACAGCACATCAAATTTCATGAGTGGATTGAAGAAACATAAATGTTTTCGCTATTGTTAAAATCAAAGATTGGAGTAACCAAGATAAAATCAAGGCAACTTCTCTTCACCAACTAGTATAGTATGGATCGTGTGTGGCTGGACATGGAGTTTACTCCATGAGATAGCCCATCTTCCCCTTTTTATTACCGCCAACTCTATTGACCTCGACCATTCCAAATAATTTCTACCATTTAATTTGGTAGATGTAATATGAAAGTTTTCCACTTTTTCGTTCATGAAATATGCAGAAATTTTGAAAAATGATTTAATTTCTTTCCCTTTACCTATCATCTATTCACCATAGGAATTTATTGCTTGTAATCTGTCCACACGTAGAATCTGCCTTTTAACACTTTCGCAATCCGCGTTTGGCTGCACACTTTGCTTTACACGCAGTCCAGATTTTTTGTTACACCTGAAGAACAACAAACAAGGGTTCTTCGTGGATTGTTGTCCAATGATTTTAGACAGCCCTGGAAACTCGATGGCGACTTGGACGACCTTTCGCTGGAAACGCCAACTGTATGTTCACTTTCTTTGTGCAATCAAGCAGTTTCACTCTCTAAAATAGGAAGCGTAATGCCCCATTGTATAAAATTGTATTCAATAAGAAATATGAGATGAAACTTACAAGATTCGGCAGATTGGAGAAGATGGCGCCCACAATGGCTGCCTCTCTCCTATTTCAACATAATTTAATCTAAACTCTAATCTCTTATTTATAAAGACAATCTAATTTGAATGACTAATATACTCTTATTACTAATGAAGTACTATAAAGATTATAGATTAGACATAAATGATAAAATCGACCATAAGATGTCCACATTTTTCTTCCCTTGGATGATGAAGAGGTCGTTAATACATGGGGCGAGCCCGCAATCTTGCATTCTCTTCTCTATTTTTTATTTAAATGGAGATGCTTTGCTATGTGTAGCACATTATGTGGATCCTGCTTCTTTAGTTGTGTTTCCCGAGACAAGTTGAGCATTTGCATTAGTATGCCAAGGTAAAATATAGACTCTTCTTGAAATTCTATTTGCAAATGCTGTGCATGAAAAGTGAGTTTCAGAGGGAAAGGTATGCAAGACTCCAGATGACCCCAGTTGCTGAACTGAATCCCAAAAAGGAGCTCTTAGACACATTATGAAGACACGTGGCTGAAACAAGTTCATTGCATGCATTTGGAGATCAGTTCTTAAACTCGTTACTCATATATTTAACTCATGAAAACCTCACTCTTGCCATCTACAATATCAAACTCGGCAGTTGTAAGATTTATTCATAAATAAGGTGGATATTAGGAAGATCTATGTGGGCAATGACAATTTGGTGTATAACAGCAAAATCTCAAAATAGTTTTCAGTAATTATTGGTCAATGTTTTTCTTTTAAACAATGATTTTGAGCTCTATCTTTATTTCTTTGTAATACTTGACAGAGCAGAAATGATTGATTAGTTTTCAAGGTCTTCACAGGGATTGCATGTCTAGCCAACTGCTGGTGGATTTCATGACGATGAGCGTACAATCTTTTTTCCCCTTGCATCGATAGGATAGGATAGCCATCGACAAATGCATCGGTTAACTTGCTCGTATATAATGTGCAGGAGCCAACACTTTCTGCAGTTTGTGAAAAGGTCCTTGATCGGTGTTTAGCACTCTCAGCCGGAGGTGAAGGGTGTGACAACATAACGATGATTATCGTTCAATTCAAGAAGCCCATTCACCCTGCTGCAGATCCGTGAGGTCGTTTCCCAGACTGAGTGAGCACGAGCGATGAACGAAAGCCGCCATCATCGTAAATCCTATCCCCTCCGATTTCACTTGCCCAGAATTTGCTGAAAATATGTCTCCTGTCCTCTTTATTGTCCAGCTTAGCCTTCTCGTCAATGTAAATACTGGGTATCACAGTCTATACACTAAAAGATTGAACATCAGTTGAATAGTTTGTACAGTTTGCTGATATAAGTACTTGGGCTATATACGGGAAATGGTGCCTATAACTTTTCCTTTCATAATTTTTGTTCATTCCTCTTGTTATCGTGGGAACGTCTGCGTATGCTCAAGTAAGATTTCTCTCTCTCTCTCTCTCTCTCTCTCTCTCTCTCTCTCTATATATATATATATATATATATATATA
The DNA here is from genome assembly GCA_036023115.1 of Brasenia schreberi. Taxonomy (NCBI): domain Eukaryota; kingdom Viridiplantae; phylum Streptophyta; class Magnoliopsida; order Nymphaeales; family Cabombaceae; genus Brasenia; species Brasenia schreberi. Next base: position 38,682,661 of record JAYKKT010000090.1, read on the forward strand.
TATATATATATATATATATATATATATATATGTGTGTGTGTGTGTGTGTGTGTGTGTGTGTGTGTGTGTGTGTGTGTGGATTATTCCCTTTTAGAACTTTGGAAACTGAACCAAACCGATAAACCATATTTCTGGATAATTGTAAACCCAAACTGAACTGATTTTGAATACAACCGAACTGAATCACAAATTTCAGTTGGGTTATTGCTCACGTATGCTCATTAGCCCGTATCGCTGGCCATTTATTTATGGTATTGAAGGAGACATCTTGCCTAACTGGTTTGGCTGAGGTTGTGCAAGGATACCAAACCATTTAAGAAAACATTCTCGAACAAAGGTTGTTTAGTTAGCTTAGGGTTGAGCCAGGAATTTTGTCCTAGGGGGCACGGCTTACACCACCACTAAGTGAAAAACAAAAACAAATTTTGTAAAAAATAAACATTGATATTGCTCTTTAAGTAAATAAAGCATATTAAGCTATGCTACTTTTTAGATACAATGTTAAACCTTCAATGGAGTTCATTCTATCTAAAATTTAACAAGTACTACTATGCCATATCCGAAATTTCTTCCAAACAATATTATAGTATTAGATGCAATCTTATATAATTTTGTAATATTAAAAAATAATTAATATATTTATTTGCGTCCTCACCATATTAAGATCCGACTCCTGTATTACAAATATTTGATAAGAAAGAAGAGAAAAACAGATAAGAACCATGGAGATTTATCGTGTTGAATTAGAACCAAGTGTGTTTTCAAGACCTTAAAATCTCTCCTTGCTTTTGCCCTTCTTAAGAGGATCGTCGAACAAATTTTCAGTTTTTTTATCAGAATCCAAATTCTTCGTAATAAGTTTCCGACTTGGATTAGAGGGTAGATAGAAATAGTGAACTGGATCCAAATAATTGTTTCATTTTGTTCGAGACTCGAATTGCAGTTTTTGAGCATTTTGAAATTTGAATTGCGCTGGCTTAGAAAATTCGAAAATATTTGCGCATGATTTTAAATATGGTGTACAGATAGGGGGCATAAAGAAATTTATCGTCTTTTCATGCTATACCATAACATAACACAGTATATTTAAGGCATAGACCTGTAAGAAAGGTATGTGCATTGTCACATGAATTGACCAAAGTAACCACCCTTTTGGCGCGCAATTGGTCCTCGTTCCTTGCTCCGCCATGTAGGGTTTTACTCTCTCTCGCTGCGCAGCCCTAGATCATCGTCCTCTTGATAGGTATTTCCATTTGGATTTCAATCGGATGAGACGATTCGGACCCTCCCAAAATTTCAGCTGTGGTTTCTTGACGAATGAAGTTCCTCGAGGTACATTTATTTTCAAATCCTAGATGAATTCCTTCATATCTTGTTTTGTTGTGATCGCGTTTTCTTCTCGATCTGTTCTCATTTGATGGATTTCCAGCTGGATGTTTCAATCGAGATCTCCTTGGGAGGGATTTGGTGGACCGAACTCTGAGTGCGAGAGAGGCCCTGCGATGGGAGATCGAGAAGCAGAGGATTCGCGCCGAGTTGATCGAACCAGACTTGGCGAGAAGGCGCCAAATCGAAGAAGAGGGCCTACGGGAGATCGCGATCGAGCGGGAGATCGCCCTCCGGCGGGAGAGACGGATGCTGGATTCCATGATACCGGTCCGAAAGGCGAACCGGTTACCCGATCCCGGAAACTAGAGGGACGTGAGTACGCAAATCAAGATTTAGAAGAAATTTTGATGCCATAAAATTGATCATTGGTCATCCAGATCATTTCCTACTTATTACCGTTTAACTATACAGATATTATAACGCAACCAGGAACGTTACTGCAGTTTCTCCAACACACTCTCACACACACACACACACACACACATATATATATATATATATATATAATATGAAAACTAGATCATGTTCACATGTAACTACCTGCTTTTGAGTGGTACGAGTGATTTTAAAAATTTTAGCAGTTTTAAAAAAGTATGAAGGGTATTTTTATTACACTCTTCTAAAAGCAATAAGCGGACATGTGGCATTATGGACACATGCAATCACACACTCTCTTTCTCTCTCACTCTCTCTATATATAGGGAGAGAAAGATAACAAGATATCGCCACAGAAGTTGGCATTATCTTCATCTAGAATATCTTATGACCTACCAATTTAGAAGCCATCCAAACTTATATTTGGGCGTCCTAAAAGCAAGAATAGCTTCTGAAGCTCAACCACTTCAATGTGGCAGCTTAACTCGTAAAATATCTAAGATTGAGTACACACACAACACACACACATATATATATATATATGATAATAATAATATGTAAATGTGACCGCAATATTTCAATTCTGTCATTCAAGAAAGTAGCGATATATCAATTGATTGATATATCAATTGATTGAGTGTTTGATCGACTCTCTTTTAGAAGCTACATATGCAACTATCACACCCTTCACTAACATATTTTGTTCATAGATGTTGACCACACACCACGTGAAAGTATGGCCTTGGAAATGTCAAATCTTTTGATTCTATGAAAAATCATGAATCACTAGCATCACCTACCGATGGATGGTATATAGTCAAATCGTAGTGATCATTTTACAAGAATCGCGAGTGTAGGGAACACAAGGCGGATATTTTGTTACCTATCTCGAACAGGAATTTCAATGAATATTCCTCACACACAGACTCGATGAATATTCATTCCTTCACACGCATATATATATATATATATATATATATATATATATATATATATAGAGAGAGAGAGAGAGAGAGAGAGAGAAAGCCATATGGCCTTTTAGTAGTATATATTCCTGAAATACCACCTTTAAATCGTTCATCAATAACAACCTAAAGACTAGGGTCCAAGCGTATATATATAGAGAGAGAGAGGGTCTTTTTAGAAGTATATATTCTCAAAGTATCATCCAGTCGAATGGCTATGGCAATTGGGTTTGGGAGTGTGTATACACACGATCTCCAATTCGGGTTCGCCTAAAACTATGAACAATAACTCAAACTGGAATTTCAATGAATATTCCGTCACATATATATATATATATATATATAGAAAGAGAGAGAGATAGGGTCTTTAAGGAGTATATACTTTTGAAATACAACATCAACCGGAAGGCAATGCTAGGGTCCAATATATATATATATATATATATATATATATATATATATATATATATATATATATATAGAGAGAGAGAGAGAGAGAGAGAGAGAGAGAGATTGGCATTTCAAAAGTATAATCGTCAAATTGGACAGTTGAACAGCTAGGGTCAATTGGGTCTAGGAGTGTGTATTATGTACACAATGTCGAATTCGGGTTTGCCTGAAACTATGAACAATAACCGAATTGGTTCTGGATTTGGTTCATAATTGGCAGCTTCATTTACTGTTTAATCGCATTAAGAACCCACAAAAAAAACTTCTTTCTCTTGTTACAAAGGGAGGTGAAAGCTTCACACCAAAAAAACTGAAAATTTTAAAAACAACCCACAAAATGGAAGTAACATTTGGCGGTTTGAACAGTTAGTGTCAGTTCCCTGCTGGGGGTTCTTTGGTTCAGTTACCGTTCTGGGTCCAGTTTCCTGGTACCGGTTTCAGTTCACTGCTGGAACGTTACCGAACCAAACATGCCTAAAGAGAACAATCAAATGGAAACCAAAACAATGAGTTATTTAGCACTATTTTGATGGGAAGCACACAACGGGTCACACCTTTCTCAAAACCTTCAAGTTGAATAAGGTTGAGAGTTCAATACATGAAGTTTTCATCTGCTTCTATGGTGGGTGTATGCCTGCGCGCATGTGCATGACTCTGTATGTGTGTGGGCATGTACGTTGTGAAAGGAAGAAGCGTCAGTAGGTAGCAACGATAATTGGGGAGCTTGGATCCTTACCATTTGGTTGGCTACGGTTCACCAAAAACAAATTCAATTTTGTAATGAAGCTAGATCCAGGATATATACTGATGGCTGATGATGAATCCAGGTTGGGTTCGATTAAAATTTGAACTAGAACTGAACCTTTTTATCCTCAACAGTTTTTTTTTGTTACAAAGGGAAGCAAAAACTTAACACACGTACGTGCACCTCGAGGGAGTTGAACTCCCCACCATCAACAAGGGCATCAGAACGCCCTGAGGGTTGAGCTAACGCTCCAGGTACATTCCTAAACATAGATTCACTTTTACGTGACCTTGTCTTATGAGTTGGGTTCGGATACATAACCAGACCCAATTAATAACAACCGGATAGAGGATCAGATCCATACCCGCTCCCCTCCCAAGATGAGATCCAAACTACCACAGTTAAAAAAAGAACTGTTTAAGTTTCCCGGGGTTACGGATAAGGCTCTGTTAAACCGTCCATCTATTTTCGATCCATCTGATCGACGGACAATACCAAATCTAGGTAGGCCCCACCACGATCTGAATCACGTCGTAAAAGGCATCCCAGAGATCGGGGAAATGAAAGAGTGCCACGTCTCGGGCCCGAGTCATCAATGACTCATCGGTTGCCACGTCAGTGATTCATAATGTGCACAAGTCTTAAAAAAAGGATAAGGCCGTTTTCCTCCGTTGATGATGACACACGGCCACGTCATCCGTTAAGATAAGCAACGCTTTTCCCGGTCCTTCTCTAATTTAACTTTATCCGAAACACCTCTACTTTTACAGATAATTCCTTTCGTATCCCCCTATCAGCGAAGGCGGTAATGTTGGTAGATGATAACGCCGTTACTCGTGGTAAACCGGAAGTTGAAGACGGAACTGAAACATTAAGAACCGGATATATTGTCGGATCCAATCCAACAACAAAATCTGCATTTTTATGTTATTTATTATGATAAATAAAACAAGTAGAAGTATATGCAGTATACACGTATAGGTTTGTCAAAATATGGGTTTGGATACAAGAAAAGTCCAAACAATAGAAGTCTTGATTGACCAGAACATGTGTTACATTAAACAAAGAACAATTAGACCAAACCGGGGTTGTAGGTCTGAACGTGCCCAATTCATAAAGTACCATATTAGATTATGCATCTTTAAAGGCATATGAAATTGAAGTATGGGCCGAGCCGAAGACAATTCAAAGGTCACTGGGAGTTTCTGTTCATTATTTTAAAAGTTGGGACCGAAAAGGTTGGTGGCCTATAATAGATTCTAAAATTTTTAAGAATCTAAAACAAGAATTTTTTTTTGTTACAAGAAGAGATTGAAGCCTAACACCATACATGCACCTTTTGAGAGTTGAACTCTCCACCATGAGCAACAATGTTGGAGCGTCGTGCCATTGAGCTAATGCTCTCGGTGCAGCAAGAATTGGTTTTTTGCTAAAGACTTGTATGACATCTCTTATTTTTAATTTATAATTCAATTTATTACTAAAAAGGAACATGCCATGCAAGTAGCCGTCAACCTAACGGCGTCACCATCCGAAAATTGAAAACCTAACAATGATTCCTTATCCTAAAAGTAGGGAGCGAGGGCAAACGTGTCCACAAAAGAAAATCCATAAGAGCCAGGAACCAAAACGCAATAAAAAAACTTTTTTTAAGAAAAGGTTTAACCGTTGCAAATGGGTTATTTCACGCTATAAATAGAGTCTTCGCCTCCCTCTCCCGATGCGATATCAGTTACCGGAAGCTCTCTCTGTTTATCTCGTTCCAAATCCACAGGGAATCGTTGAAGAGATTTCGTTGGTGCGTCTCAAAACGCGCCCTATTGATCTCTTTCTTGTTGTTTCTGCCATTGTTGGAACGCAAATTGGTTGGTTCGTTGCTTGGTTCGTTTTGGCTTTTGAGATTGAATCGTCGATCATGGCGGCGTCCATGGGAAAGGTACACGGTGGCTCGTGGGTTCAGGTGGGATCGTTGAAGAGGAAGCCCAGGGCTCGCGTAGTTCGGACCTGCGTGGCGAGGTTGACCGAGCCATACCGAACATTGAGAGTTGAGCCGGGTGCTTCCGAGAAGGAGGTGAAGAGGGCGTTTAGACAGCTAGCTCTGCAGGTTTGTGATGATTCTATCATTGTTGGATATCGTTCTTCCGTTTTCTCTCTCTCTCTCTCTCTCTCTCTCTCTCTCTCTCTCTCTCTCTCTCTCTCTCTCTCTCCCTTCTGTAGTTTTGGGATTTGATGGTTGTTCCGATTGATGGGTTTTGATTCTTTCTTCGTTCTGTGAGTTGAGGAACATAAAAGTTTTGGGTCTTTAGCGGTTTTAAGGATCTACTGTTGCGGTAAAACAGTACTCTAAGGACTTTATTCGCTATATGTATTAATTTTTGCTAGTATTCTTGTGATGCTTTTCTTACTATGTTGTCTCTGTTTATGGTTTCTTGATATGACGTTCTCTTTGCCTGCTTTGTTGCGGTTTTGGTGTTCGGTTGATGGATTAGTTTCGTGAATCTCAAGGCGAGATATCATCGTCGTTCTGTTCGTTTTCTAATAGAAACTTGCTTTGTAGTCGTACCATTTGATTTTCCCCTTTATTTGTTTTCTGTACAAGAAGGGGGAATCGATGGCTGCTGATTCTCTCTCTTCTATGTTTCCTTGTATACTTTGCCTCTGTTTTTGTAAGAGGAGATCATTTCCCTTCGTTGTTTGCCAGAGAATCAAATATATAAGTCTTGGTCTCCTTCAAATTTTTGTTAGATATTGATCTGGTCTTATGATTTTGATGGTAGTTATCTCGTTGAAAGGAGAACCAACAAACGTCTTGGTTCCCTTCAATAGTTTTGGGTCTTTCAGTTGAAGAATTTATCATGTTTGATCGATTTGCTTTTCCCGGAAAAGTTCCAGTTTTTGTTGGTGGTGACAGAGATTTCATGGTTTTGATCTTTTTCCATTTAAAGATCAGAAAATCTGATTTATTTGCGGTCGCCAAACTTGTTTGAATTTCGTTGATGTGGTTCTGACGATTTTCTCTGTTTTCTTTCTGCAGTATCATCCTGATGTATGTAAAGGCAACGATTGCGGGATCCAATTTCATAGGATCAATGAAGCCTATGATGTAAGTCGACAATTGAATATTTGTCCTTTTTCCTATATCAAATAATAAAATCAATATTGCACGCCGTTTGGATCATGATTTTGACAAATTGTTAACCTTTTCTTAACTGCAGACTTTGATGAGCAGTTTTAGGGAAGAAGAAATAGTAAACAGAAGCTGTGAGTTTGTATGTGATGATGATCATATGAGGGGGATGTATGATTCGAGTTGGGACATGTGGGAAGAATGGATGGGATGGGAAGGTGCGGGCATTAGAGACTATTCGTCTCACGTCAATCCATACATATGATTCTTGGCTATGTCATCAATCACGCACTATACGTGCTTGTGCATAAAATAGCCCCTGAAAGTGTTAGCCAATTGTATATATCAAATTGTTTGCGTTATGCAAATCAATGCCATCCTTTAAAATGTTTGGTTGTGCAAATCTCTCCCTCTCTCTCTCTCTCTGTATGTGTGTGTTCTATGCGGATGCAGTTTGGACGTGAAACAGGAAACCTTTTCTTAGGTTTTATTTTATGTTTTATATTCACAAAGACTCCACAATGATGAATCTGGTACCTTTTGAAATTGTAAGTAGGGAATGTGCGTGTATATATATATATATATCTTAGTTCTTTAGCTCTATATTGTATACTAAGACATCATGACCATGGTGGGGACCTCTTTAAGAAGAATTCGTGATTGATGAATATGTTCACAAGAACTAGAAGTAATGAATGATTTTGAGTATGAAATACTGTGTGGCATTTGTCTCATCGACCACAGGAACCCTCGGTCATTCTCAGGGCCTCCAATCAAACGTGTGATCGATAGCCTTGACATTAAAGCACCCATACTCATGCGTTCTGGTGGCATGCGTATAATTGATGTAACGGAGCGAGCACACCAACCGTACGCGTTCAAGAGGGACACCACTCGGCTGGTTTTAGGTAGATAACTTAGAGTACTAGGACACCTAATGATTGACTAAGTGAAATTGGGTCGAGCATGGGATCCTAATAACTTGGATGGTTCTAGAGACTAGAACCGCCTACAGAATATTTCACGAATATAAGGGGACGCTCCACTCTTACCGCCTGAACCAAGTCTATAAATAGGGTGTTTGGGGTTGGGTTAAGATACTTCATGATCGGATCTAGGAGCTGAATGTTGCGAGTTTGGTGGTTGAGAGAGTCCTAATGAGAGTAGCGAGTGCTTGAGGGCTCACGTGTAGGCCCGTTCAGCCGTGTCTTGTAGGATGTAGTACTCAAAGCCTGTTGATTCCTTCTTCATGCTTAACCTCTTATTGGTTTTGACCACGAGTGTGAGTGTGAGTGTGAGTGTGTGCGAGTTGCGAGTTAGCAAAGGCAAGAAACCTTTTGTATCAATAAAAGCAAGTCGTGGAAAACCTCAGTTGTCTTCTAAGCTCCTCTAGCTTAGAGGACTCATATGGTACGGGTCCTTGGATGGTACCAACCCCCGAGCTTCAACACAATCTCATGGTCGGTTTTCCTCTTAGGTAGCAGTTTGTTGTTGAGTAATTTGGATGGCATGATCTCCTCAAATTTCTTTAAGACTTTAGTGATTTCTAAAAGAATTTTTTCTCCCTTGGCTTCTTCTTGGGTTCTTTTAGAATTGCTAGTAAGGTAGGGTGTCCTTTTCTTAATCCTGTTTTCAACTGCATAGTTGATAGGATCATGGCTCCACAAGTACTCTCCAATGAAGCCTTCTATGGGTCGCATTAGTGCACAAACCCAGGTTGTCGTACATTCATGCATATTAACCCATCCAAAGTCATCGATATTGCTTTCTATAAAGTGCAAATGACTCATCCAACATCGCACTCGGACGTTGCACGCCTTTGCAACTCCCGTCACCTTACTTGTGTTCACAGTTTTAAGCTTTTGCTCCGAAGGTGATAGTTTAAGCCCCAAAGTTTTGGTCATACTCGTAGAAATAATGAAATGTGAGGCCCCGGTATCGGCTAGTGTATGCATAACCGTATTCTTGATGTGTGTCTGTACAAAGATTAGACCTCTCCTCGGTTATTCACTAAAGTGGATTTAAGGTCGGGTTATTGGAAAGTGAGAATAACGTTGGGAGACAAACCAAAGATGGTTGTGGTCACTCAATATGGAGCCTACGAATTCTTAATCATGCCATTCATGCTTATCAATTCTCCGACTACCTTTTGTTGCCTCATGAACGAGGTGCTACATGGATTTGTGGATGAATTGTGGTAGTATACCTCGACGACATAATGATAAATAGTCGGACATTGGAGGAACATATTGGACACCTCATATTAATCTTTGAGAGACTAAAAGAGAATTGTGAAAAAGAGAAATTTAAGTTTGGGAAGAACACCATCACTTTTTTAGGGCATATAATCGGTGGGAGACATCCATGAGTAGAGCACATTATGGCACTACTCGGATGCGAGTACTATTGGCCTCGCATAGCGTCTGATATTGTAGAATACTTGCGCTCATGTCCCACATGCCAATAAGATAAAATTGAGAAACAAAAACAAGTTGAGCTGCTACAATCTCTTCACATTCATGAGATACCTTGGAAATGAGTGTCTATGTATTTTATATATGGGTTAACAAAGTAGATGGGTGTGAGACCATACTTGTGGTAGTGGACCAATTTTTCGAATATGAGGTCTTCATGGCAGTATCACGAGAATGTAGTGCTAAGAAACCGCACTATTCATACGGAATGTAGTAAACCACTTTGGTATTTCTGAAGAGATTGTACGCGATAGAGATGCTAGATTTACTAACAAGTTCTCTATATAGTTGTTCCGAATGGTTGGGACACAATTACTCTTCTCATTGTCCCAATACCCACAAATGGATGGCCAGATTGAAAGACTTAATACAATACTTGAAGAATACTTACAACATTATGTCACAAGTCAAAAGAATATGGTGTCACTCCTAGAGGTAGCACAGAATAGCTATAACTCGCACAAGAGTTCGTTTACGGGAAAGAGTTATTTCAAACTAATATCGGGTTGGCAACTCTTAGGACCATTAGAGTTAGTGCAAGGAGGTGGAGATACCAGTTGTCCAGCTGCATTGTGAGAGTTGCGAGGGAGGAGACCCCTATACGTAGAGCCAAAAGCCTCACTCGAGAGAGCTTAAACAAGGATGGTGAAGTATGCATCTACAAATAGGTCTACAAAGGGAGCCACATGGGCTCAAACGAAAATCCGACGAACCTTTCAAAGTGACACAATGGGTAGGACTGGTAGCATACAAGTTTGAGCTTCCTAACACTCTAAAGCTACATTTAGTCTCTCACGTATCTCTTGTCAAAAGGTATTTTGAGGATTCCAAAGACTAGAGCATCGACCACCACCCTTAGTACGCAACGATGTCATGTCCATAGACGGGGTGCTAGCATACAAACTTGAAGGTGTTGGATCAAGACGACCGACACATTACTTGGTGAGGTGAACAGGAAAGAGTCCCGACGGTAACTCATGAGTTCCTAGCGTATTGCAATGGTAGTACGAGCAAATGATACATGCATACTACGAGCCCTTGAAGACAAGTCATGGGTTAGCTGGGGGAGAGTTGTCACAACCTTATCATGAAGGGACACATACTCACGCATTCCAGTGACACACATACAATTGAGGCAATGGAGTGAGGACACCGAGCAGCACATCGTCACAGGATGCATGCACATACGTGCTCAATAGAGACACCACTCGAATGATCCATGTGTAGAGTCAGTCTAGTGTTTAGACTTAAATCATTTGTGTAGCTATGGTTGGCTAAGTGAAGTCGGGTCCAACATGGGATCCTAATCACTTGGAGTCTAGCTAGAACCAGATGGCTCTAGAGGCTAGGGTGATGGCCAACTAGGCACAACCAGCATAACCGCCCATGGAATATCCCAAGGGGACGCTCCACTCTAACCAACCAGCACAGTCGGTGGATCTTTTTGCCATCACAAGATCGGTAAGATCTAATCTTTTGACAGTTTGGTATGAGAGTGCTTTGAGGCTTTTGTCGAGACAAATCGACGACAAGAACAGCAGCTAGATGAGCACGAATCAGATCTAGAAGTTGCAGAAATTTTTAGGAAAGTTACGACGAAAATTCTGCATCGTTCGTTCGTGTATATCTGAATACTCCAAGCGGATCTGCATGAGGTAAGTGGAGTTTACCTTGATTTGTGTATGATCTATCGAGTGACAGATCTAGGCTCTATTCGACATGATCTAGAGCAAATCGTGCAGCCTAAGCAATCGTTCTTGTGTAACGATTCCAGAAATTACAGAAACCGGGACAGATTTATCCCGATCTCTTTGTGCAAGCAATTGCAAAAGTTTTGCAGATTCTGTGGGATATCTTAGTACTTCGTAGATGGATCTCAAGAGGACTAGCAAGCCTAGTCTCTCTATAAAAAGGGCTAAGGGCGAGCTATGGAAGAGAGCTTCCTTATTGTGGAAAGAGGTGTAGAGAAGAATAGAAACCTCTCTTCAGCCTTGAACATCATCATCTCCCACACTTGGAGCATATCGGCTGAGGTAGATCGGGGTTCTACCTGCCATCACCGATTGGTAAACCTCCTTAGCTTGAGGTTAGGATCAATCAAGTGACAATTCTTTTACCATGGAAGTGGACGCTGCAGGTGGGGTTCTCTGGTGAAGAGAGAATCGAAGTGTCTACTATGATTCATCATGATGGCGGTGGTGGTCTTAGTATAATTTTGGTTGTATAAATCAGTATTGTTTAAGAGAAAGCTAGGTTAATACGAAATTGTGAACACCAGATTCTGCATATAGGCCAGCTTTAAAGTGAAAAATGAGGGATGAACCGGAGCGGGTACGGACGATTTGAGTCTCATCCCCTATTCCGACTTCAATCTTAATAAACACTTCCTAGTTAAATGTATTATAAATTATAATTAGCATCATAAATCTAACCGAAATAATTGTTAAATAAGGTTAGACGGTTTGAAAATTGAAAATCCATATGTATACGTACACCTGCATATACATATATATATATATATATATATATATTAGGTCCATGCATATGTAAATAAATGTATATATGTAGATTTTTATATTGTATAATATGGGTCCAGTATATATCATGAATTTATGCCAAATTGTCTCATATCCGGTCAAAGATGTTCAGATATTTACTGTGCTTGAACTCTAGCCCAAACAAACCTGGTCATGCATGTGGGACGTAGGTTAATTTTATTGTAATAAGTCTAAAGTAGGCGTTGGATATATCTGGGGGTGCATGCATGCGTGCGGTAGGTTAAACAAAACCATATAATAGTGAAATATCTCTTGGTTTGCCTGCGAAAGTGAAGTTACCAGTGTGACACATTAAGCGGTGCGGCGTGGATTCCTTATAAAATAAATTAATTGAAGTTCTTGATGCAGTGATGGCTACATTTATTTATTTACAAATGTGTGAGCACCACACATCCGCCACGAAACAAATTCATTTATTGATTTACAGAATAGCTAAATTCGAAAGGCTGACAGGATTATAACCTGAGAATCACTGATTTATTCTATAGTAATTTATTATCTAAGAACAAAAAATAATACAACTTATGATTTTAAACTTTATGGCAAAGAGGGCATGTTAAACTTGGTGGTGGAGTGAAGCAGTACAAAATAAAAGGCAAAGAAGGCATGTTACAAATTGTATTATGCTAAGAAAACTAATGAAACTTTAGAAGCTTATAAGAAAGAAAAAAATGAAACAAAAAAAGCCGTTAGTGAAGCAAAAGCTAAGATTTGAGAGGACTTATATAAAAAACTCAACTCAAAAGAGGGTGAAAGAGATATTTTTAGGATAGTTAGAGCTAGAGATAAGAAAACTAAAGATCTTAATTATGTTAGATGCAAAAACACGAGGATGAAAAAAATTTAGTGGCAAATGATGATATAAGAAATAGATAAAAAACTATTTTTATAATCTTTTTAATGAAAATAAAGATGTTAGTATTAGCTTAGAAGATTTAGCCAACTCAGAAAAATATATAAACCACAATTTCTACCGACATATTCAAAAGAATGAAATGAAAGAGGCTCTTAAACACATGAAGGGTGGTAAATCGGTAGGTCCAGATAATATTCTTATAGAAATTTGAAAAATACTAAGAGAAATAGGAATTACTTAGCTCACAAGACTATTTAATGAAATATGAAAAAACCAAAAGATGCCTCAGAAATAGAGAGCAAGTACACTTATACCCATATATAAGAACAAGGGAGACGTTCAAAATTGTGCGAATTATCGAGGTATCAAGTTAATGAGTCATACTATGAAATTATGAGAAAGAATTATCAAACGTAGGTTAAGGCAAGTATCAAGTACAACAGAAAACCAATTTGGGTTCATGTCAGGCAGATCTACTATTGAAACAATTCACCTTTTGAGACTCTTATGAAACATTTTAGAGAAAAAAAAAGACCTTTACATGATATTTATTGATCTAAAAAATGCTTATGATAAGAGTATCGAGAGAGGTTCTTTGAAAAACTTTAAAAAAAAGTGGTATCCCATTGACATAACCTTATAAGGGACATGTATGATGGTGCAAAAACATGTGTGAGGACTCACGAAAGAACGATAGACTTCTTTCAAGTTAATATTGGGTTACATCAAGGATCAACTTTAAGTCCATACTTATTTATAGTGGTGATGAATGAGTTAACAAAATATATTTAATGAAGTACCTTGGTGTATGTTATTTGCAAATGACATTTGGAGGAGTCTAAGGAAAAAGTTAATAAAAAATTGAAACTATTGAGAGAAACGTTAAAAAGAAAAAGCCTCCGACTAAGTAGAAATGTAAGTTTGATCATTTGGATTAGAACATAGAAATTAAAATTAACACATATTGCATTCTTCAAAAAAAAAGTTTTAAATAACTAAGGTCAATTTTTTAATGTGATAGAAAGAACACAGAATTAATGATGGTTAGTTAAAATGAAGAAGAGCAGTATTCTTTGTGATAAGAAGATACCATTAAAATTAAAAGATAAATATTACAGAGCAGCAATTAAGCATGTCATGTTTTAAAATTAAGCCTGCCATGTTTTATGGTTCTCAGTGTTGCCAGTGCCAGTTAATCATAAGAAAAGACCGTAAACATAATGAGGTTATTAGAAACAAAGTAGGAGTGACACCAATAAAGATAAAATGAGAGAACATCGTTTAAGATGATTTGAACATATAAAAAGAAGAACAAAAGAAGAACCTATAAAGGGAAAACCTGAACCGTGTAACTTATTGGGACTTAACTGCTAACGTGCCCCAAGATAGGGATATCTAGAAACAAAGAATCCATGTAGCCAAGGCTAAGTTGTTTGTTATGATTTTAAACATCCTTCAATTACTTCTTACGGAATGTTAGGAAACCACTCATTATATATATATATATCCTTTGTCTTATCATGCAGAGTGGTGTTCAAGTATCGTGGTGGGCAGTATCACAGGTATAGATTGCAAAATCTGGATCCACAATCATATATTGTTATCCTCATACAAGAGAAGCAAAAAAGATTACAATCACAAAGAATGGGGTCTGCCTAGCACGAAGATGGGCAGCCACCCCGATAGAAAAACTCAAACTCTAAGAGCCACCTGATCTTGCCATGAGATTTTTCTCTTGCCTGTTCTTTCTGCAACATCGACACTACCTATTCCCTTACTGATCCCTCTGCAAATTGATAACTTCAAATCATTCGTCAGAGGATCGGACTCGATAATGCCCAACTTTGTCGCCTTGTCGGATCTCAGAGGCTCCCATTCAACTTGAACTTCCTCGCAATCCACCTTCAAATAAAAAGAGAATGAGTACTTGCAAACCAAAACGAAAGAATGTCACTAAAGAGGTACCATTTCCAGGTCAAGCAGGTATGGAGATCAACAACCATCTAGATGGACAACAGCATCTGTTTTGCTTTGTTTCTTCATATAATTACGTCAGGTCATATCACATCCAACATCCAAAGAGAAGACAACATAACAAAGTTCTAGTTTCAAACATTTGGTCTACAGAAAAAGAAAAACTAAAAACAATATCAGACGGGCACATTTTCCTTCACTCACAGTTGACTCAGTTGACACGAACTCATCAATTATTACGCTTTAAACAAGCAACTAAAAGGTATTTTCAATAACCATACATTTAATGAGATAGTAGTAAAGGCCTATTCGAGGAAAAATTCAAGTGGTACCAACTACGGACAAACAACACACTTAAAAAGACGACCATAAAATTTAGACTGCAAGAAACTAGACCGAATCGCTTAAAATAGGCAGAAGGCCTCAGGAGTGTTGGAAGGAAATGATAAAAAATGATATTGCTTTTCCTGAGAGATTAAATGCTAATATATGAGACAAGGTAGAGCACAATGGCGTCTAAGAATACATGCAACTGAGACCTCTCAGTGTGAGATTAGGCTTGCGTTTGGTCACATTCACTTAATGATGGTAGGAAAAATCCACAGCGGTCTAGTGCTTTGCGCGAAAAGCAGTAAGCATGCAGATGTGAAACTTGTAAACACAAGGATGAAACAAAGTTGAATGATCTTCCATGGAAGCTACTACATATGGCCTAGTTCCGAAAGATGAAAAATGACAAACCTAAGAAAAATATCCACTTCATTCATGCCTCTGAAAGAAAACAGCGGATATGCAAAGAGGCCAGAATTCTCCTGCATTAGACTAGCAAAGAAACACTAGAGGTAAAAAGGAACACGTTCAACGGTTACTTTTTTATGGGTCTCATCGACTTTCACCAACACCCCAACATGAACTGCACGTGTATATAGTTATCAACATGAGCATATATCAAAACAATAATATGGGACAAAAACACAGTAAATACATTCGATTTGTTGATTGAATTCAGCACATATACTAACAATGTCAAGATTCACCAGACTCAGAATGTGACTGCTCGAAGCACTTTCGATTTTGAATTTTTAGGATCCGGGGAAGTAATTACCTGTTCGGAGACCTTATTCAAGTCCAGAAGTGAATGATTTCGTCTGGATGCAACATCCTCTTCTTTGTAACTCTTTTTCCCACTTGGAGTTTCCAAGTTCTGAGGCCGATTGATACTTCCTTTCATGTTTACAGCTAATGAATTGCTGGATAAAAGCTTGTGCCTCCGCCTTAAAAACCTATCAAGTTGAACCGATAATCTTAGTATAAGCTAGTTCAGAGTCAATAAAAATTACGACATAATGAACCGGAACTGTCGCAAAAAGTATACATTACCTAACTTCTGCTAGGAGTCTCGATTTCTTTCTTTTGGCTTCTTCCAACCTTGCCTTCAAATCCTGTGTTCCCTGTATTAAGTTCAATGGTAAAGAACTAAACCAGGGATCACTCCAACAAATCAACCGAAGAAACATCATTAAGAAAAAGATTGAAAAGAGAAACAGCAAACACATGGGAGAAAAAGAACATTATCACATGAAAAACAAAACCAAAATTAAACCTTTTCTCACCGACGGGTGGATTGCGTTGATTCTTAACAACCATTGAGCTGGATTTTGTACCATGACAGAATTTAAACCCAAAAGAGAAAGACCAAAAGAAAATCCAAAAGAAAAATGTTTTTGCAGAAAATTAATTGAGACCCTTTCTCTTTCTCATCAGTGTGTCCAAGAACAACTTCAAGTTGAAACTTGAATTAAATTAAAGTTCCCCATAACTAAAACCTATGTTACAAGAAAAAATAGAGGAAAGATGTTCAATGAACATCTTAGGGGGGTTGAGATCAAATCTCTAACAACCGAAACTGCAGATCGGAAATAATAACAGGAAAAACATAGGAGGAAGTTGGGAAGAAGAATAGAAAGGATTGAGAAGGCTTGTGCACCATGACAACCAACACAAATCAAGCCTTTTCCAAAACAACATTCCTCTTCGATATCAAGAGCGTCAGATCTAACTTCAAAATCTTATATATCCTTCAAACACTTATGAGGGCTCCGACTCCTCTTTCGAAATGTTCTCCACCTAATTTCATACAGATACCGAAATTGAAAAACAAAGAAAGAAAGAAGACCCCTTCCAACATGAAGTCAAGAGAATACACTAGAAAATCGAGATAAAGGGGGGAAATTACAAAGAGCATTGACATAGGTAATTCCCGTCAAGAGAACCAATACCTACATCAAATAAATTGCAGAAAAAAAGGAAAATAACAACTACATGGGAAAATGAAGTATGAGATCTCTTACTCTGAACAAATCATCAAAATCCTGCTTCAAACTTTGGTGCTTATCCATCAATTTTTTGGTATCACGAAGAGACGCCATGGCTTTCTCTCTCCCTCTCCCTCTCTCTCGATGAGAGAGGAAGGAAAACGAACCAAGAAAGGAACCACACTTGGGGAAGGAAAGCAAGGTCCAATAATAGTAGAGTTCAACCTCAATAAGAAAACCAGATCCTGTCACCTAACTCATAACTCGTAAACCCCACCCTCTCTCTCTCGTTCCTTTTCCTCTCACTAGACGTTATTAATCCTAGAGAGAGAAAGAGTGTCATGTGAGAAACGGGCTTACCAAAACCGTCCATGGGTCAGAATGAAACAACTCAAGTTTTTGGATGAGAGAGAGACAGAGATGGCTGTGGGGGAGCGTCATATTGGTGTTTCTTGTTGGGGCTGACTCTGATGAATGTGTCTGACCAGGACCAACAAAGCACCCAAAATTTGAGGCGCAGATAAAAACTGAGACTTGCAATTTTCGATTTGTGAGGAAGAAGAGTAGCAGGGGCACTCTTGTCTTTCCTTCCTCTTGGAGTTGGTTCGAACCTCTGAAGAGTGAAGCCAACATTCCTCCTTTTTTTCTCTCTCCATAACTTTCGTCCAGCTGGGCCATTAGGAACATACAGAGAGAGAGAGAGATAAAGAGAGGAGAGGGTATGTCATCCTTCCATCTTTCTCTCTTGGTACATCTTAAATGTCAATTCAGAGAGAGAGAGAGTAAAACACGCAGAAAGGAGGAGCAGATGATTCTACCTTGGTGTGGGAGGTGGGGGTGCTGTTGCACCTGTCTTTGGACTTTGGGAGACGGGTGAACAAGCCGTGGGGGGATTAAATAATTGGTGGTTGTAAATTACAAAATTTGCCCATCAAATCCTTTTTTATTCTCCGTGTTGAGGAAAAAGCTCGAATGCTTCCTTCAACATCAAACGAAAGACATGATGGGTATTGATGCTCGCTTTATTTTATTCTTTTATAGCCGCTGGTGCAAGGAATCATGGCGTGCAGCGTGCAGCGTGCAGCGTGCAGCGTGCAAGTCAGGGCTTAATAGCCTAAAAAGCTGCCCACAATGGTTTCTTCCGGACTCCCTGAATATAAGGCCTTTCGTTAAATGGAATTGCGAAAACTATGGTATGGTTTGCTCTAAACTCTTGCGAATATCGACCGACAACGTAATTTCGGTGGAAAAAGTGGTAAAATCATACAATCGGGCTTAAATGCTTAAAGGACAAGTTTTAAATTGATCTGTAACGTCCTACTCCAAATCATTTGTTCTTTTGTTGCTTTTTACCGTCCAACAATCGAACTTGTGGTAGTTTTTGTGCCATCATTTTCATCCAGCAAAGAAAGAGTGGGTCACCAGGAAAACTCTGAGTAGAGAAGAAGAGAAGTTAATGATTTGAAAAGCTTTGTTGGGTGGATATCTGTCCCCATGGTTCGCACGGAAACACAGGGAATCCCTTTTCGCTTTTGGTTACAAAGGAGGCCGAAGCCTAGCACACTGTACACAGGTGCACGAACTCCCACCAGTGGCAATGGCGTCAGAGAGCCCTGTCCATTGAGCTGACGCTTCGAGTACCCCTTGCCTTTTCTTTGTGGCTTCTTCTTTTCTTTTCTCGTCCGGCCGTGACGGTGACCTGCCACCCTCCACGCTGTGGCTCCAGTAAGTTTTTATTAATGGGTTTCTGTCGTTTCTAGTGTAGTAGCTTTTCTCAGCTCATGTCATGGCCTCCTTCATCCGTGCACTAGCCGTAAATAAAGCCCGAGGCAGAGACTCAAGACTGGTTTTGAAGGCTGTTAAAAATCGGGTCCTCTTTAGTTTGCCTTGTTTTAGACATGAACACAAAAGTGGCATACTATTAACACAACTCGAAACAAATTGCTGATAATATCGGAATGCCATGGAGGGCGTGTCTTCCAGGAAGAAAGATGAGGGTGGCCTGTAGAACAGGGGCCAAAAATCCTAACTTTCGGGCATCAAAATCAACGCTTGTTTGCAAAGCTATACTTACCATCCACTGATGACTGAAGCCAAAGATAGGAAGTGGAAATTGAACCCAGACTATTGCAGATCATTTGTTGGTTGTGCAATTCTTCCAGTAGGGAGAGAGGCAAGTGTGCATAGACCGTAATAGGATTATCCTGTTTGAACCTGAGGCAAGTCTGAATGCTGAAGAGCAGCAGAAGGTTGAAGAAGAGGGAAGAGGAAGAAGAAGAAGACGGTGAAGATGAAAACCATTACTCTCAAACCATTTTCAGAGAAAGATTTTTTTTTTAATTTTTTGATAAACAAGAACATACCTTGGCCTTTTTTCCATATTTTTCTTCCTTAGCGTTTCATTAAAATTTGTATCTATGTTTGAGAGATGTAATTAACTTTTATAAAGTAAATGGAGTTTGTTGAAATGTGTTTAATTTTTTAAAAAAATATCTCAAAAAATCCGGAAAGAGGGTCTTTCTTTCTTGATTTTTCGTGTACGCATCATCTAGACCTCAAGGGGCCACATACAACTCACATCTCGCACTTAGCCACTTCAGTTAATTTATGACACATTGGATTTTTAAGTTGTATCATTTCCTGTTGCAAGTGAATTACAACTTTTTTATGCAATTTTTTGTAATAAATATGTTTTTCCTACATAAAAATCATCTTAGTGTGGAAAAGTCCTATATCAAACATATGTGTAACATGCTTTGTAAAAAGATTAGTTGGCATATAAGATATATATATATATATCTCATTCATCTTAAGCATATCATAAACATAGTAGTATTTAACCATTATATTTTTACTTCTATAGAGTAATTATTGCATTGTTGTCATAATAAATGACAACATACTCGTTAGTTATGTTCAACTTCAAATCATGAATGAATTGACTTGTCCAAACAACACTCGTTGTAGCTATACTGCAAGCAATATACTCAGCTTCTTGTGTATATAAAGTCACACAATCCTATTTATTGCAAGCTAAAAAAATAGCACCACATCCGAATAAAAATATTTTACCGAATATTGACTTGTTGTGTCATACCCGCTCGGGTCACGACCACAACCCGGCCCGAGCCGATGCCACATGGTCGCTTCTCGTACAGGCGTGATGGTGAGCAGTAACCAAATACAATACTAATTTAATTCAAACTCCATGAAATATCTAACTGAAATAAATATTCATATCGAAGTTCTAAACAACACGTCCAAAATGGTGCGGGACCCACCTAACAATAACCTCGAATAACAAGACATTATAAATCGTTTAACACTTATCATATCATCTAAAATAAAAATGAAACTCTATCCAACTCCTACTCTGCTCCGTGTGCCTTCGAAGTATTAGCTTCAGGATGAGTTGTAAAACCATGGGGTGAACTCCTATACACAGCTCAGTAGGGAGGCTAAACATCTTTAAACAGAAAACATACTAAAAGCATGCATAGTTTCATAATCATTTCATAACAAAGCACAGTTACCTTTAAATCATGATCTCAAATTCATATACACACATATCATTAGTTACGATAATTACAACCCAAACTGTGTCTGCCCCAAAGGCTACTTGAGTCGTCCGACCCTCCCTAACGTGACCTCGGTAACTCCATCCATGACGGTAACCACGCTGACTCTCACGGTAAAGTGCCCGAGAACACACCCCGTATTCACCCAAAGCCGAATCGCTCGAGGAACCTACAAGTCTCTAGAGACTCCACACAACCCACACAAGTATGGCTCATATATTCACACATCATTACATTTCTAAAACCAATTACAGTTCATCACATTCACAAATCATATCCAGATCCACGAATATCCAAAATATAACTCATATCCATACAACATTTAAATATCATGTTTATACAACACATGCATATCAAAATATGCTCTTTATCAATCAATGTCATAAACAGGTTCTATTTAAAAAGCATATCAAATAACCCATAATTACGAATAACATTTTACGAACATCAATAAAACATTTATCAATCATGCACATTTAAATCTATCTAAAACAAGTAAAATCACTTCGAATATGGTTCTGTAAAATAATGCATAACCCCCTACTTGAAGGAGTGCTAAGATCCAGTCGTCAAGCTGTTGGGTCACTCTTATCACCACCAAATCCTCTAATTTTAATCTCTAAACAATTACAAATAATTTAAATATTAGAATTTATTTAACTACGAGTCTAACGCAACAAATTATATCCGAATCGAATCCCAAATGAAACTAAAATCGCCCAAACCTCAATCTGGATCCATTTAAGCTATCCGAGATCCAAACTGATACCTAGATCCATATCTGATCCAAATTGAGTGACACAATAGGTAGATCGTGTCACTATGTTAACACAAAACCTATAACTACTGACACGTTTCCTGTTTCTAACCTAGAAACTCATTTCAAGACATGACCCAAACTTGACCCATTTCTGACATAGAACCTTTTTTGACACAGAACTGGTTCTTAACATACGATACGAAGACACGACACGAATCAGTGTCGGTTCATAACATTCTAGACAAGATATGTCATGTCCGACACAACACGTCATGTCTGACACGACACGACACGAACACGAAGGACACGCCTAAAAGGGCCAGTTTTCATGGTTTTTCGGTGTTGATTTCGCCAGTATCATGTGACGATTAAGGCCGACGATAGTCCTCAACCGATCGCCTACCCTTCCTCTTCCAACCCAATCCATCAATAGTTGCCGGCGGTGTTGTTTTAGTCAGAAAATTTATAAAAAAGAGTAACTTAGATTTAAGAAAATTTTCATGAATCTACGCTTGTTTTGAGCCGATTTTCACATAATAAGGCTTGTTTTCGAAGGTTTAGTATGAAATAAACAAAAGCCCTATAAAATAATGCATAACCCCCTACTTGAAGGAGTGTTAAGATCTAGTCCTCAACTTGTTGGGCCATTCTTATCACCACCAAATCCTCCAATTTTAATCTCTAAACAATTATAATTAATTTAAATATTAGAATTTATTTAACTACGAGTCTAACGCAATAAACCGTATCCGAATCGAATCCCAAATGAAACTAAAATCACCTAAACCTCAATATGGATCTGTTTAAGCTATCCGAGATCCAAACTGATACCTAGATCCATATCTGATCCAAATTGAGTGACACAATAGGTAGACCGTGTCACTGTGTTAACACAAAACCTGTAACTGCTGACACGTTTCCTATTTCTAACCTAGAAACTCATTTCAAGACATGACCCAAACTTGACCCGCTTTTGACATAGAATCTTTTTTGACACAGAACTGGTTCTTAACATGCGATACGAAGACACGACACAAATCAGTGTCGGTTCATGACATTCTAGACATGACACGTCATGTCCGTCAAGACACGACACGAACACGAGGGACACGCCTAAAAGGGCCGGTTTCCATGGTTTTTCGGTGTCGATTTCACTAGTATCCGGTGACGATTAAGGTCGACGATGGTCCTCAACTGATCACCTACCTTTCCTCTTCCAACCCAATCCATCAATGGTTGCCGGCGGTGTCATTTTAGTCAGAAAATTTATAAAAAAGAGTAACTCAAATTTAAGAAAATTTTCATGAATCTACGCTTGTTTTGAGCCGATTTTCGCATAATAAGGCTTGTTTTCGAAGGTTTAGTATGAAATAAACAAAAACCCTATGATTTAACATAATTTTAATAACTAAAAATGAAAAAAAAATTACAAAACAAAAATTTGAATTTTCTTACCGGATTTCGGTGACTCTTCACGTTTTCTAGTCGATTTTTGGTCGATGCTCGATGTTATCGTCTTCTGCAGAGGCTGCCCCAATCTGACTCGAGAATATCCACTATGGAGGCCTCTTTTAAAGGCCGTTCGTATCCCAAAACTTGGGCGTTGTGCAGTAACGCTTGAACGTTACATGTTGTCTCTGAGCAAAGTCAACATCTAACTATCCTATGACTTTTAGTTTATCTATTTGAAAGCAAAATTTTAAATCTTTTGTTTCTTTAAGATATCGCAAGATCCTTTTCATAGCTATTCAATGATATCAATCAAGATTACTTTTATATCTACTCAAAAGACCAATAATAAAGCTAATATCTGATCTTATACACAACATATCATCAATCAAGCTACTCACAACTTGTGCATAAGAAACAAGGCTTGTTTTCTCTCTCATCGAGACAATTATCCTTACTCAGTTTGACCCGTTTAACAACGGATGTAATTGTAAGTTTGTAATCACTCATTCTATTTTTTTTGAGAATATAATTAATATATCTCTCTTAACTCAAACATAAAAGTTTAGATTATCTATCTTGATAAATCTTTATACATAGATTATATGATTATTCTCTCATATCTTTCATTTCAAACTTTGAGTTTAACCATGACTTGGTTATAAAATAGCATTTTCAAAAGTGAAATACCATTGATGAGGTTCTTGTTTAAGGTTAGATAAGTATTTTTTCAACTGATATACTTTATCTTCCTGGCCTTTAACATATAAATAATTTTATCTAAATTACTATTTAGAAAATCAATCTTATATCTAACTCATGTAAATCTAAATCATAATATCTAGAAATAGTTATAATAATTCTAATGGATGCAAATTTTGTAACTATGTTAGGGCTAACATGATTCTTCTTTTCTATGTTTTAAAATTTAAGTGGTTTAATTTTTAAGTATTTGTCATTTGAGAAACACGAATTTTTGAAGTCATTTTTAATAATTTGGAAAAGACAATAATAAAAGATCTTCAATTTTTCATACGAAAACACAAAAAATACAACAAATAAGAAACAATAAGATATTTTTTAATAAACAAGCAATATAATATAGCTGTACGCTTAATTACATTATCCAAACTATCCAAAGTACTGAATTGTAAATATTTTTAGGCATTTATCAATAATTTCAAATAAAATATAGGTATCATTTTAGAAATAGGTAAAATAGAAATATATTCGGTTATTTAAGAATAAGTATGGGGATAGAACAATAAAATTCCCTTATGGTATGCTTGTGTAAATTTCTTTACAGTAAATGGGCATACTTATAATTTTGACTTTCTGTTTGTTTTAGTAACTTAATCATAGATTTATGGACACAACAATAAAACTACTTTTGTGGTTATTTAGTAATTTGAATAAACAATTTAGGATAGAACTGTAAATATGTCCTGTGACATTTCTTTAATTATCTAGAATATACATGGGCAAAAAAATACTTTTGTCAAATGTCATAATAGTGAATTTAACAAACAATCACTAACACATCTATAAAAACACCTATTATTCCAGATTTAACAATTTCATAGGATATACATGGAAAGAACAATAAATTCATAAGACTAGTAACGTACATTCACATATTTAAGAGTATAACACACATTTAACTTACAAATATCTGGACATAACTGTAACTTTGCTCAATAGCAGACAGTTATTTCTACCTCTACTAGGACATAACAAAATTTTCAATATGTTGTTCGAAGTGGTTTTTGAAAAACTGTGGCTGCCCCTGGTTTTTTCGAAACTGTGGTTTCGTTTCATGATTTCGTCTAAACCATGATTGATTTTTGGATTTACTATAAACGGTTCCTCGCATATGTGAGGCCACTCCATGGTAAGGGAGAGAGAAGAGAATGGGAGAGAAGAGAGAGGGTCTAGGAGGGAGAGAGGAAAGATGAAAGATCATAAACTCTCGCCTCCGACGACTCATCCTCTGTTGTCTTTCTACCCACCCTTTTATTTCACCCCTTTCATCATAAACATATTTGATTGTGCTTTTATTTCCCGCCTTTTCCATCAAAAGACATAGAGATGGGAAACCAAGAGAGACTACAACAGACAGCCACTTTCACTTGTGGTGGTGATTGAGGATGCCATCATAGTTCCCACCTCCTGCCAATGGTCATTCTTGATGACCTTTGGTCATCTTCCTTCGAGTCGGCTTCCGGCTACCTTTCCATGATTGAGAGTTTTATGATTTCTTTAACCCTTTTTTAGAAAATAAATATTCTTACATCGAAACATCTCCAACATTTTCTTTCATGTTCTTAAATCTAGACCGAACAAATAGTATTTGCTTTTGTTCTTTCAAATTCTATCGCTTCCGCAACTCATGCTCTGATACTAATGTTCTTGCGTGAAGCAGGCCTGGATGTCAAAGCTAACGAAAGGTTGAAGAAGAAGAAAGAGGAAAGAAAAGATGGAAACTGGTTACCCTTAGAGGGTTTTTATAGAAAATATTTTTCCTTATTACCTTTTGATAAACAAGAATAAGCTTATTTATATACCTTGACTTTTTTTCCCCTTAATGTTAAAGTCATTGTATTATCTTTGAGAGATTGCGATTTACACATTATTTGGGCCTCAAGTAAGGGACCACACGATAACTCACATATCCAGCTTGTTTAGGCTCTGCCAGGAGTGTTCAGCTGAGCCAAGCTCGAGAATGAGTAGGCAAGCCCAAGCTTCTCATTGAGTTTCTTGATGTTATGTGCATGACAGTACGTTCACATAGAATTTTCATCGTAAAACAAAAGGGAAGAAAATTAGGTTCCAACCGTCTGAATGAATCATTCTAGCAAATTCAACTAGCTCAAGCGGATCGGAGATGAGGATGCCTTGAGATCAAGCAATTCCTTTTTAACTAGACTTCTTATTCCCGAGCCATAAAGCAACAATAGTATCCAATACTTGATCTTGCCTGAACATCAATTGCCTAAAAGGCTGTCATAATTTGATTCTTTGCGACAAACTCAACAAAGAATGATGCAAATGTTGCAAACTCTACCAGAATGATTACCAACTTGAAAAGCTCCACTCAGGCATGCTACTTATTGTTGCCTGATGCACAAGAAGCTATAACTCTCCAGACTGAGGTGGTTGTCTAAAAGAACCTTCAGATTGAAGGTTCCCAGATCGATAGCCAGGATGCGTAAACTAGTAGGCGTCCGCTTCATTCCAGCTTGCATATCAAAACAAAAGACTTCAAGAAGATGATCAACGATACACCAGAAACCAAAAGGAAGCCTTTTTTCTTCACACTAGGTGGGGTCGGCAGCATTGATCCTTCATCTCCAGGCAAAGAGATTTGGGCTTGAATGACCTCCCTTGGTGCAAACCGAATAACAAGAACTCAAACCATCACATGACAAAATCAAATGTTGCAGTACATCTCTTCCATTAAACCTGTGATATGGTATCTTTTCTAAGATGCATAATTTAAGCTGCTGTGGTTCTCATTTAATGATCTCTACAACAATTCCACTAGTCACTTCAACAACTTGCGTTTCCACTTTCTACTGCAGATATCTTTACCAACGAGTTATGCACTTCAATGAAGTTCCAGTAGCGACACCAATGCTCAATTATTCAAGATAGTTGTGTAAATTTTCGCATGCGAGACGTTTGTGCTTGTAATTAGGCTGCAACGAAGTCCATGGCTCCATGTGTCAAACTATGCCCTGCAAGAACCAAATAACTTTTTTATTAAGACTAATGCTGCAGAGCTGATCCAGGCATAAAGCATATGGATATTAAAATGTTAACAAAGCTAAGAAGCATTTATAAGGTGTCAATACAAGTCCAACATGAGGTAGAATGTTATAATGATACTTCAAAGAGTTTGTTTGGCATCTCTGACAATAGCCCATGCTTTTTTTTCCTGAGCCTTTCCTACCAAATCTTTGAGTGCTGGCACACCACTTCGAAGCCAAGTAGGATGGGAGCATCATTAAACTGCCGTGAACCATCTAGCTCCCGAAAATAGCCACTTCAATAAGTAGAATTGAAATAGGTCAACTAAAACGCTGTGGTGCGTATGACATAGTCTCCTGTGCCTGCATCAGATTGCCATTATCTTTAAAACGGTTGAATACCCAAAGATAAAAGGAACTCCAATGTGTTCAAAAACCCAAAACTCAATTAACACAAAGAGGAAAATTGAAATAAGTCCAAAGTATTTAATCGGACTGACAAAAGAAAAAGAAAAATCAGAATAGTCGTTTGCCCATTTCACGGAAGCATAGTATCCATATTTTCTTTTTCCCCAAAGGTAAAAAGAAAACGGATACTATGCTTTCAAGAAATGGGCAACCGAGTGTTCTGATTTAGACAAAGCCTAGTATCCATATTGAAAACAGAGAGTTTAGATAAAGTGGATGATCATATTGATGCTCTTTGACACTGTAGAACTGCAACAGCCAAATAAAATTTATATTTGATTGTTTATGTCGTGTGTGTATGCGCACATGTGTGTGTGAAGGAAAAATGGAAGTAGCTAGAGCTATCATCTAGCTACTTTCAAGCTATTACATCCAACAAAGTCAGATATGCAGATCCATCTAAATGTGTATATAGAGCTAGCTTCTACCAGTTATATTCTCATCAAAGATCGGTGAGCAGTTTCTTGGAGACAATCTCAGGGACAAACAGAGATTGTCATTAGGATAAGCAAAACAAAATGGGCGTGGAAGGAGGAGATGAATAATACACGACCTAATTTTGATGCAATTGCTGATTACCGGTAAGACAATGCGGATGCACCTGCAAAACATGCAGTCCCTCGCCAAAGTGTATATTGATCCAACAACTACAATTTAATATGTTCCTTTTCCCACCTCTCCGTCACAGGCATTCTCAAAGTCATGTTTGAATCATCAAAGTTATTATTCTTGGTGTTTAGTGTTTTATTCTTAATCATCTTTTAAGTTCTCTGCCAAACCAAACTTCCAGTCGTCCAAGCATAACCCATCACCTCTGCATGAGAAAAAACACTATCTTCACAAGCTCTCTTCATACATCTCCCAAGGTCTAGACATGACAACCACCTAAATTGAAGCCAGCACATGGTATTTCTGAGGCTCTAAAAAACTTTGCATAATACAATATATATGATGAGCTTCTTTCTGTTTCTCATGGAAAACACAAAAAATTTCATCATATCCAGGTTCTTAATTTTACTTAGCTTACCAACCAAGCTAGCACGCAAGCTCTATCTGGAACGCCTCCCTCAGATCACCTGAACTTCTAAGAAAATGATTGTAGGCGCTAGCAGCTACCAAAAGCAGAAATCACTGTTCAATTATTATGTTCAAAAGACTTGATGGGATAGCATAAATGATCCCTCTATTCTGCCACTTTAAGCTTGTCGATAAGCTTAAGCCATTCATAATTACCTAAACAAAAGTAACAAATCATTGTGACTGAGCACAATTACATGCCATTATGGAAAGAACAGCATCCAAAGATAAACATATTTGTATACGGTGCATAGCTGATACAGTGGTTCAGAAGTTGTAATTTTGAGGAAACAGATTATTGGCCAGCATAAGCTTTTCAGGACTAAGTACATTGACAATCAGGCACAGCATACCAAGAGACGAAATGGCATATTCAGGCACCTAAAATATCTTTGAACACACCCTTTATCTTGAATGCCATGTATGAGACAGTTTGTATGGTGCACCGAAATGTTGGTTGAGTGATGTAACGATAGTTCCAGGGAAATGTTTTAGTATGCGAAAGCAAATTTGATTCAATCAAGTCGAGATAAAGTACCTAAGATCTAATGATCAGGCATGCCAAACATGGAGTAGAGGTAGTGCCATGGACTGATTATTTCATCTGTTATGAAATCTGATCTATCATGCCGATCACTAAGGATAGTAGAACTCATCTTGCAAACTTTTCATTGAACACTTTATCCTGATAGTCATTTTTAGGCGTTTCCCTTAATTGGGTGATATAGCTTCAACAGAGTAATCACATCCAGTGTTTAGCATAAGCAAATAGTGGTAATCGAGATGCATTTTTCCGAGAGTTGGAGCCACAATTTCTTGTACTAATAGTTTGTATAAGAATAACCAGCAAAAAGGAATAGGAGGTTTACTGGTACATTTACAAAGATTTAGAAAAAACATTTCCTAAAGACATAACTAGGGCAACAACCCTAATAAAAATCACACACTGATTTATGTGGGGCATTTAGAGTGAGATCACAACGAGGAAATGAGCATCAAATAAAAATAAGAAGAGATAGCTAAAATTGGCAACCTATAACTTAAATAGCACTTGGAAAAACATCTCAAAAGCAACAGTGATAAATCTTACCATATACATCTAGGGTACAAACAGAAATTACATTTACGGCAAATGCTCATACCAAATAAAAGAATAGATGGTAAAAGAAGAAACTAGATGCATCTCTGACTGAATGCAGCGGATAGTCCATGTTCCTTTTTCTCTTTTTCCTGGGCCTTTCCTACCTGATCTTTGAAAGCTGGCACACCACTTCAAAGCCAAGTAGGATGGGAGACCAAGCACCTGAAAATAGCCACGTCAATAAGTTGACCATGACAATATCAGAAAGTGCATTGCTATGCACCTTGAAGTTTCTGCCAAAGAAGTAGACATACGAGATTGCATCAATACCACCTCACAAAACAAATGAAAAGTTCAAAACCATGGTTAACAATTAATATTCACAAACCTCCAAATCTTTTCCACCAACAGCTTGAAAAAGGAAAGAGTGACACCAGTGCCATACCTGCTAAAAGGTATACAAAATTTCAGAACCATACATAACCTTTCAAAACCCAATTCTTCAAGGAAAACCAAGTCCAAAATAGCTGCATACCACTTTCACAAGTCTGTCATATAAACATGTACTTCCAAATTCAATTTCCTTATGATCTTATCCTGCAAATCATCATGAAGTAAAAATTAGATTTTACCAGCTGCATTATGATGATGCATGGACGTTAATTAACAGGTCCCCACCATACCCTGAACTGCTTGATTCTTTCATGGTCATTGTTGCATTTATAGGTGGAATTGATACCCCAGTCAGAAGCACAGTCATACAACATCAACACGAAAGCAAACACATGCAGATGTACCAAATCAAACAGGTAAATTCCAGCTCATAAGAAATTTAGCAAGGAGAGGTAATCAGATAGTTGACGAAAAGGATAACATAAAATTCCCCAGAACCATCAAAGAGATCACACTTTACCCAACTCTTTTGAATTTTCCTAAACAAGCCTACAATATCATACAGCAATTCAAAGTGATGGAACCTAATGAAACTCCACACGAGAAAGAAATCGAAAATTGATACCTAACATGTTTGCGTGATTCTTGTGATGATATGGAAATTATCCATTTAGAGTTGCTTAAGTTCCATTACCGACAAAGTAAGGTTCCAATAGAATTAACGGTATTCATGAAGGAAGAGACAAACTATATGGTTCTAGACTTCTAGTAGCAGGCATTAGAAACTCATTAAGCAAAAGGACGTGCAGGCCAAAAAATTTTGCTTGCATTGAGTGGTCATGCCATTCAAATAGCAACTGATTTATCAGGATTATTGGGAAGTTGAGCAAATGTTCCTGTGTTGGGAATGCATCCACCAACCATCATCTTTTGCAGACTTCATATGCATCATCAGAGTGACCTGACATGCTATAACCTCAAATTAATGCATTGTACGTGAAAACATTAGGTTCATGCCCTTTTCATTGGAGTTCTTCATACAGTTCTCCAGCTTCTCGCACTAACCCTACTTTTCCAAGATTCAGTATCAATGAGTTGTAAGTATACAAATCAGGAGAAGTGCCTCTCATTTGCATTTCCTTGAAAAGTGACAAGGCCTCTAGCGGTCTTTCTGCTGCCCCAAGACCGCTAATCATTAGATTGTAAAAAACCAAGTCAGGTTCGAGGCCACATCTTTTTAGCTCTTCATCAAATTTATCCATGAAGATTGATCAATTTTATTGTTTAAGGCAAACTGCTCAGTAATCCATAATGCAGCCTTGATCTGTCCATCTCTTACCATACCAGGAAGGAGGCTACACAATGTTATGAAATCACGGCTAAGCACTTTCCTCATCTGATTGAAGATCCAGAATGCACCTGCAGGTCTCCCTTCTCTATCTAAGCCATATATGATGGTATTGTAAGTTGAAAGATCTAGTCAGCAATCCATCTCTGGCATTTCATAAATCATATTCAAGGCCAAATCAACTCTACCACTTTTACAAACGCATTTGAAAAGTGTGTTGTATGTTATCGTATTTGGGGTACAACCATGGGTCTGCATTTCTCTGAATAAGTCAATAGATCTATCAACTTCATCCTCTCGGCTTAGACCAGCCAATAGGGTGTTGTAGGTTACAACAGTGGGGAGAAGATTCACTTTCTTCAATTCATGAAACATTTCCCATGCCTCACATGACCTATTTGACTTGTAAAGTAGGTCAATCAAGGAATTTACAGTAATAACATCTGGGTCACATCCATTTGTTCTCATTTCTGAGAGAAGATTAACAGCTTCATCAACTCTCCCTGCCATGCTGTAGCACCTAATCATAGTGTTATAAGTGATAGCATCTGGAAGGAGGCCACTGACTCAGTTCTTGAAATACATATTTAGCCTCTTGAAGCCTTCCAGATTCTGCAAGTGTAGAAAGACATACATTGCAGGAAACAGTGTCTGGGATGATCCCTTTATTCTTCATATTAACAAAGGTTTCTAGTGCCTTCTCGGACTCTCCAAGCTTTCTGTAGTAATCAATAAAAAGAATATAAGTATGTACTGTAGGCTCAGGGCCCTGGGCAGTCAAGTCCTCGAAGATCTTTTCAGCATCATAAGCTCTATTCACTCTGAGAAGTCCCCCAACTAAAGCATTATAAGTGTGCAAGTTCGGTGAGATTCCCTTCTCCTTCATTATGTCCAGTTTTCCCAAGGCTTCGTCAACTCTATTCACTTTACACAAAGCATTAATTAGTACCGTATAAGAAACAACATCCGCAACATAACCATCTCCTTCCATAATATTCCTTAGCTCATTGATGGTATCTAAATCTCCAGAGTCACCAAATTTATCCATAAGCGTAATATATGTCACCAGATCTGCCTTTCGATCACTTCCCCTCATTCTGTAAAATAACTCCTTTGCTTCCTGATATCTCTGCATGCCACAAAGTGCTTCCATCAAAATTGTGTAAGTCACTGCATCAGGTTTGTAGCCTTCCTCCTTCATTCTTCTCCAAATTTCATATGCCTCACTGATTCTTTCTGCTCTCCCGAGTATTCTGATACAGATGGTGTAAGTGTAAACATTGAGCTTCAACCCCAGACTTTCCATATCTTGCAAAAAGAACATAACAGTTTTGATGTCTCTGCGCTTCCCTGATGCGACCATGAGGGCCGAGTAAGTTCTCATACTAGGCTTAATCTTTTCAGAAACCATTTTCCTGTAAACCTTCATAGCTTCCTGATAATGACGAGACTGAAGCAACAGATGTATCAAACCGTTGTAAGAAAAGTCATTTAGGACAAAGCCCAGCTCATCCATCAATGCAAGAGCCAAAGGTGCTTCCTTATTCCCTCCAACCACACCAAGGCCTTTGAAAATAGTCAAGTAAGTACTCATATCTCTCTTGATTATTTGTTTTTGCATAAAACCGAAAACAATCGCCATTTCTTTGAGATTCCCATGAACCCTCAGAAGTTCCAACATATAATTACACATCTCGGCGGTATGAATGATCCTTGGCTGTTGGGCCAATGCTTTAAAATGGGATAAGGCTTCAATTGGATCTTTGTAGGATCTCAAAATCTTGATAACCCCATCAGAGCTCAACCCACCTTTCACCGTCCTCTTAAGCTGAATCCCACCATCACTGTAGTGCATCCCAGCTCCACACTGACACAGAAGGTATCTTCTCTTCATCTTCAACGTTTCTGAATCCCCACATGGAAAACACTAAATTTGCGTTTTCCACCACTCTTTTTAAGTGAAAACAGCTATCACTGCACACTAAACAGATACCTACATGGTTTCTCCTCTTCTTTTTCAAAAATTTCAAATCCCCACATGGCAAAGCACCAAGATTCTCATCTGGGCAAGGGACACTACATCTTTTAAGCTCTCTGGAACCGACAATTCTTGCAGGGAAGAAGGTCCTGAATTGCTCATAATGCTAAGGAGAAGCAGTATAGCGACCCCAAGAGGGAACGTCCATAAGAGCAGCACTGGAGTATGTACGGTTTATTGATAACGGTTGAAGAAACGAATCAATGAAGGAGCGAATGAATCGGAAAGAAGGGACTTTTTCTAACCTCAGTGCCTGAATCTGTTCTTCGACGAAGCAGAAACGATGATATGGTTGTAGGGCTTCACTTGAAAGCCGAGCACAACCCTTGCTAAGTATCACCCAGGGAACAATATCTCCTGTTTGGATGTCTCGGAATCACGACTCGGGAAAATAAAGCGTGCTTTGTATCCTAAACAAAGAATAAGCTCGTGGGCACTTACCAAGTATACAAAAGAACGTATCTTGTGGCATTTTGATGCATGGCATAACTAGAAATGGATCTTTTGTGGGTGCCTTCTTGTGGTTGCTATTAACTTCCAACATACCCACTTGCTAAATGCATGAAGCCTCATCCTCCATCCCATTCCAAGTTTGCAGCTTTCATCTCCACCGTTGATAGCTTCCAACATTTCAACTCTTCTTGTTGCTATTCACCGGACTTGTGCTCTTTTTTAGACTGGATCTCCGTCTCGGTCACAATATATACATCTATTTCTCTTCATCTCTCTCTCTCTCTATTTATCTCTCTCTCTCTCTCTCTCTCTCTCTCTGTATATAAGAAAGAAAGTATGTTTGATTCGTGGCATCAAAACCCTGATACTAACATCAAAGATCTAAACCCACGTGGACTCGTAACATGAGGAAAAATGCTTCTATCTTAAATGGCGAGTGATACTTGTTTTTTTACAGTAAGATGAGAGAGAAATAGGTGGTTGGGTTCTCATACGAAGCTTATAACTCTAATTATTGCAGTTACCTCTTCTTTGTAAGAATATATAACTTTAATTGAATATATAAAATCATATATAATTCCATGTCAATAATGAGTTTCGCGTTTGATGCATAATAAAAACTTGAAACTCCATTTTCTCAAACGTTGCATCACTATCACGCACAGGGACTAAAGAACAGCATGAGCATCCTAGAATGTTCCTATCACCTTTAACCATATTTCAACTTAAGATAAGAGCATCTATTCTTTATGGGATGTACCGGGATTTAGTATATTTTATTCGTTTCGTGTTCCATTCATCAATGTCCAAACATAGAGCGTCCATGTGATGAAACCGTGGGAGGGGGTTCTGTGGATTAACGAACAGCTATTAAAAACTCACATGGGCAGGCGTATCTGATATTGACACGTAGCCATCAGAAGCACATGGAGGAGGGTGCGGGCGGACGGGCAGGTTTATCACATTTACTTTTACCCTCCCCTGTTAAATTTTACCTCTTGTGCCCGCCATTTGCTGGTCAGGCTGTGTGATGTTGTTCAGTAGAGGAGGACGTCCTCTGTTGGAAGGGCAAACCTTTGAATCAGAATACCTTTTGATCTTTTGTAACTCGTTCACTTGTACGCACATGGAGTCCTTCCTCGATTCTATCATTAAAAACTGCATACTGTGATGCTTTCTATTGATGAGAAAAATGTGATTTGTGTTTCATTTATGTGTTCTAAGGCAGGTTTGTTCGGAAATATGCAAGGTCTGTACGAGACTGTGAAGAAGGCACACATGGTTGTCCAGGTCGAGGCATTGCGCGTTCAAAAAGATCTCGCTGTATGTGTCATTTATAAGACTTCAGTTTACCTCAACAGTTTTCTGTATTTTGTTGACATGGCCTGAACTTGCTTGTTGGACAGCGCAGAATTTGATGGATATTCCGAAGGTGAGCTCAATAAAGTATGCTTAATGTTTGGATGGCATTCGCATTGTACTCTGGTTGTCTACTGTATGTCTCATCTATATGTCAATGCATCCTCATCCTCATCCTCATCCTCATATGTTACTTTGCAGTTCAGTTGTGTAGAGTGAAGGTGATTATATCATGCACCACGAATGAAACAGTGGCGGTGGATGTGTATGTATCATAATATGTGTAGGACCGTTATCTTTAAAAGTATGCACTAGAATACACTGTTAATGGAAATTTTGAGAACTTTAGAGGACAGGTTAAACCTTGTCTATCAGGATTAAGGGTTTGATTTGAAAGCAAACTCACAGTCGTTGGCAGTTTAATGGTTCACAAACTTCCATCATAGTATAAGAGAACTCCTAATATAATTATTCATTCCCTTTCATAGATGCAAAATGGCTTATATTGCTGTATTATGTTTCATTTGCACTTGAGAAATCTGCATTGCCTTCTCGCTTTCCATGATCCAAATGAAAGAATATGAATACTAAGCAGGACATGGTATCTGCTATCATGATCTAATAAAAGAATAGAACTAAATCAAATGAAATACAACTACTGGTTGGAAAGTGACATTACTGTTGCATCATCAAGTTGTATAGCGCCAAACGTTATGCTTATAAAGGTCTAAGTTTGCTTAAAGTACTTTCCTCTTCCTACTTGGCAAACCCCCCCAAGCATGATGGCGCTTTTTGACTTGATTGTTCTTCACCAATCCATTCCTCATGGATGTAAAACCTTCGCTTCTGATTTAGGTCTCATGACTGCTTTAGCTTTGTTACAGGAGACACCCCAATATTTAGTTTTGGACATCCTTCATCTTGAACAATCGGTTCAGGATCCAACTTCCACTAGTCTGTTATCTTCTGTGCATGCGCACTCTCAGGTTTCTACTGAAGTCAACCTCTTCTATAGCATAAGGCACTGTAAAATTCAACACTCGTCTTCAATGTAAAGTTTAAATTGTGCACCTAGAGCATTAGCTCCCTTGGTGAGTGCGATCCCCTTGGAGGTGCATGCGTATGTGTATCATCGGCTTCCGTCTCCTGCTATAACCAAACAAATCTCTCTCTCTCTCTAACACAGGCTTATGCTTTGTGTAAGTGTGGTCCGGAGGAATGATTTAAATAAAGCTTGGATATCACTGGTTTGGTTGTCTGTCTCTGTTTGCAGAACCGATCTAGTGGAGATTGTGCAGTGATCTTAAGGCAAAGTGAGAATGGTGCTAGAAATCTTTAGCATCTTCAATAAAGTTTTCACCGTTCTTCAAAAGAACAGGTGCCTTCAGCAGCTCAGCTTAGTACATGGCAGCTTCAAAGAATAAGTTCCTCGTTCATCAAAAAAATGTTTTCTTTCCTTCCCATTAACTGGGATCTCTTTCTCAATGTCAAATGCGATCAAAACCCATTTGAATCTTTTACCAAGATATATTTGTCCAGTGGGATGATGAAGATAAGCCTGCCATCTCGATAGCAGCTTGGATCAGTTCTTAAAATGGCAGCTAATATTAAATGACTACAATTTCACATACAGGTGACTGCATCTCAATCAAACCACCTCGCTTAAAGTGGTTTGATTAGCGTTAGCATCCATTAATGCTACTGTCGCGCTAGATCTCCGCTTACAGCGAGGTGTTGGATAGCCGACAGTTACCACAAGACAGTTCTTTTATACAAAATTTTAATGCAAGAAAATCCTGGTGGTTTTCTTTTGGTACCGTAATGAGATTCTCTCCTCTCCAATCTTCATACTTCACAGAGCCAATCCTCTGCTTCACACCTCGCTCTCTCCAAACAAAAAGGACCTAAAAAGATAGCTTCTCCAAGCTGTAAATAACGAATCAATGAATCGTTCCTCTGTATTCTGGGTTGCATTTGCAAGCAAGTGCATACATACACAAAATACAGGTGACCGTAAATGGCGTTCGTGCTTCTAAAGTTCAGAACACTGATACAACAATTACCCTATGGCCATTTTCCTGATACTTGTTGTAGTCAAAGTGCCTTCACTTATTTCTCTGTCGAATGAGGAACACAAGCATCACTTGTACAGCTGCCACCAGTAAGTCTAAATTGCAAATTTGGTGGTTAGGCACGAAGTTCTATTAGTCATTGTAACAGCAAATAATAAGGTGGCTTCTATGTTTGATCAGACCAATCAAATGATTTGAATGTTGGGAGGAATTGATGTAATTGATTCAGATCGAGAGCCAACTTCAGATAGTGCTGAACTTAATCCACATGGTCCTTGTGTGTTTGAATCCACATTCAAGCCATGGTGTCTTGTGGAATCATTGCAATATCCATTCTATACAACACTTAATGGGTTCGACTATGGAATTAGACAGATCAACTACCTAACAATAATACAGACTTTTGATTCTATGAAATGACATCAAGACACTTGTGACTCCTGCATGTTCCAGCATCAAGTTACACATGGATTACAATATTCGTCACTTCTCATCGACATTCGGATCAAATAAATACTCCATATTTCAAAAAATCAACGCATATTCTTGGGGAGTCGAGTGCTTGATCTCCAACGAATTTGCTAGATTGTGTCTCTAAATCCCAATCTTATACTACCAGA
Organism: Brasenia schreberi; assembly: GCA_036023115.1. NCBI lineage: Eukaryota > Viridiplantae > Streptophyta > Magnoliopsida > Nymphaeales > Cabombaceae > Brasenia > Brasenia schreberi. The sequence goes on from JAYKKT010000090.1 coordinate 38,720,334, forward strand.
GGAAAAAACAAGATCAGCCTTCATATAGAACTCGCATGAAGGTTGAATCAGTCTGTACACGGAGGTCTGACGCACATTCCTTTCCACGAAATGCAGCAGTCAGATCACGAATGGAGGGATGCAGCAGATAGAAGCCATGCAGTTTTATCAGGCGACCACTGTCATGCAATTGATGGCAATGTTTTCGTAATGAATACCGAGTTGACTTGTTTTGAGAAAAAAGAACGAAATGAATCTTCCTGACACTATTTCCACCCAGCTACACTTAACATAGGAGTTCTTATAGGATAAAGGAGTTCTCATAGGATAAAGTGCGTTAGTACTAGAAAGATCATACCCCCTTAAACATATATCATACAGTGCTTCATGTTAGGTTTCAGTAAGGCAATCGTCCTTCCCTATCCGGGGGTTGGAATCAGGCATATAAGCGTGAACCATCATCCTAGGCCGAGTAATAGAAAACTAGAAATAGAATTGACGAATATAGCAGGCCGTTTCATTCATGGAATCAGCTCGATTCTGGTTAATTCAACCGATTCAACCAACAAGTAGATGCAGCTTATGCATGGAAACAGTGATATGACTGACACACACAAAGAGGGAGAGAGAGAGAGAGAGAGAGAGAGAGAGAGAGAGAGAGAGAGAGAGAGAGAGAGAGAGAGAGAGAGAGAACCGTAGCTGACCAAAGTAATTGCACCTAGAAGATACAATACATTATTATTCTTTAAAAACTGATAGATGTGCCATAGTTATCAATTGAATGACATTGATGCATGAGATCTTCACATTATGCAATGTTCCCTTGCTATGATATCCTAATAAAAAAAAGGCTCATGTGCAATATGATTGTTTGGCTCCTCATTTATCTGAGGAATCTTTACTAAAGCAACGTTCTACAATGCAAACCAAATAATTGAAGTCTCGTAAAATACTCTATGATCTCCAGGGAAGCCCTTTCATTTTACAGGCGTTGCAGCTGATGAGAGCCTTTCGCTGCGTGCTTTATCGGCTTTCTCCATATAGTCTTGGTGGGATCGGTGCCTGGTGCCTAGAAGCAAAATGAAGTGATGCCGTAAGACAAGTTTTCGATATGCAGATTTCAGTAGTATGGAGAGAAAACGATTGAAGCTTCTGTCATTGGTTCAAAATTCCACGAAAACTCTCTACTGTCAGCAATCAGGGTAACGGTTACATTTGGAATTTCCTCACGAACTCAACAAAAGATCTAATTCACCTTCATGAATATGAATATAACATTCAACAACAACAACAATAACAACAACTAAGCCTTTAACCATATTAGATGGGGTCTACTACATTGGATTCTTTGTTTCCACATAGCCCTATCATGTGCCATGCTAGATAGCAGTCAACTCAATATAAACTAGATCATTCTTTATTGTTTCTTTCTAACACTTTTGTAGTCATTATCTTCCTCTTTTAACATTTTCACAATCTAGTTTTTAATATCTTATTATGGGAGCGTCCTTTTGTCATCTTTCTATATGTCCAAACCATCTTAAACGTTTTTCCTTATTTTAATATGATGAAATCAACTTCTTGATTATTTCTCAATTACCTCGATGGTTCACATAAAGTGTTTTAAACACTTCTACAAAGACTTCGGATTGCAAGAACCCTCAAACTCAATAGAAGTCACTCAATAGAAACAAAACAAAGTTTATTATTCAATAAACAAGAGCCTGAAAGGCTTAGTTTACAAGGAAGCACATTAGGTGCTTTTATAGAAAACATAAGGTAGACGTTGGTCAGCATTTAACGGCTATGGCCCAATGGCTAGAAAAACTAGCCATTGGGGCAAGGTTGACTTTGGTGGCCCGATGGCCCTCGCGGCACTTGCTCACCCTAGCGGGCCTTGGCTGATGGGCCCTTTGGGCCTGGACAATCTCTTTTAACACCTCTCCTAATCTGATAGAGGAATGAGTCATGACTGACAATTAGCTAGAATGTGCTTGAAATCGCAGCATTGGGAGTGACGACTTAGTGAAAGTGTCGGCAAGCTAGTACTTTGTTTGCACGAACTGTAAGTCGAGATGTCCTTATAGATACTCTTCATGAAGATAGTGACAATCCATCTCTATATACTTTGTGCGCTCATGAAAGATGTTGTGAACAATGTACATTGCACTCTTGTTATCACAATACATGTGAGGTGTGGATTCAAGCTTGGCATGTAGATCTTGCAAGAACTGTGTAAATCAAGTCAATTCTGCAGTAGTAGCTGTGATCGTGCTGTAGTTAACCTCTGTAGATGAAAGTGACACCTTTTGTTGTTTCTTATGCTATAAAAAGTGAGAGAGTCACTTAAAAACACACAAAAACTTGTGATGGAGTGTATATTATTCACATCACCTACCCAATCAACATAAAAATAAGCAATAAGATTCAAAGAACAATAACAACAACTAAGCCTTTTCCCATACTAGGTGGGGTTGACTACATGGATTCTTTGTTTCCACATAGCCCTATCATTTGCCATGCTAGCAAATAACTCACAATAAGCTAGATCATTCTTTATTGTTTCTTAACAAAACTTTTGTGTCATCCTCTACCTCTTCTAATACTTTCAAAATCTAGTTTTTCATACCTTCTTCGAGGTTCTTCTTTTGATCTTCTTTCTATATGACCAATCCATCTTAAACGATATTCTCTCATTTTATCATCTATTGGTACCACTCCTAATTTGTTTCTAATACGGTCTTTTCTAGTATGACCACTCATCTATCTCAATATCTTTATTTATGTCAAAGACATCTTTTGTATATGTTGATGATTAACTGCCCAACACTCATAACTATAAAATATGGCAGGTCTAATTGGTGCTCTATAATATTTACCTTTTTAACTTTAATGGTATCTTCTTATCATAAAGAATACCTGAAGCTCCTCTCTATTTTAACCCACCAACATTAATTCTATGCGTAATATCTCCATCAATTCTTTCATCACTCTAAAAACTTGGCCCTAGGTATTTAAAACTTTCTTATAGGGGATGCAGCGTGTGCCAATTTTAATTTCTATATCCTCTTAAGTAACCAAATAATCAAACTTATATTCCATATATACTGTCTTTGTTCTACTAAGTCGAAAGCCTTCACTTTCTAATGTTTCTCTCCATAGTTCCAATTTTCTATTAACTTTTTCCTTAGACTCCTCCACTAACACAATGTCATTCCTTCATGAGTCCTCACACATGTTTTTGCACATCATACATATCTCTTATAAGGTTAATATATGTCAATAGGATACCTCTTTTTTCTAAAGTTCTCTAAAGAACCTTCCTCAGTACCCTATCATAAGTTTTTTCTAGATCAATAAATATCATGCGAAGGTCTTTCTTTTTTGCTCTAAAATGTTCCATAAGACGTCTCAAAAGGCGATTCGCTTCAATAGTAGATCTGCATGGCATAAATCCAAATTGGTTCTCTGTTATACTTTATACTTGTCTTAACCTACGTTCGATAATTCTTTCCCATAATTTCATAGTATGGCTCATTAACTTGATACCTCGATAATTCGCACAAATCTGAATGTCTTCCTTGTTCTTATATATGAGTATAAGTATACTATTTCTCCATTCCTCAAGCATCTTTTGGTTTCTCCATATTTCATTAAATAGTCTTGTGAGCCAATTGATTCCTGTTTATGATAATATTTTCCAAACTTCTATAGTAATATTGTTTGGTCATACCGATTTACCACCCTTCATATGTTTAAGAGCCTCTTTGACTTAATTCTTTTGAATACGTCGGTAGAAATTATGGTTTATATACTTTTCTTATTTGACTTAACTCTCCTAAGCTAATACTAACATCTTTATTTTCATTAAAAAGCTTATAAAAATAGTTTTTCCATCTATTTCTTATATCATCATTTGCCACTAGAATTATTTCATACTCGTCTTTAATGCATCTAACAAAATTAAGATCATTAGTTTTCTTATCTCTAGCTCTAGTTATCCTAAAAAAATCTCTTTCACCTCTTTTGAGTTGAGTTTTTTTATATAAATTCTCCCAAATTTTAGCTTTTGTTTCATTGACGGCCTTTTTCGCTTCCTTCTTTGCTTTCTTATAAGCCTTTAAAGTTTCACTAGTTTTCTTAGCATAATGTAATTTGTAACATGTTCTTTTTGCCTTATTTTATTTTGCACTACTTCGCTCCACCACCAAGCCTTTTTTTGTATTGGTACACCTCCCTTAGATTCACCTAACACATCTTTCACTACTTTCTTAATATGTATAGCCACATATTGTTCCACATATCACAATGTGTACCAACATAATTCCAAGCATCTACTTGAAGGACTTTCTGTTTAAATATATCTTCTTTCTCGCTTTTGAGGTTCCACCATTTAGTCCGAATAGCTCGAAGCACTCTTTTCTTATTTGTCTATTTTTTTACTTATAAATCTATAACTAAAAGTCGATGTTGGGTGATTAAGCTTTCTCCTAGAATTAACTTGCAATCTAACGCCATAGCAAAATTTAAAATCTCCATACCTTCCTCATAGATTGTTTATAGATTAATCTCCAAAACCAAACAACAACAACAACTAAGCCTTTTCCCATACTAGACGGGGTCGACTACATAGATTGTTTGTTTCCACAGAGCTCTATCATGTGCCACATTAACGGTTAACTCCCAACAAACTAGATCATTCTTTATTGTTTCTTTCCAACACTTTTGTGGTCGTCCTCTACCTCTTTTAATACATTTTAAATTTAGTTTTTCATACCTTCTTATAGGTTCTTCTTCTGATCTTCTTTCTATATGTCCAAACCATCTTAAACGATACTCTCATTTTATCCTCTATTGGTGCCACTCCTAATTTGTTTCTAATAACCTCATTATGTATACGGTCTTTTCTTGTATGATTACTCATCCATCTCAACATCTTCATTTCTGGCAGAGACATCTTTTGTACATGTTCATGGTTAACTGCCCAACACTCAGGACCATAAAACATGGCAGGTCTAATTATTGCTCTATAATATTTACCTTTTAACTTTAATGGTATCTTCTTATCACAAAGAATACCGGATGCTCCTCTCCATTTTAACAAACCAGCATTAATTCTATGGGTAACATCTTCATAAATTCTTTCATCACTTTAAAAAATTAACTCTAGGTATTTAAAACTATCCTTTCAGGAGATGCAATGTGTGCCAATTTTAATTTCTATGTCCTCTGAAGTAACCAAACGATCAAACTTACATTATATATATTCTGTCTTTGTTCTATTAAGTCGGAGGCATTTGCTTTCTAATGGTTCTCTTCATAGTTCCAATTTTCTATTAACTTTTTCCTTAGACTCTTCCACTAACACAATGTCATCTGCAAATAACATACACCATGACACTTTATCTTGAATATGTTTTGTTAACTCATCAATCACCATTATAATAAGTATAGACTTAAAGTTGATCTTTGATGTAACCCAATATTAACTTCAAAAAAGTCTGTTATTCCTTTATGAGTCCTCACACATGTTTTTGTAGTGAAGTCTATGCTTCAATATAGTTGCGGAAGATCAACGGGTGGACAATACCACAAAGTAACAATCACAAGCCCTTAGAAAAGGGAATAGCCGAGAGCAACAAGTGCATGCAAAAAGGAGAATAAACAAAGAACAAGCTTGAATGAATAATCGTTATTCATTAGCCATCAAAGACTTAAATTTACAAGAGATTACAAGTGTATTTATAGAGAAAGAATGAGTGAGAGAGAGTGAGGGAGTAAAGGGAGAAGGGAGAGGGAAGAGAGGGGGGTTGGCTGTACCCAGCCCCCAACGATTAGTGGCCCCCCTAGCCTTGACCCTGATGGCCCAGTGGGTCAGAGGGGCCCAGACCCATTTCTTGTAGATACTCTTCACGAACATAGTGTCAGTCTATCTCTATATGCTTTGTTCTAGAATGCAAGAATGGGATTCTTAGAGAGATTTATTGCACTAGTGTTATCACATCTTATCGGGATGTGATCAAGCTCAAAGTAGTCATACCTAGAAGTTATTGCTTCATCCATAGGATTTGAGCACAACAACTCCTGGCCGCAACATATTCAAGCCTCGGTGGTAGACAAAGCCACACTATTTTGTTTCTTGCTATGCCAAGAAACTAAAGAACTACCAAGCAAGTGGCATGTCCCACTAGTACTCTTTCTCGTCCAATTTGTACACCAAAAAGTCGTAGTCAAAATAGCCTATTAATTAGGCTACAGAGGCACCCTTAGGGTACCACAAGCCCATTTCAGGAAGTTGCCTACTAGGTATTTCATTATACGTTTAACAAGCACTTAGATGAGATTCTTAGGGTTTGCCTGACGATATCTAGCACACACATGCATACACTAAACATAATATCCCTACTAGCAAGTAAGAAGAGGAAGATAGATCCAATCATACCTCATATTTTGTTATTTCTCTTGAGATTTACCTCCTTCATCTTTGTCCAAATAGTAGCAAGTGCCCATTGGAGTGGCCATGTGTTTAGCGTTTTCCATTTCAAATCTTTTTGAGCAATTCCTTGCGTATTTGGTTTGACTTATGAAGGTCCCTTCCTTGTTTGTTTGATTTGAAGTCCAGGAAGAAATTAAATTCTCCCATCATGACATTTCAAATTCATTCTCCGTATTGTCTTAGCAAATTCTTTGCCGCAAAGGATTCATTAGTAGCACCAAAAAATAATATCATCCACATATACTTGCACAAGAAGAATGTCATGCTTTTTATTTTTAATAAAAAGGTAGTATCAACTTTTCCTCTTGAAAAACCATTTTCTAAAAAGAAACTTACTCAACCTTTTCATACCAAGCTCTAGGAGCTTGTTTTAAGCCATATAAAGCCTTTTAAGTTTAAAAACATGGTTGGGTAGTTCATGATTTTCAAAACCCTAGGAGGTTGTTCAACGATATACCTCTCTCTTGAATAAACCATTTAGAAAAGCACTTTTAACATCCATTTGATATAATTTAAAAATCCATGATGCAAAGTATATGCAAGTAACATTCTAATAGCTTCTAATCTAGCTACAGGTGCATAGGTTTCTTCATAATCTATTCATTCTTCTTGATTATACCTTTAGCGACCAACCTAGCTTTGTTTCTTGTTATTAATCCATTTTTCATCAAGTTTATTTCTAAAAACTCATTTTAGTGCCAATTATAGGGATGATCGTTAGAGCTTAGAAGCCTAATTCCCAAACTTGATTTCTTTCAAATTGATTTAATTTCTCTTGCATAGCTAAAATTCAATGTTCATCATCAAAAGCTTCAATTATATCTTTAGGTTCAATTTGAGAAACAAAAGGCTAAGTGATTACATACATTTCTAAGGGAATTGCAGTACTTACACCTTTAGACACATCACCTATAATTTGATCAAGAGAATGATATTTTGAAGTCCTGCCATTGGTTTCGGGGAAGTCCAAGACTGGTGAATCCTCTTGTGCTTTGCTTATCTTCTTGAAGTTTCCTTCTTACTTGACTTCTCTTTTTCTTTGTTGTCCAAATGTGTTTCGCCAAGATTTCTGCAGCATCATCAACAAAGTCCTTTCTCGATGCCATTTGGATTAGTTTCATTCAAAAGGCAACATGAATAGATCTCTTCAATAGTCATAGTTCTTTTATTATAAATACGAAAAACCTTACTATGATTGGAATAACCAAGAAATATACCCTCATCGAGACTTAGCATCAAACTTTCCTAAGTTATCCTTTTCCATTATTTAAAAACAAAAACATTTACATCCAATGTCTATGCTTTCGTTCAGAAACACTATTTTGTTGAGGAGTCTTAGAACAAGAAGTTTGATGTATAATCTCAAACTTATTGAGGTGATTTTCAAAATCCTTTGACATAAACTCTCCTCCTAAATCCGATCTAAAAATTTTGATTTCTGAATCAAATTGATTCTTTATAAGATTACGAAAAATAATAAAATTTTGAAATACATCGGATTTTGCTTTTAAAAGATATACCCATGTATATCTAGTAAAGTCATTTACAAAATAACATAATAGGAAATGCCTCCTTTAGACAAAACAGGTGTCGGACCACATACATCCGAATGAATTATTTCGAAGGGTCTTGTTGTAACATGTGTTTTGTTTGGAAATGAGAGATGTTGCATTTTACCAAGAACACAATCTTTGCAAGAAAAAGATTCCTTAAATTTCATTCCAAGAGGACATTGATACAATTTTTGAGCATTAAGATGTCCAAGTCTCTTGTGCCATAAAAGAGCATCATTTGTCAAAACATTAACATATCCTATACTATGCAAATAATCCATAATGTAAAGTCCGCCCTCTCTATGGCCACGTCCAATCACCTTCTTCGAGAGGCGGTCCTGTACAATACATCCGGTGGATGAAAAGGTTATAATACAATTTTGATCCAAAATTTGGGACACGAAAAGTAAGTTTAAATTTAGTTTTGGAACAACACTAATTTTGAAACAACACTAATTTTGGAAACTTCAAAATTCTTGTTTTGCAAGTCACCAATTTTATCAACGTTTAATTGTGTACCATCCGCTGTATAAACACATGATAAGGGTTTTTTAACACATGATTTTAAGATATGTTCATTACAAGTCATATGAAATGAAGCACCCGAATCAAGAATCCAAGAGATCATACATTGAGTTTCTTTTAAAGATGAGCAAGCCACACCAACCGTTGCTTTTTCCTTTATTTGGGCTTCAAGTTCCTTTAATTTTTGTTAAAGTGCAAGAATGAAAGAAGATGAAGCATGTTCTTCTACTACGACCACCTTCTTTTTCAATTTTGGGCAATTTGGCCTTATATGCCCGATTTCTCTATAATGATAGCAAATGATGTCTTTTCTTCCTTCTTCACTTATAAAAATGAGGAGGTCGGTAAGCCTTCATATTTGCTCCGGGTTTTGATGCGGTGAATGCGGTGTCTTTTTGAAGTCTTGCTTCATTCATTCTTGTTTCCGCCATTTGAAGATCGATAAGAATCTCTTCTTTTGTAGGAAAATGTTTTCTATGAATGAGTGATGATCTTACCCTTTCAAATTCTTCCCGGAGACTTCTTAGAAATTGATATACAAAGTCCTCATTGTCTTCACATTGTCTCTCACTAAGACATTGTGTACATTTCTTTTTGTAACCATACAATTGATTCCAAACATTGGAAAATTCCCCAAAAAATTCGTTTACCCCTTTATTTCCTTGTTTAAGTGAGACCAATTTGTCTCTTAATACCATCTTATAAGCCATATCGCTTTGAACATGAGATTTTTTTAAATATTCCCATGCTTCTTTAGCGTTAGTGAAATCGGCCAAAGTGTCTCTAGTGTGCTCGTTTACATTATTAATGAGCACCCATAAGATTGTTCTATGGCCTCCTTCATATTCCTCTTTTTGTTCGAGTGTGGCATTAATAGAGGGTTCTACCTTTGAACCACTTATATAGCCCCATAATTTTTTGAAATACAAATAGTTTTCCATAGATTGGGCTCATGTTTTATAGTTCAAAGGTGTTAGACGAAAATTGAAATCCCCTTTATCATTCATAGTTGAAGGAGAAAGAAACTAAAGAGGTAAACTTACAAAATATGATTGACACGCTTCTCGAGGCAATGAACAATACTCCCATGATCGAAAAATGACTCTGATACCATGTAATAAAGTCTATGCTTCAATATAGTTGCGAAAGATTAACGAGTGAACAATACCATAAAGTAACAATTACAAGCCCTTAGAAAAGGGAATAGCCGAGAGCAATAAGTGCATGCAAAAAAGAGAATAAACAAAGCACAAACTTAAATGAATAATCATTATTCATTAGCCATCAAAAGCTTAAATTTACAAGAGATTACAAGTGTATTTATAGAGAAAGAATGAGTGAGAGAGAGCGAGGGAGTAAAGGGAGAAGAGAGAGGGAAGAGAGGGGGGCTGGCTATAATACTAGCCATTGGGGACCAGGGCCCCCAACGGCTAGTGGCCCCCCTGGCCTTGGCCCTGATGGCCTAGTGGGCCAGGGCCTGCCTTGCACCATCGTACATGTCTCTGTCAGTATTGTCTAACGCGTATCGCTGGGCTCCACGATACGGGCGTATCATATCGTATCGTACTTTAATATTAAAATAATACAAAAATTATTTAAAAAATCAAGAAAATTAGTAAAATTCAAAAAAAATCTAGAAAAATCTGATAATTGCTTTAAATTCATATAATGCAAAGTTTAGCACAGATTGAATATTCAACATTGAACAATTGCATCCAAAATTACATATTTTGAAGCATAAAATGAAATACATTTACATTTTACATATTGTAAATTTGTATCAGGATTATTAACTAAATAATCTTCATCTTCTACTTGATAAAGATTCAAAGTTTCTCATCACCTTCTACTTTAAAATGAAAATCTTCATCTCCTTCGTGATGTTGTTGCACTTCAAATTAATTCATGCAATGTCTTCTTCGGTTAGGAGTGCATTTTCTTCGTTATCTTCCATAATCCACTCATCTAATATATCAAAATTAACTAACTGCTATCTTTGTACATGTAGTTGTCATATTTGCTAATTTTCATATGTGAGCAAAACAATGAGCTCAATTTCTTTGATTATTGACTCTATGACACCTCAATGATGTGATATTATTACTTGATGATATCCCTTTTTCTCTTACGACTAGCTTTTTAACTAATGCTTGAGCTTCATTTCTCACTTCACAGATTGAGTTAAGCCTCACACATGTTGATCATGTTCAACTCAATGGAAGTCACGTAAGGTGAACCCTAAAATAGTGAAGTTATGAAATGCCCACTCAATGAACCGAGACAACCAAATGTTTTTAATTGTTTGCGATCTCATGAAATTAGAAACTGCTAGCAGAAATATACTTAAAAGTTGGCAACAGAAAATAAAATGATTTTGTCACAATTTTTATTTACTTATAAATTATTCTTATTAAATAAATAAAATTATAAACTCAAATTACAAGCATAGGGAAGTGAAGAGAGGCAAAGAGAGGCCTTAAAGCTGAAAAAAAATTAAAAAAAAATTGAAAAAAAAATTGAAAAAAAAAATTTGATTTTTTTTGGGGGCGTATCGCCCGTATCGTACGATACAGTACCATATCGTACGATACAACTCTCTGTCTCTTATAAGGTTAATGTATGTAAATGGGATACCTCTTTTTTTCAAGGTTCTTCAAAGAACCTCCCTCGGTACCCTATCATAAGTTTTTCCTAGATCAATAAATATGATGTGAAGGTCTTCCTTTTTTCCTCTAAAATATTCTATAAGACGTCTGAAAAGGTGAATCGCTTCAATAGTCTTGTGAGCCAATTGATTCTTGTTTTTCATAAGATTTTCCAAACTTCTATAAGAATATTGTATGGTCCTACTGATTTACCACACTTCACATGTTTAAGAGCCTCTTTGACTTCATTCTTTTGAATACATCGGTAGAAATTATGGTTTATATACTTCCGATTTGCGTAACTCTCCTAAGCTAATACTATCATCTTTATTTTCATTGAAAAACTTATAAAAATAGTTTTTCCATCTATTTCTTATATCATTATTTGCCACTAGAATTTTTTTATCCTCGTCTTTTATGCATCTCACAGAATTAAGATATTTAGTTTTCTTATCTCTAGCCCTAACTATCCTAAAAATATCTCTTTCACCTTCTTTAGAGTTAAGTTTTTTTTTTTATATAAATCCTCATAAATTTTAGTTTTTGCTTCACTCACTGCCTTTTTCGCTTCCTTCTTTGCTTTCTTATAAGCCTCTAAAGTTTCACTAGTTTTCTTAGCATAATGTAATTTGTAATATGCCCTCTTTGCCTTGATTTTATTTTGCACTACTTCACTCCATCACCAAGCTTCTTTTTGTGCCGGTACACCTCCCTTAGATACACCTAACACATCTTTCGCCACTTTCCTAATATGTATAGCCATATTGTTCCACATATCACAGGGTGTAACAACATAATTCCAAACATCTCCTTGAAGGACTTTCTGTTTAAATATATCTTCTTTCTCGCTTTTGAGGTTCCACCATTTAGTCCGAATAACTCGATGCACTCTTTTCTTCTTTGTTCATTTTTTTATTTGTAAATCCATAACTAAAAGTCAATGTTGGGTGGTTAAACTTTCCCTTGGAATTACCTTGCAATCTTTCCAACACGCTCTCTCTTTTTTACTACAAATAAAGTAATCAAATTGTGTTTGTGATAAGCCACTCTTATAAGTAATTAAATGTTCATCTTGTTTTTTGAATATTGTATTGACTATAAAGAGATCAAATGCCTAATGCCTCTTTACCGACATGCATATTTAGGTCTCCTCCTAAACAAATCATCTCCCTTTGTGGAATCCTTTGAATCACGTTATCTAACTCTTTCTAAAAAGATGTCTTTATACTATCTTCTAAAAAGATGTCATAGCATCTATATCTTTTCTTATTTATGTCATATCCTAAGAAAACACATTCAATAGCATACGAAGAAAGTTTATCACTTTTGTTGACACAAAACACTTGCATCTAAAGATTTTTAGGTGTGAATAACATGGAGTTTTTCTAAACAAATTTTCTACACGTGAAATATTTTGTAAAACTGAGGATGACATCATGTTTATGAAGTAAACGGAGGTCATGAATCATGATTGTTTTGCCCAAAGATTTTTATGGACATTGCTAGATATAAGCAGTGTTGTCTGACGCGTATCGTATCATGTATCGCTGGGCTCCACGATACGGGCGTATCGTATCGTACTTTAATATTAAAATAATATAAAAATTAATTAAAAATTAATAAAAATTAGTAAAAATCCGAAAAAAAAATTCAAGAAAAATCTGGTAATTGCTTTAAATTCATATACTGTAAGTTTAGTACAGATTGAGCATTCAACATTGAACAATTGCATCCAAATTTACATATTTTGAATCCAAAAAATGAAATACAGATTATAGACACAGTTATATTTTACAAATTGTGATAAGGATCATAAACTAAATAATCTAAATTCTCCTTATTGCAGATCCTCATCATCATCATCAGCGACACCTTTTTCCTGAAAATCAAATTCTTCATCTCCTTGATGTTGTTGTTGCGCTCCTTCCAAATTAATCCAAGCAACGTCTTCTTTAGTTAGGAGAGCATTTTCTTGAGTGTCTTCCATAACCCAATCTTCTAATATATCAAAATTATCCAAACTTATTGGATCAAACTGACTTTCTTCTCTATTTACTTTTTTAATTGCCTACGACAAACAAAGATAAACAATTAGTAAATAATATTAACAATTGAAGACTAAAGTTAAACAATATTGAATTAAAAATTTGAAAGTAATACAACATTACCTTTCACGAAAGCGCATGTTACAACGAATATAAACTAAATCATTTAGTCTTTTGTGTTCCAACCAGTTGCGCTTCTTTGTATGGATGTGTTAAAAAATACTCCAATTTCTTTCACAACCTGTTGCACTACAGGTTTGACTTAAGACTCTTACTGCAAAATCTCTAAGGTTTGGACAATCAATTCCAAACTTGTTCCACCAAATATCTTTAGAAAAAGATAAACATTAGAGACATAATCAACATTAATGTAAGATGAAACTTAAATATTAAAATAAACAATTTAACTGGACGCATCGTAGTGCGGTTGCGAATTGCAACAGGAAAACCCATCAAGTGAAGAGCATTATCATATATCTCCATCTCTCAATGTATCACATCTGCTATGCTCTCATCAGGGACTAATCTGTCGATATATTCAATGATTCCTCGATTAACCTCACCGTCCTTTTTGAAGGTTGTTGAGTACCTGAACGATGAGTTTAGATAGTAGGTTGCTGCATGAATTGGCTGATGCAATTGTTTATTCCATCTACTATCAATTATTTTCCACACGGGTACATAATCTCTCTTTTTTCCATTAAAGTTATTTCTGATAGCTTCTTTTGCCCTATCCATGGCTTCATAAAGGTAGCCCATAGATGGTTTCTCCTCGCTGTCAGCCAATCTCAAAACTTTCACTAAAGGATAAGTAATTTTCAATAATCTGACACATGCATTCCAAAATGAACTTCTAAAAACTGTTTCTGCAATCTCATTCAACTTTCTATTTCTTCTGTTTTGAGGCAACTCTACAAATTGTTGTTACAAATCTGAGGAGAACATTTTCTTCAAAGCTTGCTTTTGTCTTACAATACTCTATACAAATAAGAAGTTTGTTGCGAACTAAGTTGCAGCTATGCGAAGAAGCTCTGCACCTTTTGTATATATCCTCATCATACACAAAAACAAATGTATGGCTGTAAATGAATTTTGTAATATCTTGGCAACACTCAATTGTTGCCTTTATTTCATCCATCTCACCAATGTCCTCGAGGATGAGATCTAAACAATGGGTTGCACATGGTATCCAGTAGAAAGTCCTATAAATATCAACTAACTCCTTCCCAACTGCTTTGTAGTTAGCTGCATTATCTGTAATCAATTGGACTACATTTTCTAGCCCAACCTCCCATATAACCTTATCAAATTCCTGTCATAGGATCTCTGCAATGTGCCTCTCCTCTGACATATCTAGAGATCTCAAAAACATGAGTCATTTAAGACAATATACAAGAAAGTTTAGTAATGTCCTTCCTCACCTATTGGTCCATCCATCTGCCATGATAGTGTATCTCGTTTCCTTCCACGACTGTCTCAAAATCGAACAATATTGCTGCACTTCAATGACGGTGTGATCTAATATCTTTCCTCTCAACTTCTGATAAGAGGGCATCCTATATCCTTGACCAATGTTAGCAATTGCATCTGTCATTGCTTGAAAATGAAAACTGTTTGTTGCATTAAATGGAATGCATGCATCATAAAACCATATTCCCACTGCAAGGTCTACTTGATCATGCAGTTGTTATGAAACCATAGCAGCACGAATTCCAAGTTGAGCACCAGGTATAGTGGAAGGAGGAAAGAACGAATGTATGCTAGAAGAAGCTCTTCCTCTACTCCTTCCTAAACTTCCTCTTTTGCCACCTCCAAAGTCTTCAGCTGCAACCCTCTTTCTCCTGCTAGGTGCTCGTAAACTGCTACTACCAATATCTATTTTAGTATCTGAAGGCAAACTATGAGTGAATCCAACTCCAGTGGCAGTAGCATCATCAGCTTTCCTGTGTGCTCTCAATCATTTGCAGGCATTGCCATTTAATACCTTCTGGCAAACTTCTAATTCTGCCTGTGCATGGAGCAACTTCTTTCTTGGTTCCTGCTAGGTAGTGTTTCAACCTTGAAATTCCACCACTAACCACCTTTTCACAAAATAAGCATCTAATCTTTAATCTGGAACCCTCAACTGGTATACCCCACTGTCATGTTGGATCATCAGACCGATGGAGTCTCTACCACCCCTTCCTACCATCACAATGGAGTACTTTAATTCAAACAAAAACCTGAAAATAAAAGCACTTCGTAAATCTCCCAATCTTCAAATAACACTCAAATGGAGTGTCTCCCACTTCATGAATGCAATAAAAATCGTATACACACACTTAACTTCATATTTTGTCATTCAAAAAAAATGAAATAACACAAAAACCAACAAATATAAAAAAATGAAAAAAACATTAAAAATATACCTAAATCCGAGTTTGGAGGCTTGCACGGATACCGTAGGGCACGATTTTAGAGCTTTAAACACCAAGGAGGCGAAAACCTACTCTTAAAGAGCTTGAGGAACCCAAAAATTGAGAGGAAACCAGCGAAAAATCACGGGTTTCGATCGGCCGGGAACCCTTTTATAAGAGTCCCAAGGCGTATCTCCCGTATCGTACGATACGGTGCGATAACTTGTTAATAACGATACACCTAGGTGTATCGTATACGTATCGCACCGTATCGTGCAATACGGATAACACTGGATATAAGTATAGTCCTAGTGGTTTCCATGATATATCTATTTTTTCGTTCAACCACTCCATTTTGTTGAGGAGTTTTAGTGCAAGAAGTTAGATAGATAATCCCATTTTCTTCCAAGTAATTTTCAAATTCTCTTGAGATAAATTCTCCACCAGAATTAGATCCAAAAATTTTGATATTTGTGTTGAATTGAGTTTTAACAATATTGTGAAAGATAACAAAGTTTTTAAATTTTCATACTTTATTTTCAGGAAATATATCCAGGTGTGTCTCGTGAACTCATCAATAAAGTTTATATAGTAAACAACTCCTCCTTTTGAAATGCAAGGTGCCTATCCCCAAACATCACAGTGTATTAAGTCAAAAAGTTTATTTGCATAATTTAAACTTTTCGAAAAAGGAAGATGTTTCATTTTTCCCATATAAAAATCTTTGTAAAAGAACTCATCAACCTTTTTAATTCCAATCAAAAAGGAGTTGTATATCTTTTGAACATTTAAATGACCTAATCTCTTCTGCCAAAGAAGTACATCATTTTAAAGACCATTACATTGAGCAAAATTTTGTGTATATAAGTAATCCATTACATATAATCCTCCTTCTCTATGGCCATAGCTAATCACCTTCTTCGAGAGGCGATCCTGTATAGTAACCTTTGGATGAGAAGGTGACTACACAATTGTTATCAAATATTTGCAAAACAAACAATAAGTTCATATTTAGTTTTGGAACCCAACTGATTTTTGAGACAGAAAAGTTCTTATTTTGAAGATCTCCAACTTTATTGACTCTTAATTTAGTTTCAGTAAACACACATGAGTCATATGAAAGGAAGCTTCAGAATCAAATAACCAAGACATACCTTTAGGTTCTTCACAAGTGGAGCAAACAACACTAATCAAGGCCTTTTCCTTTAGTTGCTCTTCAAATTGCTTTAGTTTGTCTTGAAATTCTCGTAGTGCATAGCTTTGATATGTCTCTTCAAAGATAATGACAACTTTCTTTTTTATCTTTGGATATTTCTTTATTTTATGCTCTGGTTCTCTGCAATAAAACAAATTACCTCACTTTTGAATCCTTCTTGTTTGAAGTGTGGAGGATGATATGGTCGAATGCTTGCTTGGTCTGGACGCAACAAAAATTGCCTCTTTTTGCTGCTTTGTATACTTGAATATGGTTTCTGCCATAAGAAGATCCGCCAAAACTTCTTCTTTTGTAGGAAAGAGCTTTCGATGAATAAGGTTTGACCTGACCACTTCAAAATTTTCTCTCATGCTTCTAAGGAACTAATAAACGAAATCTTCATTTTGTGCACACTGCCTTGAGTCAAGACATTATGTGCATTTTTTCTCATATACTCGAAGTTGGTTCCATATGTTTGAGAACTCACTATAATATTCATTTACATTTTTGTCTCCTTGACGTAATGACATGAGCTTATCTCCCAGCACCATTATGTGTGCCACATCACTTTGAACATGTACTCTATGTCACATGGGTGTGGGTGCGAGATACTGCAAATTTCAAAAATTTTGGGTATAGCGACACTGCTAGGGTATATAATATTATATATTATATATAATATTCAAGCTACATAAATCAATCATAATACAACTAGTATTTACTAATTTTGGGTGCATGTAGATATCAATTAGCAAGTTCCCTCATAATGATCTGAAACTTAGAATGATTTTACGAGCTGCAAAATATCCAAGTTATGGATTCAAAGAGTTTTGAGATCTTTTGTAGGATAAAGCATATACTATTATTTGTGCTAGGATACACAAGCTACATAACTCAATCTTTTGTTCTATTGATCTGGCAATGTTATTGGTCTTCAAATGTGTTTGGTGACAGAGATTATTCTGTGCAAAGGCATATTGTATGGAGTCAAGAATCCAATCAGATTGAGTAATAAGAAACCAATTGTCCGCAACCAAAATCATTCAAGCTAATATTGTATACAGCTACAATAGCAAGTACACAACTTTATATTAAAGCAAAACACATAAATGGTAAACAACTACTAATTTCATCATAATACACAAATCAATCTTCATTATCCGGACCCATTTATCCATGAGTTACAAAAAAAAAATGCATTTTTTTTTTGCCATGCCGCACCGACACTCCACCCCTTAGAAGTGTCTGTGTGACTTAACATGTACTTTTTTAGGTATTCCCATGTTTCTCTTGTGTTTGTAAAATTATAGAGTGTATCTCTTATATGTTCACGGACATTATTCATGAGAATCCATAGAATTGTTCTATGTCCTTCATATTCTTCTTTTTACTAAACTTGATTTAGTGGAAGGTTCAATTTTTGTTCCGCTAACATAACCCCATAATTTTTTGAAATAGAGATAGTTTTTCATAGATTGAGCCCATGTTTTGTGGTTGGAGTTTGTTAAACGAAAGCAAAAACCCTTTTCTTCCATATGAAAATCAAAAAAGAAACAAATGCCCTTACTTGATTTAAGGAGGTGTCACCGGTACACAATCTTTTCTTGGCATGCTTTCCAATGCACCACAACACAATCAAAACCCACAATTAGACTTTGATACCATATAATAAAATTAACTTCTTGATGATTTCCCAATTACCTCGATAGACGTTGGCCAACATCCAACTACTAAAAGGGTAGCCGTTGGATGTTGGTCATACCCAGTTGACTGGCCCAACAGCTAAAAAAAATACCGTTGGGGCAAGGTTCACTCTGGTGGCCCGATGGGTCTTGGTGGCATTGGATCGCCCTAGCTGGCCCTGGGTGGTGGGCCTTCTGGGCCCTAACAATCTCTTTTAACATTTATTCTCTATTGGTGCCACTCCAAATTTGTTTCTAATAACCTAATTATGTACACGATCTTCCCTTGTGTGATAGCTAATCAATATCTTCATTTCTACTATAACATCTTTTTGCACATGTTAATGATCAACTATCCAACACTCATAACCATAAAACATAATAGGTCTAATTGCTTCTCTATAATATTTACCTTTCAACTTTAATGGTATCTTCTTATCACATACAATACTTGATTCCCCTCTAACCACAACAACAACAACTAAGCCTTTTCCCATACTAGACGGGGTCGGCTACATGGATTCTTTGTTTCCACATAGCCCTATCATGTTCCATGTTAGTAGTTAACTCACAATAAGCTAGATGATTCTTTATTGTTTCTTTACACTTTTGTGGTCATCCTCTACCTCTTTTAATACTTTCAAAATCTAGTTTTTCATACTTTCTTATAGGTTCTTCTTTTGATCTTCTTTCTATATGTCTAAACCATCTTAAACGCTATTCTCTCGTTTTATCCTCTATTGGTGCCACTCCTAATTTGTTTCTAATAACCTCATTATGTATATGGTCTTTTCTTGTATGACCACTCATCCATCTCAACATCTTCATTTCTGTCACAGATAAAACATGGCAGGTCTAATTGCTGCTCTATAATATTTACCTTTTAACTTTAATGGTATCTTCTTATCACAAAGAATACTTGATGCTCCTCTCCATTTAAACCAACCAACATTAATTCTATGCGTAACATCTCCATCAATTCTTCCATCACTCTGAAAAATTGACCCTAGGTATTTAAAACTTTCCTTTTGGAAGATGCAATGTGTGTCAATTTTAATTTCTATGTCCTCTGAAGTAACCAAATGATCAAACTTACATTCCATATATTTTGTCTTTGTTCTACTAAGTCGGAAGCCTATGCTTTCTAATGTTTTTCTCCATAGTTCCAATTTTCTATTAACTTTGTCCTTAGACACTTCCACTAACACAATGTCATCTGCAAATAACATGCACCAAGGTACTTCATCTTGAATATGTTTTGTTAACTCATCAATCACTACTATAAATAAGTATAGACTTAAAATTGTTCCTTGATATAACCCAATATTAACTTTAAAGAAGTCTATCATTCCTTCATGAGTCCACATGTTTTTGCACCATCGTAGATGTCTCTTATAAGGTTAATGTATGTCAATGGGATACCTCTTTTTTCCAGAGTTCTTCAAAGAACCTCCCTTGGTACCCTATCGTAAGCTTTTTCTAGATCAATAAATATCTAGTGAAGGTCTTTCTTTTTTGTCTAAAATATTTCATAAGACATCTCAAAAGGTGAATCGCTTCAACAGTACATTTACCTAGCATGAATCCAAATTGGTTCTCTGTTATACTTGATACTTGTCTTAACCTACGTTCGATAATTCTTTCCCACAATTTCATAGTATGGCTTTAACTTGATACCTCGATAATTTGCATAATTCTGAATGTCTCGCTTGTTCTTATATATGGGTATAAGTGTACTCACTCTCCATTCCTTGGGTATTTTTTGGTTTCTCCATATTTTATTAAATAGTCTTGTGAGCCAAGTGATTCCTATTTCTCTAATTTAACCAACTGACATTAATTCTATGCGTAAATCTCCATTAATTTTCCATCAAATTGAAAAATTGACCCTACGTATTTAAAACTTTCCTTGAGGGATGTAATGTGTGTCAATATTAATTTCTCTGTCTTCTAAAGTACCCAAATGGTCAAACTTATATTTCATATGTTATGTTGTTGTTCTACTAAGTTGAAAGCCTTTACTTTCTAATGTTTCTCTCCATAGTTTCAATTTTCTATTAACTTTTTTCTTAGACTCATCCACTAACACAATGTCATATGCAAATAACATACACTTTCATCAATATAACATTATTAAGAGAAACTTCTAGGTTTAAGAACACAAGTCCAGTACGTCACTAATAAAAAATATCATGCAGTGAGGAGAAGGGATGACTTCACAAATTTGTCCACATAGAAATGGCTGTATCACATCTAAGATGCAAACAAATCCACACCTAACCGACCTTAATGCAATGGAAGTTTCCCTCTCCCTGCTTATCGCCCACACTCATTTTTTTTGGTCTTTCACCTACAGCCTGATCACACGTTTCTGTAGCATAGACATCCAAGGGTTTACCACTTTACAGTAGAAACAACTACCAGGTTGTAAAAGGTAGGCATGGGAAGGCCACCACCATCCATTTTAAGAGAAATATCAACCAACATCCTTTCTCTCTCTAACACACACATTCTGAAGCATCATGCTGTAAATGCTTTCCGGTTCTATGAGGCAATCAA
Organism: Brasenia schreberi; assembly: GCA_036023115.1. NCBI lineage: Eukaryota > Viridiplantae > Streptophyta > Magnoliopsida > Nymphaeales > Cabombaceae > Brasenia > Brasenia schreberi. The sequence goes on from JAYKKT010000090.1 coordinate 38,741,409, forward strand.
GCAATCTTAGTATGTGCTTGGGGTTTTTGTTTCATTTGATAGGTGATTCATAATGCACCTCTTCTGCTTCTTAGGGTAAAGAGCTTTAGAATTGCCTTTTAATCTATATCACAATTTTGTTGTTAGGAAGCGACATGATCATTGTTTAGTTGGAACGTTCACTTAGTGTCATTTACTGTAAGACTGGCATTTTGGATGTATATCGGTTCCATAGGTAAGGGATGTGGATGGATGTTGGATAGCTACTAATGATTTCAGAAATCCCCAAATCTATAGGTTATAGCCTTAACCTATACCTTAACTCCCAAGTGAACCCTGAACATAGGTATAAAAAACTCCATGTTAACGGCTTCAGATCCATAACTAGTTTAGACATCTGTAAACTAGGAGAAAGAATGAACTCATCTTCTAACAATGTATTGCCCATGATTCCCCAAAAACTGAGAGTTTGTTGTGAACTGTGACAAACCCTGAAAATGGCACAGTCCTTGTTTTTCATCCTCAGTATTCATAGTTCCATGATGATTACTTTTCTTGATCTCTAGTTCTTTGATGGTTCACTTTAGGAGAAAATGATGCTAATGCTGTTGCTAGAGTACGTAAGTATTAAGGATATGCATATTTTACACAAAATATTGAATATCATGGCTACCGTGTTACAGGCAAGTTTCGCGACAGAGCTAGAAGGTGCACAATCTAGTAAGTGTATTCTCATTACTAGCCAAAACAGAAACAAAACACCAAATCTTTTTTATCACGCTAAGGGTGTAGACTACATGAACTCTTAGTCCCCATTGTGATCTATGTTGGACCATACTGAAACATGCAAATAGAAAAACACGCTAGCGTGGTGCATCCTTACCTCCCAATATTGATCAAGCTACGTTTGCCGAAACTGAAGCCCTGAATTTTTGGTATGTTGGGTTATTCTCGAGTTGTTCGCTTGAACTAATTCAATGTTGCTGGAAATGCAATGCCTCGTCAGACTATTGTCCAATTACCGACAAACTACCTCATCAACGAATTCAGTACCATTTCAATGGCCTCACAGATGGTACTCCAATGCCAAATGGCTGTGAATCTGATTGAAACCTCAAGAGTGCATAACCAGCTTCCGGACCATGTTTGACATTTTTCATTTCCAATACTTCCTACCAATTATTCTCGTTCTCCCACACAAATCTTTTCATGGTGCTAGCTTTTACTAGCGCATCTTCCGACCTCTCAAAAGAAACCCATTCTTTTATTGGAGTTTGATCAGCGTTTAGTAGTTTCTGCTTTTCAGTGGTTCCCGACAAATTCGCACGTTTTGACGGACGGAGAAGTTTTCTAATCACAGAAGCTATCAACAGTCATTTCTCTCCCAATGCCCTAATTTCTCATTAGACCATAAACCCTAATCAAATGAACGAATGAGCAAGCATCCGAAAGAAAACAACAAGAAGGAGAAAAGCCAAACGCGGCAAAAAAGAAAAGAAGAGGGGAGAGCAACCTCGGTTCATGAAGTACCAAGGGACGCCGAAGGCAACTGCGAAGATGGCGATGCCTGTGAGCACGTGCTTCTTGTCTCCGCTGTATAAAAAGTGATCCACCTTCGTCCTAAACCCTCCTCCATTCTCCGCCGCCATCTCTCTCTCTCTCCTCTAGAGTGTCCTGATAACGTCTCACCGTTTCCGCTGATGTACTGAAAATATCAGTACAAATATCGGATACCTAACGTCAAACCGACGCTCATACGATTCCTGTTGTTACGTAGGTATAATTGTAAATTAAACGTCAAACTGAGGCTACGAGCGAAATAAGCCAATCGAAAAGTTGTTTTGTTTAGGCGGGAAGAGCAAAATCGATTGCCTCCGTCTTCCTCTTTCTTTCCAAGTTGCTCTGTGCCGAAAACCTTCTTCTCTGCTCTAAGCTTCCGTCGGGTAAGTCACGAAGAGCGAAGGAAATGGAGAGGATATGCGTGATGGTTAGAATCCGGCCTATGGACTCGCCGGAGGAGGCTAAGAACAGCCAATGGAGGGTTTCCGGCAACACTATTTCCCTTCACAATCAACAAACTAAGTTCGAGTTCGGTAATTCTCTCTCTTTGACTCTATTTTTTCTTTAGGCATCTCTCTTCGTTTCTATTGTTTTCGAAAATTCCAAAATCTTTTGCTTATTTTGAGAGTGATTTCTTTTCGTCATTTGCAGACAACATCTTCAGAGAGAATAGCACGAACTCCGACTTATATGCTGCTCGGGCGAAGGATATTGTCTGGGCTACTGTTAGCGGGTTTAATGGTATGTATTTTTTGTCTGTCACTCTCCGTAAAAGAATTTGTTTCCGTTTTCTTCTTTGTATTACCCTTTTAGATCACATGTTTTAATTTAGTTTATAGAAAAGATCGTTAAAGTTCCTGGAGTAGTGATTTTTTCTTTAAAGAGTAAACTGGGCTATGAAGGAGTGTATGACTACCGAGGGATTAAGTTCAAAGATAAAGCATCTATGTGATTTATGGGCATGTACTTTTCTCTTTGGACTGCACCTTACAGGGGGTGCATCTGTTAATGGCACACGGTAGCTCATAGTTTACTCACGTAGTTAGCTCTAAAGGTCGGTTACAAAGATATTTTGTCGATACTTTTGTATGGCGTGCTCAATCTCTAAATATGGTCCAAACAAGTTGTACGTATAAGGTCAGATTCAGCAGTTAAATAAAACCCGCTTGCATCATCTTTATAATGATAATATGATAAGACGAGCTGGGCTTAGGACCGACTGCAACTCATTGTCATCGGCTCCACATCTACTGGCTACTTGAAATAATTTCTACCCCATGATAATCTATTAAATTATGTTGGTATTGTAACTTATGTAGAGAGGGGATTGATGTGGAGATGCCACGCTTAGAAACTCCCTCTTATGAAGCTGGAAGCCATTAGCGGTGCTGAATGAATTTCTTGCGGCAAAGGTTCGTGAGAGCTTTTGCGGTAGATCCAACGTAGAACCTACCTCCATGCTATATGATTTTCAAATCAATGCCCAGTTTGTTTCTGTTGCTAACTGGAAAAAAACTCCTTGTTTGCCGGTCTCGAGATCTTGTAAGACAGGTAAGCGGACCTGCCTACTGCAATCTGAGGCTATGAATTTTGCCGTTTCAAATATAAAAATTTATGGAAGATGTCTTTCAAAAGACTTTGCAAAATGGGAGCACTTGCGAAGAGGGATCGAGGAAAACAATCTGGGGTTGCCAATAGTTGATTTTTGATTTAGATCAATTGAACTTGGTGTGAAGTTAAGAGAACTCTACTGGATGGCATCATGCTTGCGTGTTAGCTGCTTTGTGTCGTTATCTCTTTTTGATTGAGTTTATAGAAGTCTTTACCGATAAATGTTTGTTAAAAATTGATCCCTTTGAATGCGGCTGGTTATTATGGTAGTTAGCTATTGTTTTATTTGTTGGTTTATATTAAATCAAATGCCATTACAGTATCGAGTTAAGCTGAAGAACTGTATACTATACACCAAGGTGGTGCTGCTATGTCTGTGCGTTTCTACCAGACCCATTCTATTCACATGTTTCTCATATATGCTTATATGACCTGTAATACTTTTGCGGGTGGTTAGTGACAGGCCACTGTTGTTTCCAGTTTCTTTTGTTTCTTTTGTTTCTTCTTTTTCTAAATAATGAAACGTGTCTCTGTAATGTTGGTATCACGTTGAAAGTTGTGTCCATGTGTAATGTTCTATGTTGGATTCAATTCACGTATTGATCATCTTTTTGTGGATCAGTTGCCAATAAAGTTTTCTTAAGATTTTCAGTATTGCAGATTGCTCCAGTTCATGTTTACGTCTACTCAACATTAGGTTTTGTTCATGTTTATAATAGGTCTTTCCTAGGAAGTTTTATCTCACTTTTGTTCACCATATTGCTTTCTTATTCCGGTACTTTTGATGTTACAGGAACTGTCTTTGCTTATGGGCAAACAAATAGCGGTAAAACACATACCATGCGTGGGAAAGTTACTGAACCAGGAATCATTCCTCTTGCTGTTCATGATTTATTCCGTGTCATACACGAGGTATATGCATTAATCATGATTAACTGTTGGCTGGAAAGCACCGAGTGGTGATATTCCTTTTCTGATACAACTGTTTGTTTATGAACTTCTTGTTCACCTTAGTAAATTAAACATCTATGGGTGACAACAGGTTTGACATTTTGTAATTAACACAAACAGGCAATAATATGTTTTTCAAATTGGCTAAATACGATTTTGGTATTCTTGTGCTCTCTACTTTATTATTCAGAAAGCACGTGATGCCAAGGGCATGCTCATGTGTTTAACTTGCCTATAGGGACAAGTTCTTATGAAGTCTGTGTAAGCGGCATCTTGTGTGTTGTGGTTCAGAATCATGCTATGTTATGGTTTACAATGGTCACATCTTGTTCTGGTACCCATTCTTATTTTTGTGGATCTTAATTAAAGTATTGGAGGTTGATGTGGATCCTGATTTACTCTTACTGGAATTAACATGGATCTCATCTTTTAATCCTGAAGGTTTGAGAATGCTCAATCCAGATATGGTACCTTTGTAGTATTTCTCAGCATTTTTAGGTTGTTCCTAAATGAGCTCCATCATGTAGTATCAATTCGATCGTACTGGTGAATTTTTCTCTAAAGTATCCATGGTCATAGGAGGCAAGAAATAGCTCTCCTGGATCCACATAAGACCTTGTCTTGTGGTTTGTGAGGTTGCTCCTAAATGAGCTCCATCGTGTAGTATCAATTTGATCGTAACAGTGGATTTTTCTCTAAAGTAGCCATGGTCATAGGAGGCAAGAAATAGCTCTGCTGGATCCACATAAAACCTTGCCTTATGGTTTGTGCGGTTGTTTTCTGTGATCGTTTCTTTCTTTGCTCTGGTTTCCAATACTAACCACCAAATGCTAGATCCATCCATACTAATGTATTTTTAATTATTTATTCTAACTGCTAGAAAGGCAATCGATATGAAACAACAACTAAGCCTTGTCCCATACTAGACGAGGTCAGCTAAAAGGCAATCGATATGAACCCTTCACGTAATTCATGAAGAAATAAATGCTTTAGAAATGGCTTTTTTCTTATTCCATATTTAACACATGGATATCTCTTTACATACTAGACAGCCACATTACTCTCATATGTATACATATTTACAGACATACATAAATACATACACATGTTTGTACGTGAATACAATATACATGCATTATCTTGTATGTATTTTGTGTGTGCGTGTGTGTATACATATGTGTGTAATTTATTGTTCTAGCAAACTTACACCTCTTTTGTTTTTGAAAACGATGTGCTCTATACTCAATAAATAAATTTGTGCTTGTACTGATAATTTCATAAAGAATAATTGCATTGAAGAAGATTGCTCTTGGAGATTGTTTTAATCCATAGATAGCCTTTCTTAATCTGCATACCTTTTTTTCAGGATTCGGATATCCAGATGGTAACTCCATATAAACTTCTTCTTTGAGTTCTTCGTGTAGAAAAGCGTTTTTCATATCCAGTTGCCACATTACTTAGTTTCTTTGAGCTACAATACTGATAATAACTCGTATAGATGTACGTTTTGCTACTGGTGCAAATGTCTCCTCATAATCAATCTCATATACTTGACTATATCCACGTGCTACTAACATTGCCTTGTACCTCTCTAATGAACCATCTGCTTTGTATTTGATTGTATATACCCACTTGCATGAGATTGCTTTTCTGCCTTCTGGTAAATCACTGAGTTTCCAAGTTTGATTTTTTTTAATGCTTGAATTTCAAACTTTATAGCTTCAACCCACTGCTTGTCTTTAGACGCTTCAAAGTAGTTTTTTGGAATTTGATGCATCTCAGCCTTTAGCACAAAATTATGGTAACTTTTTGATATTCGATCATAAGACATAAATTGAGAGATTGGATACTTACGACATGATCTTTTTCCTTTTCTATGTGCTATGAGAACATCTGAGTCATCTAAGTCCTTATTTTTTGTTTCTTCTATACTGTAATTTGAATCAGATACTGTTTCTCCCCCTTGATTCATCATCTCTGTTTGCCTATTCATAAATATATTTCTCTCCTCCTTTTTGTATATTTGCATTTTGTTGTCTCCTGAGATTTGATCTGTTCCTGCAAGAGAGTTTTCTTCTTCCGATTCTTCACTTACACTGATTCTTGGTAGAACAATTGTTTCTTCGAAAGTAGAATCAGATGAATCATTCGATTTTTTGTAGTATGGAGTAGTTTGAAAGAAAGTTACATCCATAGAAATATATCTTTTATGAGAATTAGGATCATAACAAATATATCTTTATTCTCATAAGAATATCCAATGAAAATACATTTTATCGCCCTTGGATCAAGCTTATCTTTGAATTGTTGATGAACATGCACATAACAAACACATCCAAATATTCTGGGAATGAGATGGAATGGATTATCTTCCGATTTAATCACCTTGAACGGAGACTTTCCTGCAAGAGTTACAGTCGAAATTCTATTCATGATGTATATTGCTGTAAGAATTGCTTCCGGCCAAAAATATTTTGGAACATTGTGTTTAAGAAGTAAAGTTCTAGCAATTTCCAAGATATGTCGATTCTTTCGTTCGGCTACTCCATTCTGTTTTGGGGTGTAAACACATGTCTGATGTATAATACCGTGAGATTGAAGATATGATTCCAACTGAGTATTACAATATTTCCCACCATTATCTAATCTGAGTGTTTTAACAGTATACCCAAACTGAGTCTTGATAAGGTTATGAACCAAAGGAAAAATCGAAGAAATTTCTGACTTAGACTTCATTAGATAAACAAAGGTAAGTCTGGAAAAATCATCAATAAAAGTAACAAAGTACTTAAAATTTCCAACAGAAGGTATCACACATGGTCCCCAAACATCATAATTTATCAACTCAAAAGGAACAACTGATCTTGATTCACTGCTAGGAAAAGTAGCTCTATGATGTTTTGCTCTTTGGCATACATCACATTGAATTACCACATCACTAGGAATTGAAAGGGAAATAAACTCTCTTAATTTTGAAATAGGCAAATGTCCTAATCTACTATGCCAAATTTTTATTTATTATTCAGTAATGCTCTTTTCTGCCTTAAAATATGATCTCCAGGTAGTATGTATAGTCCACTACGTAGTTCACCACGACCAAGATTATTCCCATCCTCAAATCCTGAAAAACACAACCATATGGAGAGAATGTAAATGTACAATTTATATCTCTAACCAATGAACTTACTGAAAGTAGATTTACTGGAAATTCTGGAATATATATATCACTCAGTTAAGTTTGAGATTATCTCTCTGAATTGTTCCATTTCCTTCCATAGGAATTAAAGAACCATTTGCTACTTTTACATATTGAGGAGTTGAAGTAACTTTATACTTCATGAGATTAGACTTGTTTCCTACCATATGATCGGTAGCCCCTGAATCTATTATCCAATTAGAAAAAACTGTAGAATCTTTAAAAGAGTAGTTATCACTAATGCTGTAGGAAGCAGGAGTTAATTGTCTTTGATGAAGAAGTTAAAGGTTGATCCCGTAGACGTGTTTCAATTTCTGCAATATGTTTCTTCAATTCTGCCATTTCATCTATAGGATTCATTTATGCTTTCTTTTCATATATAGTTGCCACATGACTGTGATAATCTTTATATTTTGTGGGTTTCCTGTCATAATCTTTATATTCTGGAGGTTTTTCAATAATTTCTCAACAATGCTCCTTTGTGTATCTTCTTTTTCTACAATGTATGCACTGGAGTTTGCTCTTATCATCATAATACTGATTCTTGCTTCTTCCTCTACTTCTAGTTGAGTCTCTTCCTCTTTGATAGTTGCTCTGTCCTCTACCAACAAATGCAGATTTTTCAGCTTATATATGCTCACCTTTCTATAAATTCTTCCGATCTTCTTCCCTTAGTAAGAGTGTATATATTGTTCTAAGTGATGGAAGTTCTTCGTTGCTTAGAATATTTAACTTAATTGATTTGTATTATGATGAAATTCCTCAAAGTAGATCAAACACTTTTCGAATCTCTCCTTTAGTTGTTCTCTCTTTTACATAGTGACTGCACTTATTTTCCACAATATATCTTTGTTCATTCCAGAGTTCTCACAATTCTCCATAGTATTCACTTACTGATCTGGTTCCTTGGTGACATTTTCTTATTCTTTCAATAATCTCATATTCTTTTGTTGTATTTCTCTATCTAGAGTAGGCTTCTTCCACTACAGATCAAATTTTAGCTGCTTACATAAAAGTCTTCCTGATGGAAAGATTCGTGGATTGAATTAGCCATGAACTTACAAGAGCATCATCTTTGGACCATCGTTCATAATCTGCACTTCTTCCTTCTAGAGGTAGTGGACTCTGTATGATAATAGAGGCTTTTCCTCTGGATCATAATACAAGTTCAATAGAACGAGCACATTCTCTGTAATTTCTTCCATCTAGCCGAATATTTGTAATTTGGAATGGTTCCAACTTTTGATCATTTCCATATGCAACTGATAGTGATTCTTCTTTCAATCTTCCTTCCATGTTGATTCACACTGCTTTGAGACTCAGGTTCTTATTTCCAAATAATTTAGTCGATGATTATCGTTGTTTACCGATCTGATTTCTGTCCCAATTGGCTGTCACAATCCGAATATATGCATAACGTCTAATTAAAAAAATGTACAAATTTACTGTATCTTCACCACAGAATACATTGAATCAAATTTCAACTTATCAAAGTGAGTGGATATGCATAATAAGATTTCAGGCTAGAATCCTTTTCAATCTTATTATCGATCCCAATCTGTATTTCTGCTGTTACACCAGCCAAATATCTTGCTCTCCACATTTTCAGCTGATCAATCCAGATTTGGTTGTCGCAGTTATCTTACAAGAAGACAATCTATTCTCGATACAACAACAACAACTAAGCCTTTTCCCATACTAGACGGGGTCGGCTACATGGATTCTTTGTTTCCACAGATCCCTATCTTGTGCCATGTTAGCAGTTAACTCCCAATAATCTAGATCAATAATCTATTCTCGATGTCGACAAAAAACACTTCTTGCAGATTTAATAAAAATCTCCTCGTTGTAGATTCAATACTTAGACAATCTAACTCAAGAAGACAATCTGCCTACATGCACAAACAAGAAGAATAGCTTGCAGATTCAACCAAAAAAAATCACTGCAGAAAAATGTTGCAGTCAACAATAAACATATCTTGATGTTGGCACCCAGAATCTATGGCTTCTACGACATTAAATCCCCACGTTCAGGCTCTGATACCATGATAATTTCATTCAGAATAATTGCATTGAAGAAGATTGAAACATTAACATTCAAATCATACTTGAATGAGGGTAGATTTAGCCCCTGCACTTGGCAGCCGTCTGCTTCCCTTTCTTGTTATTCTCTTACAACCCTAATCACCCAGATTTTATACTAATCCTATTCTAACTTAAAAGACAAAATACCCCTAAGTACAGAACACGGTTCCCAATGGATCTGATACGATCCATTGAGTCCAACACGACACTCAGACATTTGAGATGAAATACTACACATAACCATTTAAAACATAACTTTGAAACACTACACTAACATGTACTATTACAATTTGACATAGACATCATCTCTCTTCATATGTATTCACATTTATGTATCAGTTTCATGATAAATATAGCTTGGTGCCATTTTTAATTTCGCAATAATCATACTTGATTACATGCAACATTGAGGAGTAGAATCATAGGCTGCCCCTCTCTCTTTTATTAATTTTGTTGTCTCTAGGGTCGAGGCCCTAAAAGACTTAAATACATTCAGCATAAGGCATATTATAAATATGCCATTAATGAATTTAAAATACATAAATCTTTAAAAACAAAAACCTATTACCTAACAACGGCTCATAGACAATTATAAACTTTACAACAACAACAACTAAGCCTTTTCCCATGCCACTCCTAATTTATTTCTAATAACCTCATTATGTATACGGTCTTTTCTTGTATGACCACTCATCCATCTCAACATCCTCATTTCTGTCACAAACACCTTTTGTACATGTTGATGATTAACTGCCCAACACTCAAAACCATAAAACATGGCAGGCCTAATTGTTGCTCTATAATATTTACCTTTTAACTTTAATGGTATCTTCTTATCACAAAGAATACTTGATTCTCCTCCCCATTTAAACCAACCAACATTAATTCTATGCGTAACATCTCCATCAATTCTTCCATCACTATGAAAAATTGACCCTAGGTATTTAAAACTTTCCTTTTGGAGGATGTAATGTGTGTCAATTTTAATTTCTATGTCCTCTGAGGTAATAAAATGATGTTCCTTTCCATTTAAACCAACCAACATTAATTCTATTAACTTTTTCCTTAGACTCCTCCACTAATACAATGTCATCTGCAAATAACATACACCAAGGTACTTTATCTTGAATATGTTTTGTTAACTCATGAATCACCATTATAAATAAGTATGGACTTAAAGTTGATCCTTGATGTAACCCAATATTAACTTCAAAGAAGTATGTCATTCCTTCGTGAGTCCTCACACATGTTTTTGCACCATCATACATGTCTCTTATAAGGTTAATATATGTCGATGGGATACCTTTTTTTTCCAAAGTTCTCCAAAGAACCTCCCTCGATACCCTATCACAAGCTTTTTCTATATCAATAAATATCATGTGAAGGTCTTTCTTTTTTGCTCTAAAATGTTTCATAAGACGTCTCAAAAGGTGAATCGCTTCAACAGTAGATCTCCCTGACATGAATCCAAATTGGTTCTATGTTGTACTTGATACTTGTCTTAACCTACGTTTGATAATTCTTTCCCATAATTTCATAGTATGGCTCATTAACTTATACCTCGATAATTCACACAGTTCTGAATGTCTTCCTTGTTCTTATATATGAGTATAAGTATACTAGCTCTCGATTCCTCAAGCATCTTTTGGTTTCTCCATATTTCATTAAATGGTCTTATGAGCCAATTGATTCCTGTTTCTAATAAGATTTTCCAAACTTCTATAGTAATATTGTTTGGTCATACCGATTTACCACCCTTCATATGTTTAAGAGCCTCTTTGACTTAATTCTTTTGAATACGTCGGTAGAAATTATGGTTTATATACTTTTCTGATTTGGCTAACACTCCTAAGCTAATGCTAACATCTTTATTTTCATTAAAAAGCTTATAAAAATAGTTTTTCCATCTATTTATTATATCATCATTTGCCACTAGAATTTTTTATCCTCGTCCTTGATGCATCTAACATAATTAAGATCTTTAGTTTTCTTTTCCCTTGCCCTAGCTATCCTAAAAATATCTCGTTCACCATTTTTTGAGTTGAGTTTTTTTATATAAATCCTTCAAAATTTTAGCTTTTGCTTCACTCACGGCCTTTTTCGCTTCCTTTTTTCTTTCTTATAAGCCTCTAAAGTTTCACTAGTTTTTTTAGCAGAATGTAATTTGTAACGTGCCCTCTTTGCCTTGATTTTATTTTGCACTACTTTACTCTACCACCAAGCTTCTTTTTGTGCCGGTACACCTCCTTTAGATATACCTAACACATCTTTGGCCACTTTCCTAATATGAATAGCTCAATGCACTTTTTTCTTCTTTGTCCATTTTTTTATTTATAAATCCATAACTAAAAGTCGATGTTGGGTGGTTAAACTTTCTCCTAGAATTACCTTGCAATCTTTACAACACGCTCTATCTTTTTTTCTACAAATAAAGTAATTAATTTGTGTTTGTGATAAGCCACTCTTATAAGTAATTAAATGGTCATCTCATTTTTTGAAGATTGTATTATCTATAAAGAAATCAAATGCCATAGCAAAATTTAAAATCTCCCTAATGCCTCTTTACCGACATGTCCATTTAAGTTTCCTCTTAAACAAATCATCTCCCTTTATGGAATCTTTTGAATCACCTTATCTAACTCTTCCCAAAAAGTTGTCTTTATACTATCTTCTAGTCCTACTTGGGGTGCGTAAGCACAAACTATATTCAAAACCTCTCCTCCTAACACTAATTTCAACGTCATGATTCGGTCACCATATCTTTTTATGTCTACTACACTATCCTTTAAATCTTTATTTATGATAATACCAACTTCGTTTCGAGCTTTTTCTTTACCTTAGTACCATAATTTAAAACTTGTATCCTCTATCTCCTTTGTTTTTTCTCTAACCCATTTTGTCTCTTGTAAAGATAGGATATGAATCTTTCTTCGAATCATAGTATCTACCACCTCCATTAGCTTACTAGATAATATTTCGATATTCGAAGAACCAATACGATCTTATTATCTAGGACTAACTTTCTTACCCCCCGCATCCGTCCATAATCAAAATGCGGCAACCCTCTCTGAAAATTATTCACTACATTCTTATGGCAATATAGCAGGACTAATTTCTTTACCCACACCCATCCATGATGTGGGAACTCTCTCTGCAATTGATTCACTACATTCGGGCGAAAATGTAGTGGCCCTTGCTTACTTATTACTGCATTTGGGCTCTGCAGCATATCGCTCGGTCGGGACGCCCCAAAGTAGTGCTCATAATTTTTGTAATCTATGTTATAAAAATTCGACGAAGTTTTACGCTGGCTGTTGGAAGCCTAACACAACCCTCCTCCTTTATCCGGGCTTGAGACCGGCAATGCAAGGGTGATCCCTTACATGGGCGGACTTAGACGATTATAAACTTTGAAAATGAAAAATTATAAATGCCCCTCTCTCGTTTAAATACTATTATAAACGTAGAAAGACGATCAAAGGATGCTCCCGTAAGAAGAAATGAAAAATGAGATTTGAAAATGTCAAAAGAGGAAGAGGACAACCATAAAAGTGTTGGAAATAAACTATAAAGAATGATCTAGTTTATATTGAGTTAACTGCTAGCATGACGCATGATAGGGCTTTGTAGAAACAAAGAATCTATGTACCCAACCCCATTTAGTATGGGAAAAGGCTTAGTTGTTTGTTTGTTTGTGGATCATAACAACGATATCCTTTCTGGAATGGGGACTATCCAATAAATACATACTTAATAGATCTGGGATCGAGTTTATCTCTGATATGAGAGTGAATATGCACATAGCAAACACATCCAAATACCCTAGGTTGAACATGAAAGGCTTTGTTAGTAGGATGAAGCATCATAAATGGAGATTTATCATCTAAGATAGTAGATGGGGCTCTATTATTCCCATCTAAGATAGTAGATGGGGCTCTATTAATCAAGTTTACAGCTGTAAGAACTGCTTCATCCATAGACAAAAGTATTACGTGTATATACAAACTGACATCCTTCAATTTTGTGAAATATACAACTTTGAAAAGGTTATAGTTCACTTTGTGACCATAGACGAAAGTATTACGTCTGTTTGACTCTTGAACTAAACATGTTTTGAAATTAGCAAATCTGTTGACATGGAAAATCTTGCTAGTTTTCCACTTCTGTAGATTATGCAAGACTGACTGTAGAAAGCGTGGTAGACCATACCATATCTGGTATTTTGCTAACACAAAATTGATGCCTTACAGTTGAGGGGAACATTAATATTTCTCTTATGATGGTCACTTATAAAAGATTTCAATCTTTACCATTTATTCAGGTTGAAGATAGAGAATTTCTTCTTCGCATGTCATACATGGAGATCTATAATGAAGAGATCAATGATTTGTTGGTTCCAGAGCATCGCAGGCTTCAAATTCATGAGAGTCTTGAGGTAATATATAATCGACACAATTGTTAATCATGATTCTTTTTAGGTATACCGTATTATAAGTGATATGTAATGCCATTTGGGCTTATTTTATCTATTTTCATTTTGAAGCGTGGGATATTTGTTGCGGGTTTGAGAGAGGAAATTGTTGTTTCACCTGAGCAAGTTCTGGAGTTCATGGAGTTTGGCGAGTGTATGATAGTTTTCGTCTGTTACTTTCTTTAATAATGTTCTTATATATTTCTAAATGTGTTACTAGAAGATTCTCTATGACTTGCAGCTCATCGTCATATTGGACAAACTAATATGAATGTGTACAGTAGCCGGTCACACACCATATTTCGGATGGTGAGTTTGTCATTGATGAGATTTTCTATATGTAATAAAAAATCTAAAGATTTGTTTTCCTTATCCCCATCCAGATAATTGAGAGTCGAGAGAGAAATGATGATGGTGACTCAGGAAGTTATTGTGATGCTGTTCGTGTGTCTGTTCTTGTATGTTAGGAATTCACTTCCCTTTTTCCGTTCCATCTCCCATCATCAGTCATTTCTCTCTGATTGGAGCTTATTTTGTTAGAACTTGGTCGACTTAGCTGGCTCAGAGCGTGTAGCTAAGACAGGTGCAGAAGGTGTTCGCTTGAAAGAGGGTTCTCACATTAATAAAAGTCTTATGACCCTCGGAACAGTGATTAATAAGTTGAGTGAGGGAGCAGAATCAATTGGGTAAGTTATTTTCATCAAGATTTCTTATTTTGGTCTCTTAATCATCATATCTAAATTAATACAACTGCACCTCAGTGGACATGTCCCTTATCGGGACAGCAAGCTCACCCGCATTCTACAACCAGCTTTGGGTGGAAACTCAAATACTGCTATTATTTGCAATATCACACTTGCTCAGGTATGTTCTTATTTTGGTCTGTTCCAATAAGGTGATTTTGTTTTACATATTCTTTACTCTAAATGAATATTATCAAACCAATGACTTTCATTATTCGATTTGGTCGATTTTGAATTTCAGGTATATAATGCAATCTTTAAAACCATTTTTTTAGATTATCAGTATACATGCATGGTTGTGCATCCTACCGTTAAATTCTGGACTTGCTTTTTTATGCCCTTACCTGCATCCGGCACCCATAAAGGTTCCCATGTGGCATGACATTGGACTGCTTATTCATAATCACTGGGTTCACAACTTTAGCTATCAAATCTAGTATGATCTACCAAGGGGATAGACGCTAGTTTATCCTTTTAATTTCTGCATTGTTTCACATGGTAGATTCACACTGATGAGACAAAGAGCAGTCTCCAATTTGCAAGTAGGGCACTACGTGTGACAAACTGTGCACAAGTGAATGAGGTTTGTTTCAGCTACCCAACAATATTTTCTCTTCGTTCAGCGTTTCTTTTCGTTACTCCAGTAAATTGTCCCTGTGGAATCAGAACCTACTTGACTCCTGCAGTCCGCCTTTCAGTTTTCACCATGAAATTTATTGCATGTTTGCAACAGATTCTAACAGATGCTGCTTTGCTTAAGCGTCAAAAGAAGGAGATTGAGGAACTTCGAGCAAAACTAATGGTTGCTTCTACTTCACTGCATTTTTTCAGTGTTTCTAGTATAGGTGAATGATTCATGATTGCAGAAAACTTTGCGGTTACTTTTTAGGATTCACACTCTGAGCACTTGGAAGAGGAGATATTGAGCTTGAGAAACACATTATTACAGGTAAAAAAATAGGGTATTTGGTTGCTTTCTATTTTAGATCGGGTTCATGGTGATCTTTTTCCTCATCATTCAAAATCCTTCCATGCGAAGAGTGAACTTGAACGGGAGAGAATTGCTATGGAATTACAAGCAGAAAAGAAAGCTCAAGCACAACGTGACCAGAGATTACAGGAACAGGCTCAGAAGATAGCAAACTTGAGTTCCATGGTATTATACACTGCCAAGGATGTGAGGGAAAAAAATCCCAAGAAGGTATTTACTTATTGTGGATCTTTGTTATGCTTATAACTTAAGTTTTGAGTTATTAGTTGTTACTCTCAACTATGATTTAAGTTGTCTTCAAACATTTAAAGAGCACACCTATGAAAACATGCATCTTTCCACACGCCATGCAAGCAACAAAGGGATGTGAATGCCCCAGATGCATAAGTCGATTCACACAGACTGGCACAATTCAGACAACAGCATGTACTTACTCAATAGAGTCTAGAATGAGTGAGTTATGACTAAATTCTGCTAGACATACTTGTGTTGTCTGGATGGTCAATGGGGTTATATTTGTGCACATTTTTGGATATGTGAACATCATTATTAGTTCTAATCAAGTTGTGGGAGACAGCCATTTTCAATAAATTTACCATGTTCATATAGGTGTAGGTTGGGGTACACGTGGCTGTTCAATAAGGTCGTCAGATATAACCTTATCCAAACACGATCTTGGCGTTACAAAATCTTGATCTTGGTAATACAATTCAGCCAAGAAAAGGTTGTTGCTAATCATATAACTGTGTTTCAGAAAGTAGCTATCTTTCTTAAGCTAGAAAATTTGCTTAGCCACCTATAGATTATTCAGGAAGTTTGAAGAATTGGTTAAAAGTAGGTCTTAACTAGACATTGTCCTTGGTTGAAAGCATCTGACATGATATACTCTGATTTCCTTTAGGAGGATTGCATGTGGATGACTTATCTGGTGTCTATCATTGATCTGACATAATGAAGTTATTGTAACATGAAGCTATAAACCAGCAATGACATTATCATTATAATGTGGAGTCATATGAAACATAAGCTATGATCATCATATGAGGACACACATTTTAAAAATATTGACCAACAATAAAGTTAGAAATACTTGTGAATCACGTAGATGCTTCTAGCAACTTGAAGTGTTGGTGTCGGCATGACTAGATACTGACATTGATACTGGCATGTGGTCACTTGGCTGTCACATGTTAATTTTTAAATCAGAAGTGCCTGAAAAAGACGGACATGAATGTCCCATTCAAACATCAGTGTCAAACTTTTCAACAACAGGTGACAAGGGTATCCTGACTTCGGGACATGGTTGATCATGGACACATGTGTCCCAGCTTAGCAACACAGTTTACATGGTGTCCCAACTTATGCACATTTTGTCTATATTCTGGTCACTTGTTTCCAACAATCAGGCACTGAAGTCCAACCTAAGGACCAGGTATCATAGTATAGATACTTGCTATTTGTCTGAAGGTCAGTGGATTTAAATACTTCAAAGTTTATAGCTACACTTGATCATGAAGATTTCGAGGATCTCTCTTTGTGTAATTAATACTTCGTGTTGTGTCTGCACTGTTCAAGTAACATAATGCACAATGGATGCAAAAAAGCTTCCAACCAGTCAATGTCTTTGATCGACCATATCTGACATGTTGTGCACTAAGTTTACACCATGTCAGTAATGCTACAAAGCAAGCAAGCATGAATCAACAATGGCATTCTTATTGTACAACAAAACATGTATAAAATGAAATACGTAAGCGATGAACAGGTGTGCAGAAGACAATTTAGAACTTCATGCCAAGAATAATTTGTGAATGCTGTATACATCAAAAAGAAGTTAGAACAGATTTGCGTCCCATTAAGATATAAATAAAAATACAAAACATGCTTCTGGTCGAGTTTTGTGATCTCCACAGTTTGTGGTACTACGGTCATGTGATTTGTCTGCTTCTAGCTTGTCATCTTGATCAACACTTAAGCTTCTGGATTCTTTCTATCTTTGATTGCAAAACATTTTACTTGCTATCCTAGAGCACACAATTGTTTATGGATACTTTTTCCATGACAAAAGTTTCTTATGATTGGTTCAGAGCAGGAGGAGGGAGACCTGGTGCCCTGGTGGTCCCTCTGCAAAGCCTTTGGAAGAAGAAACAGTTGTTAACGCTGTCAATGTATGTATCGCTACTGGTCATTTGCCTGCAAACTGGCTTACCCAGTCTCTTGTCATCACTCACTATTTCATGTATATCATTTAACAATTTTTTGACAAGCATTGACATTTTCAAATAAGTTTTTACATATTTTGCATAAAGAACAAATGTTATGCCATCAAAAGATGGTCTACCTGATATGACTTCCAAGTGCATGTAGTAACTTGGAATAAAAGGTGAAGGAGAAAAAAGAAACTGAGACAGCAGATTCATGGAATATGCAAAAAGAACCACAATTCTCTGGAGGTTTGTTTGAGATCACGGAATTAAACTTGGTTGTTTACGTACCGTGATTACTAGAAACATGGGGCCATGTGCAGAAGCATTTTTTGTCAAATAATGTTCTTCTGAGGGGAAAGAATCCATTTGAGGGAGCCCCACTTTTCTATTTTGAGGAATAATTTCATCTTGACCATATATATGCTCACATTGCTCAATCTGTGAGTTTTTCAGATATTTGCTTTATCAGCTACGCCATCACACCTTTGTGCTTGGTAGAAAAGTCAAGAAGTTTGAGACTTTGGGTGAAAGTGTATCCTCATTCACTTTTTTTATGTGCCTACCATTTTATATCTTCCTATGCTTGTTGTACTATTAGCATTTTATGTTCATGTTATGTCTGCTGAATGTGGGGAAGTGTTAATTAAAGAAGGTTGAGATAAGTATCTCTTAGCCAACAGCTTATAAATAACCAATTTTCATTTATGCCAAGATGATATGCTATTGAAATTCACTTATTAAAACACCTGAAGGAACACTTTAGGGCTAACAGGAATAACCTTCACATGGTACTGATCAATTAGCAAGTATATCACATGGAACCTTGGAGATAAAAAGAGTACCTTGTATGTGTATCAACCTTGTAAAGGACATATACGATGAAGAACAACCTGTGTTAGAATTCATGAGGGATAGTTGATTTCTTTGAAAGATTCGACCAAGAGTTAACATTAAGCCTACGTCTTTCACTTTTGCTATGAATAATAAATGAAAGAATATCCAAGATGAAATATCTTGCATGTTATTCGCAGCCGATGTTCTGTTGGTAGGAGTTAAAGAAGAACTTGCAGCCTAGAGAGAAACCTTTTTGAATGAAGAGTTTCGATTGAGTAGAGCCAAAGCCTAGTATATGGGATGCACGTTCAATAATTTGACAAACACAAATGATGTGAAAAAGAAGTTGGTAGACCTGGGATTCATGAAAATTTATTTTATTTGTAAGTACTCAGGCAGTCAGGCTCGATTTGGCGACAAGATAAGAAGATTGACGAAGACTAAGAAGGTAGAATTAGTGCTCGTTAAACAAAATGAAGATGCACATTTATAGAGCACCAATAAGTGTAAAGAATAACTCTTGAACTTATGCCAAATCACAAACCAAGAATCACCAAGAGATCAATATGCCAAATACACGAAACACTTGTGTTCAAACACACAAACCAACTCAAAGGAAGAACCAACAAATCAAACAAATAACCAAGATGGTTCCTCAAAAAAATCCATCTCCCTTCGGTTTTGATTTTCTATGTATTAAAGTGGATCTAATATTTTAAATTCCTCTTTGAACCCCCACATAAATAAGAAGAAATATTGATTATCTAAATATTCTTGAAATTCATTCATTTTTTATAGTTTTTTAAATTTGTCAAAACTTCAAAGTTGATTCCACAACTTGAAAAATTCATTGTGGTAATCTCTAATACTCAAGTTGCCTTGCTTGAGCATTATAATCTTTTCCATTAAATTGATTTGGAAAACAAAATCATCTTATAAATGGATTTTTTTTAAATATTCCCAAGTTTTAAAAGCATTTTGATTTTTGAAAGAGATATTGATTCTATTTTTAAGTTTTTCATCTATATTTTGGCAAATGATCAAAGTGATCTTTGCGTTCATTTTTTCTCACATTTTAAAATCTTGTTTATATTCTTTTGGGCTTTGATGATTTCATCCTCATCAAGCCCATCAAGAAGCAAATTAGGTTCTTGAATAGAACCATCAAGGTCTTTCTTTTTTGCTCTAAAATGTTCCATAAGACGTCTCAAAAGGTGAATCGCTTCAATAGTAGATCTACCAGGCATAAATCCAAATTGGTTCTCTGTTGTACTTGATACTTGTCTTAACCTACGTTCGATAATTCTTTCCCACAATTTCATAGTATGTCTCATTAACTTGATACCTCGATAATTCGCACAATTTTTAATGTCTCCCTTGTTCTTATATATGGGTATAAGTGTACTTGCTCTCCATTCCTCGGGCATCTTTTGGTTTTTCCATATTTCATTAAATAGTCTTGTGAGCCAAGTGATTCCTTTTTCTCCTAGTATTTTCCAAACTTCTATAGGAATATTATCTGGTCCTACCGATTTACCACCGTTCATATGTTTAAGAGCCTCTTTGACTTCATTTTTTTGAATACGTCGGTAGAAATTGTGGTTTATATACTTTTCTGACTTGGCTAAATCTCCTAAACTAATACTAACATTTTTATTTTCATTAAAAAGATTATAAAAATAGTTTTTCCATCTATTTCTTATATCATCATTTGCCACTAGAATTTTTTCATCTTCGTCTTTTATGCATCTAACATAATTAAGATCTTTAGTTTTCTTATCTCTAGCCCTAGCTATCCTAAAAATATCTCTTTCACCCTCTTTTGAGTTGAGTTTTTTATATAAGTCCTCCCAAATCTTAGCTTTTGCTTCACTAACGGCCTTTTTTGCTTCCTTCTTTGCTTTCTTATAAGCTTCTAAAGTTTCACTAGTTTTCTTAGCATAATATAATTTGTAACATGCCCTTTTTGCCTTGATTTTATTTTGTACTACTTCACTCCACCACCAAGCTTCTTTTTGTGCCGGTACACCTCCCTTAGATACCCCTAACACATCTTTCGCCACTTTCCTAATATGTATAGCCATATTGTTCCACATATCACAGGGTGTACCAACATAATTCCAAACATCTCCTCGAAGGACTTTCTGTTTAAATATATCTTCTTTCTCGCTTTTGGGGTTCCACCATTTAGTCCGAATAGCTCGATGCACTCTTTTCTTCTTTGTCCATTTTTTTATTTGTAAATCCATAACTAAAAGTCGATGTTGGGTGGTTAAGCTTTCTCCTGGAATTACCTTACAATTTTTACAACACGCTCTATCTTTTTTTGTACAAATAAAGTAATCAATTTGTGTTTGTGATAAGCCACTCTTATAAGTAATTAAATGTTCATCTCGTTTTTTGAAGATTGTATTGACTATAAAGAGATCAAATGACATAGCAAAATTTAAAATCTCCCTACCTTCCTCGTTTATATCCCCATAACCAAAGTTTCCATGAATCCCTTGATATCCTAATGCCTCTTTACCGACATGTCCATTTAAATCTCCTCCTAAACAAATCATCTCCCTTTGTGGAATCTTTTGAAACACCTTATCCAACTCTTCCCAAAAAACTGTCTTTATACTATCTTCTAGTCCTACTTGGGGTGCGTAAGCACAAACTATATTCAAAACCTCTGCTCCTAACACTAATTTCAATGTCATGATTCGGTCACCATATCGTTGTATGTCTACTACACTCTCCTTTAAATCTTTATTTATGATAATACCAACTCCGTTTCGGGCCTTTTCTTTACCTGAGTACCATAATTTAAAACCTGTATCCTCTATCTCCTTTGCTTTTTCTCCAACTCATTTTGTCTCTTGTAAACATAGAATATGAATCTTTCTCCGAATCATAGTATCTACCACCTCCATTAGCTTACCCGATAATGTTCCGATATTCCAAGAACCAATACAAATCTTATTATCTAGGACTAGCTTCCTTACCCCCCGCATCCGTCCATAATCAAAATGCGGAGACCCTCTCTGAAAATTTTTCACTACATTCGGGCAAACAACAAAATACTTTATTTTTGCTTTCCAAGTTCAAAAAGAAACAAGTTTTTAAGAGTTATCTTATCCTTAGAATAATCAAAACAAGGCACGATTTTTTCAAAATTGTTTCAAGTCAGCTTGTTTCTCAATGTCGTCGTGTCTGATGATTTGCTTTCGAGTAGGCTCAGATACCATGTAAAGAATAACTTTTAACTTACTTGAAGAGTCTACGCCAAATCACAAATCAAGATTCGCCAAGAGATCAATACACCAAACACTTGGTGTTCAAACACAAACCAAATCAAAGGAAGAATCAATAAATCAATCAAATAACCAAGATGATTATTCAAAACAAGGATGATTTATTAAGGTAGGAGGCTTTATTTATAGAGCAAGAAGAGTTATTTACAGCAATAAGAGAGAGAGAGAGGAGAGTCATTGGGGGATCCCCCAACATCCCCTTGGCCCGGCCCTAGGTCCCGGGCTAGAGCGACTAAGACCAATGGGCCCTAGGGACCCATTCCCTATTACACTTTAACATTTAGATGAGTACTGCCGTGTCAAGCAAATTGCAGCCTCATAAAGAAGATTTAGTCATCAAAATGAAGATGTTCAATGACTGGATTGTTGATGAGGCTATCAGAAAAAGAAGTTGCTAGGAAATATCAGAGACATTCTTAAGGTGGTTTAGGCATTTGGAAGGGAGGCAAGAGATGCGGCGAACTACATGTGGTGAACACATTTAAGATTGTTAAGAGGAATTATTACAAAGTGTTGGAAGGAAACAATAACATGTATTCTTGCTTTTTTGGAGTTCAATGTTGATATTGGCATATCACACAAGATGGAGCACAATGGAGACTGGTAATCCATGCAACGGACCCAACTTAGTGTGTGAGAAGGCTTGGTTTTGGTTATGGTTATTCTTCTGTTTAATATGATCCAATTGTTTTTACTTTCTCTCGAGTAGCCACTGTGATCTTTTAGAATGATTGAATTTCATTCTAATCTTAAGTAGGAATACATTGGTGTTGAATGTTCACATGCAGGAACCCTTTAATACTGAGAAGGGGAGAGATTTGTTCATTCTCCAAGAAGAGCTTGAACAAGAATCTGAAGAGAATGTTGACATGAACCTCTCATGCATGCTTGAAAATAATAAAAGGCGAGAGTCACTGGACATCTGTTGTCTCCCAAATGAGCATGCCATGTTGCATGTTACACATCGGAGAAAAGCCCCTATAGGGGACGTGGACTCACCTGGGGTATGTATCATAACTTCATTACTGTGCTTTCTACTTTCAATCTTGATTTCAATATTTTGATTTAATGGACGCATTTCTATTGTTGCTTGCAGGGAAGCAATGACTTTTTAGAAATGAGGAGAAAATATGAATATTTGCTGATAGATTTTGAAACCATGGTTCTTATCTCATCTGGCTATACTTTCTCTTCCTTTTTCACTTCTATAACTATAATGTAATAGTCAATTGGCCCATACAGAAAGCAGAGAAGGATCTAGAGATCACAAGTTTAAAGAATCAGTTATCAGCAGTAGGTGGTTATAGATGTCGGAGTGGGACAAATCTGACTGAGAGGGAGTTGGAGGCAATTTTAGTGATTAAGCAGTTGCAAGACCAAGTTAGTTCCCACTCCCCTCTCTTTCTCTCTCAATGGTTGCTTTATGTTTTTAGTGGCTTTGAATATTTGCAGATAAGCATATTAGAGAAAGAAAACTCAACCATGCAGGCACACATGGACAGCTTAGTTGACTCAGCTAGAGAACGAAATTTGAATGCAAGCAAGACATGTGATGAGGTATATCTGCCTCTTGTATTTTTCTCGACTGATTCCTCATCAGCCTTCTCATATACTTCAAAAAAAAATTAATACGTTATTTTGGATATCCTAAAAGAAAATACATGTTTGGTCCTTGTAACATCACAGTGCTTCCCTCTGTCCATTTTGTTAATTGCCGTTGAAATTATTTAATGGCACAGAAGCTCCTCTACATGAAAACATCGACTAAACATTTCAAGGTACTTGAGAAAAAATAAAACATGAATAGGATACTTGAGGTCACATATGTGACAAATCATTTACATATTATAAAAACCTAAGATTGCATGTTTTACATTAGGAAATAAGAGAGTTAATTTACATGACAAATATAAATGTATAACTCATATAGGTTAAACTTATCATGACCTTACTGTGACATCCATATGGACCATTGATGATTTCTCTCGAGTTTATTTTGGTGCATGCCCTAAAAAACAACCTTTCTACTTTGTCTCGTAGTCAATGATAATGTTATTTTGCAAGAGAACAAAGAATAGAAAAAAAGCATCAGAGAATTTCTTTGTTAGGGCAACGATGAATAAGTAAAGCCCTTTAAAGGCCGATGTCTCAGATTCTGTCTATATCATCACTGTTGAATAATCAACAACACAATCAAGCTACACAATCTTAATCAAAGTAATCAAGTGGAGAAGAAATTTTGGAGTGAATAGGGCATCAACATTCCCAATTATGCTGTGAGCCTCTTTCCTCTTTATTTCTCCTATCCCTTAATGATCGACAGATCACTAGGGTTATTTAACAAAGTTGTCTAATTACATAAATGACCTAATTGCTCCTGATAAGTGGTACCTATTTAACAATACCTTTAAAAACAGAATTAAAAATAAAGCTGAATAAACTAAATACATGATCCATACACTCTAATACTCTCCCTCAAGTTGGGATGAAGATACTTTGAGTCCCTAACTTGCTAAGGAGTTTTAAAGTCTTCCTTTCTCCAAAGCTTTTGTTAAGAAATTTGCACATTGTTCTTCTAATCATACATATTTCATCTCAATTGTTCCCACCTTTACTGCATCTCTTATAAAATGGCAATATATTTCAATATGCTTAGTTCTCTCATGATATATTGGATTTATCGTTATTTGAATTGTTGCTTAATTGTTACAATAGAATAGGATCGATCCGTTCGTGAGAGTGTAAGCTCCTATAATAGAGATTTTAACCAAATTGCCTCACATACTCCAAGAACCGCCACTCTATAGTTTGCTTCTAGCAGCCTTCTACGGATAACCTGGCCACCACATTATGTTTTTTACTTTTTCGTGAGCCAATGTTGCCTCCCACCATATAGATTAGTAGGAAACTTAGGAACATGTAATACTTTAGGAAGATTGCCTATTGATGTTCCCACGTTCCCTTTTCCTTCAATATGAATACGAGAATCATTTGCAAGCTTTACGTTGCTGCCACTTTTAGTACATTCATAGGAACTAAATATAAAGCATGAATATTTGCAATCATATGATGGGTTGTACCTGAATCAATAATCCAAGAAGTACTAGAAGACACACTAGTGGAGTTCATGGTATTAAAGCATGAGACATGAACTAAGCAAGCTTGCAAGTCTGAGGTAGATTCTTGTCCCTCTCTGGATCTTCCCAAGTCATCTAGTCGCTTTAATATATGCGAATATGGTCTTTGATGTACTCGCATGATATGCTTTATTCTTGAGATATGTTGGTTTTCCAATGAGTTTTCAGCATTATTCCTTAGTGTGTCTTGTCTTCCCATAATGTAAACACTTCAGTTTATCTTTCTCATCGAGACATAGGGATCCACGACCACCAGCAGAGATACCTCCTCTTCCATGATTTGATCCTTGTTGCCCTTGAATTAGAAAGACTTAATTTTCACCTATGAGTACCTCCTCTTTCTCTAAATTTTTCTGATATTGTTCGTGAATAAGTAAGGACTATACTAGGCCCAAGGATGGTAGAGTTTCAGTGCTAAGGATATTAGCTTGTACATTTTCAAAATCACTTGAGGCTCCCCATAATAGATCAAACACTTTCTTAACTCAATGAGAACAATCTCCTTGACCATATATTATAGTTCATCCCATAATCCTTTGAGTTCTGCATAGTACTCATCGATAGTCCGATTTACTTTTCGACATTTTCGGATTTTCGCTTGTATTTCATATTTCTTAGCAATGTTAATTTTCCTAGAATACAATAACTACAACAACTAAGCCTTTCCCCATACTAGATGGGGTCAACTATATGGATTCATTGTTTCCATAGAGTCCTATCATAATTTGTTGAATACATGATAAATAAATATGGCAAAGTTTTACGCTGGTTGTCGGAAGCCTAACGCAACCCTCCTCCTTTATCTGAGCTTGGGACCAGCCATGCAAGGGTGGTCTCTTACATGGGCAGTGATTTTCCTAGAAATAACCCCGCCCATGTAAGGGAGCACCCTTACATTGTCGGTCCCAAGCCCGGATAAAGGAGGAGGATTGTGTTAGGCTTCCGACAACCAACCTAAAACTTCATCAGATTTTTATAACATTGGTTACAAAAATTATGAGCATTGCTTTGGGGCGTCCCTGCCTAGCGACGTGTTGCAGAGCCTGAATGCAGTAATAAGTAAGCAAGGGCCACTACATTTTCACCTTAATGTAGTGAATCAATTGCAGAGAGGGTTCCACATCATAGACGGGTGTCGGTAAAGAAGTTAGTCCCTCCCGCTACATTGTTGCCCTCCGCATTTTGATTATGGACGGATGCGGGGGGTAAGGAAGCTAGTCCTAGATAATAAGATCCGTATTGGTTCTTGGAATATCTGAACATTATCCGGTAAGATAATGGAGGTGATAGATACTATGATTCGGAGAAAGATTCATATTCTATGTTTAGAAGAGACAAAATGAGTTGGAGAAAAAGCAAAGGAGAAAGAGGATACAAGTTTTAAATTATTGTACTCAGGTAAGGAAAATGCTCCAAACAGAGTTGGTATTATCATAAATAAAGATTTAAAGGATAGTGTAGTAGACATACAACGATATGGTGATTGAATCATGACGTTGAAATTAGTGTTAGGAGTAGAGGTTTTGAATATAGTTTATGCTTACGCACTCCAAGTAGGACTAGAAGATAGTATAAAGACAACTTTTTGGGAAGAGTTAGATAAGGTTATTCAAACGATTCCACAAAGGGAGATGATTTGTTTAGGAGGAAACTTAAATGGACATGTCGGTAAAGAGGCATTAGGATATCAAGGGATTCATGAAAACTTTGGTTTTGGGGATATAAATGAGGAAGGTAGGGAGATTTTAAATTTTGCTATGGCATTTGATCTCTTTATAGACAATACAATCTTCAAAAAGCGAGATGAACATTTAATTACTTATAAGAGTGGCTTATCACAAACACAAATTAATTACTTTATTTGTAGAAAAAAAGATGGAGCGTGTTGTAAAGATTGCAAGGTAATTCTAGGAAAAAGCTTAACCACCCAACATCGACTTTTAGTTATGGATTTACAAATAAAAAAATGGACAAAGAAGAAAAGAGTGCATCGAGCTATTCGGACTAAATGGTGGAACCTCAAAAGCGAGAAAGAAGATATATTTAAACAGAAAGTCCTTCAAGGAGATGTTTGGAATTATGTTGGTACATACTGTGATATGTGGAACAATATGGCTATACATATTAGGAAAGTGGCGAAAGATGTGTTAGGCGTATCTAAGGGAGGTGTACCGGCACAAAAAGAAGCTTGGTGGTGGAATGAAGTAGTGCAAAATAAAATCAAGGCAAAGAGGGCATGTTACAAATTACATTCTGCTAAGAAAACTAGTGAAACTTTAGAAGCTTATAAGAAAGCAAAGAAGGAAGCGAAAAATGCCGTGAGTGAAGCAAAAGCTAAAATTTTGAAGGATTTATATAAAAAACTCAACTCAAAAGAGGGTGAAAGAGATATTTTTAGGATAGCTAGGGCTAGGGATAAGAAAACTAAAGATCTTAATTATGTTAGATGCATCAAGGACGAGGATGAAAAAATTCTAGTGGCAAATGTTGATATAATAAATAGATGGAAAAACTATTTTTATAAGCTTTTTAATGAAAATAAAGATGTTAGTATTAGCTTAGGAGAGTTAGCCAAATCAGAAAAGTATATAAACCACAATTTCTACCGACGTATTCAAAAAAATGAAGTCAAAGAGGCTCTTAAACATATGAACGGTGGTAAATCGGTAGGACCAGATAATATTCCTATAGAAGTTTGGAAAATACTAGGAGAAAAAGGAATCACTTGGCTCACAAGACTATTTAATGAAATATGGAAAAACCAAAAGATGCCCGAGGAATGGAGAGCAAGTACACTTATACCCATATATAAGAACAAGGGAGACATTAAAAATTGTGCGAATTATCGAGGTATCAAGTTAATGAGACATACTATGAAATTGTGGGAAAGAATTATCGAACGTAGGTTAAGACAAGTATCAAGTACAACAAAGAACCAATTTGGATTCATGCTAAGTAGATCTACTCTTGAAGCGATTCACCTTTTGAGACGTCTTATGGAACATTTTAGAGCAAAAAAGAAAGACCTTCACATAATATTTATTGATCTAGAAAAAGCTTATGATAGGGTACCGAGGGAGGTTCTTTGGAGAACTTTGGTAAAAGGAGGTATCTCATTGACTTATGTTAACCTTATTAGAGACATGTATGATGGTGCAAAAATATGTGTGAGGACTCATGAAGGAATGACAGACTCCTTTGAAGTTAATATTGGGTTACATCAAGGATCAAATTTAAGTCCATAATTATTTATAATGGTGATTGATGAGTTAACAAAACATATTCAAGATTATGTACCTTGGTGTATGTTATTTGCAGATGACATTGTATTAGTGGAGGAGTCTAAGGAAAAAGTTAATAGAAAATTGGAACTATGGAGAGAAACATTAGAAAGCAAAGTTCTTTGACTTAGTAGAACAAAGACAGAATATATGGAATGTAAGTTTGATTATTTGGTTACTTCAAAGGACATAGAAATTAAAATTGACACACATTGCATCCTCCAAAATGAAAGTTTTAAATACCTAGGGTCAATTTTTCAGAGTGATGGAAGAATTGATGGAGATCTTATGCATATAATTAATGCTGGTTGGTTAAAATTATGAGGAGCATCAGGTATTCTTTGTGATAAGAAGATACCATTAAAGTTAAAAGGTAAATATTATAGAGCAGCAATTAGGCCTGCCATGTTTTATGGTTCTGAGTGTTGGGCAGTTAATCATTAACATGTACAAAAGATGTCTTTAACAGAAATGAAGATGTTGAGATGGATGAGTGGTCATACAAGAAAAGACCGTATACATAATGAGGTTATTAGAAACAAATTAGGAGTGGCACCAATAGAGGATAAAACAAGAGAATATCGTTTAAGATGGTTTGGACATATAGAAAGAAGATCAAAAGAAGAACCTTTAAGAAGGTATGAAAAACTAAATTTGGAAAGTATGAAAAGAGGTAGTGGACGACCACAAAAGTGTTGGAAAGAAACAATAAAGAATGATCTAGCTTATTGTGAGTTAACTGCTAACATAAGACATGACAGGGATCTATGGAAACAAATAATCCATGTAGTCGACCCCGTCTAGTATGAGAAAAGGCTTAGTTGTTGTTGTTGTACACATCTTTAATGGTTGTCTAAATTTCATATGTCGTATTCATGTACATGAAGGTACTTCCAATACTAGGTACCATAGAGTTGATCATCCATGAAACTATGATAGCATTCTCTCTTCTCCAATTTGGATAGGTTGGATCTAACGAGTGGGATTGGGAAATTTCTTGAGTGATGAGTTCTTATTTTTTCTTAGCAATCAAGGCAAATTTGATTTTCCTAGGCTAGGCCTTATAATTCTTTCCATCAAACTTGATTGTAGTGATTTGAATTGCATCTATCTTATTTTTTTCTTCAATGCTTTATGTAAAATCATTGAAATACTCACCTTTTTAAACCATCTACTTGCCTTGGGATTCACACTGACTTTCTTGAGATGTGTGTCATGTGTCAATCTAGCAATGAATGGTGGTGATCTGCTGATTTGTATTTTGGATGTTGACTAGTGGTAGATTTTCTAATTTATACTCAAACCCTAATATACAAATTTCTTTTTTTTGGAATGTGTGCACTCCCACGGCCTAGGAACAATGATGAGGCTCTAATACCATATTTAATAATGAACAACGCAATCAAGCTATACAATCTTAATCAAAGTAGTCGAGTGGAAAAGAAATTTGGAGTGAATAGAGCATTGGCAGTCCCAATTCTACTGCCAACTGTTGGAGATCAAGCTCATATTTATGTTTCCACATGCTTTACGTTTTCTGTATTTGGATTCATGTTCTTATTGTAGTTTGGGTCTCAATGGGGAATTTATTCCATTGTGAGTCGGGTAGGATTAGTATTACTAATCAAGGGTGTTTTAGTCTTTCAAGTTAGAAGTCAATGTATATAAAACCCTAAGTGTGTCATTAGGTTAGATATGTTTTTTGAATAAGAAGAAAGAGAGGTTGCGGCAACCATATGGACGCCGATCTCCAGTTCAGAATTTTGATGCTTCTCAAGATAAAAACGACATGGTATCAGAGTCTATCAGTGAAGATCTTGGCATGTTGATTCTCCAAATATGTTAATCAACATTAGGTGAGTCGTGGAAGACAAAATCTCACCTGGCTTCACAGGACTGTGGCGTGGAAAACAGAATTTGCCTGGTAACGTATCTCTGAATGGCATCAACCGGATCTATCGCTTAGAAGAATCCATTAGCGCGAACCAGTTATGACAAGGTTCCATAAGGCATAAACAATGAAAGCTTTTCAATAAAGGCTTGGTCTTTATTTTGAACTTGCTTCAGTACATCAATTTGTTACCAATGAAGAAAAAAGCTTCTGAACGTCATGGTGGATCTAAACTGTTACTGCATTTGACTTTTCATATATAGTCGCTTGAAAGAATTTTTGGACCACCAAATGCTCCAA
Organism: Brasenia schreberi; assembly: GCA_036023115.1. Taxonomy (NCBI): domain Eukaryota; kingdom Viridiplantae; phylum Streptophyta; class Magnoliopsida; order Nymphaeales; family Cabombaceae; genus Brasenia; species Brasenia schreberi. The sequence goes on from JAYKKT010000090.1 coordinate 38,771,945, forward strand.
ATATCCTTATCTTTTGATTTCTTTACATAGAACTATGATGCTACAGTTGCTACTCAAACATTGCAGTGATGGTGTTTGATGTTGTCCCTAAGAATGTAATACTTTATTTTATCTTGATTTTGTTGTGCTGGGTTTTGTTGTGTCTGTTTATTGATGAAATCCTTTTAGAAGCTTCTTAAATACCCCATTTTGGTGAATTGTTGAAATTTGTTTTTTTTATCTAGGTTGGAATTGAAAACGTGACTTTCTTCTCTGTTTGCTGTGTACTTCACTAACTTGCTTCCTCATTTTTATTTCACTTTAGCTTTGCCAAGAACTCATTGATGCACGTGAAGAGACACGAATTGCCCGTGAGCATTTGACATCTGTAACAACGGCCGGAGAAATGGAGGTATTGGTTTGTACCATAGTTGAGCTCCATAAGTTGCTGAACGTTGGTACTTTCTGGAAATTCATTTAATGGAATGATTCGTTGAATCCCATTGACTACTTATTGTCACAGTGATGCTGACTGAACGGATTAATGTTTTCAGATGGTTAAGATGGGAAACCAGGATGACCTTTTGATGGAACTGGAAGACATAGCTTCAGAACTACAATGTCTAGGAGTTTCATTCGATTCGATGTTCCTCTTGCTTAGTGATGTCTTTTGCAGTTTCAAAGGCCTACTTGGTATTTTGCCGGTAACTATCTCCACCGAGAATGCATTCCACAGTTCTGCATTCCTTGTTTTCTATCTTTTAAAGTTTGCTTTGAACGTTTCATTTCTTTAACATCTGTGAAGGTCTATGTTGAAAAAGCGTAGAAATGGTACAATTTAATAGTGAACCATTGTTTCTACTGATAATTCTAGCCTGTGAAATTTAAAATGTCGTTTATGGGTTTCTCATACCATATCAAAGTGTATCAAAGTGTATCCTAGATACATGCCATATCATAAGATGCCCACACACCACCCCCCCACCCCCACCCCCCCACCCCTCTCCAATTCTCCTTGTCAGATTTCAGAAGTAAATAACCATCCTTTTCCTCAAGGCCAAGGAGGATCATTCTGTCTACACCTTGGCATCCAAACCTATTCTTTTAGCTATTTTTTCATTGCATCAAGAAATTGGAAGGTGTATGTACTTATTTCTATGTCTATCTTTAGGATTCAGTGAGCTGGATATTTTACCAAATATTTTTCAATTGAACCCCATGGGTACCCACAGATGGAGACATGTACATCTCACATGGTTGCACATAGACATACTCGTGAACAAAAACTTGGACTAAGCTCATGAAGTTTGTGAGTCTTATTAATGGAGCCTTGGTAGCGTTTTGAGGGATCTTGATACTAAGCTTTTGTTGCGTTTTACAGAAGTGGGGTTACTTTGGCCGTTAGATAAGCCTTAACACCAATCGTAAGTAGCCATTAAACTATTTCATGTGTATTTGCATGGTCAGATCTCTTTGTGGTGACTCTTCTTTTACAAGAAAAATGATTGAGGAGTGTAGACACCCAAAATTTTCTTTTAAAATTCTTACCTTTTTAGGAAAGTGGCCATTTTAGCAATTTTGGGGTTTTTGAAGGAAAAAGGCACTAAACGAGTTTGTTTTGGTACCAAAATTTTATGAAAGCTTTAAAATGATGAAAGAATGCTTTCCGTTCTGAAAATTTCGAATTTTGACAAAATTGGGAAAAATGACGATTTTGCCCCCGGCATGGAAAAGCTGGATTTCGTTTTCTTAAAAGATTTATGACAAAAAGTATGTTGAAAGCTTGCCCTTTGAAAAGATACAGGTATCAAAAAGACAAGTTGACACCTGAAAAGGACAGTGGATGCCCAGAAAGGGAAAACGGGCATTAAAAAGGGAAAGTGAGCTTCCTAGAAAGAAAAGCTCACATTTAGAAAGAAATCAATTTCTAGAGGGTAAGGTCGGTATTATCAAAAGAAAGGAAAGGTAGAAGCAAGAAGGAAAGCCTCCGAAAACGAAGGTTTGGTATCAAACGCCTTTCGTAACGTGTCTACATTATGTTTGGGTATCAAGGTAATTAGTATTGATATACATCAATTTGCATCGTCATTTTTTACTGGTATGCTATTGATATGTTATGATAAGAGCAATTTTAATATCCCAACACTCGTGGAAAGGATTGAATGGGCATGATAGTTGATTTTCAAAAACGTAACATGGGCCTTACTTAACAATTTCATAATAGGTAGGCTTGAACATAATCACTTTCACAGCAGATGCGCAGATAATGGGGGATTGTTTGAATGCTCTTATACGTGTAATATTAAGAGATTCAGTTGAAATCATCATGTGAAATCATCAGCTCCTTAGAAGTGGTTATCAATAGTGTTTTGCTTATGTTACGTGTTCAGTTTCATCATGCTGAATTTCCAAATTGGCCAAAAATGTTTTCACCAAAACCAAAACGAATTTCAAAGAGCTACTATGCTGCGGCTCCACCTTGGTACGTGCAATGGCTGTGACAACGACAAAGAGAAGCACAGTACCAAATGCATTTGGCCGAGATGAAAGCAGTTAAAGCAGGGATTCCAGTAGTTTCTGTAAACCATGGGAATGCTGAAGATGGTGGAGGTGCTAAAGATATTCACATGGAGAACTTCAGCATTTCTGTTGGTGGACATGTTCTCATAGAGGAAGTTGAGTTTAACTGCTATGAGAAAGATGGAGGAAGCCCTCTCAATCAATCAGATCGTGTTTTTATCAATCCAACAACTTCCCATGCTATTGATGATTTTTTTTGGAGATGGTCTTGTTACAGAGTCAGCTGATAACAGTTTTTAGGCGAACGGGAGTGACCCATTTTCTGTTGTGTCATTTCACACAAATGAAATAACTCGCGAGGAACATGCAAATGACTTATTTTCTGGATTGGCTGTTGATGATAAACAAAGTAATACTAAGGTGAATGAATCAAAGAATGCTAATCAATTGGGATCCTTTGACATTTTGGTGGCAACTTTGTTGATGTCACAAAAGATTCACCCAGCCGTGAAAAAATTTGGGTGATTTAATGGCCGGCCTCTCTATGAAAGACAGTGTTGCAGGGCACCAAGCACATGTCATTGGAGGACCTTTTGCTGAAACAACAACTTTGCGGCTCAACAATTCACAAGGTCTCCTTACTGAAAATTCTAACAAGGAGATTCAGATTCCTCTCGGTGTGCAGGGCTCTCTCTACCAGTGTGCCTGTTAATCATAAGAACTTTGATCAGCAAAACGGCAGTAATGGAAGACTTCTGCAGAGCCGAATCAGAGAAAGTGCAGATGATTGTCCTACCAATAGTGTAGATGTTGATACACATAAGACTGATGCCCTTGATGCTTCATCAGTGAATGGCTCCATTTCTTTTGATGCCCAACAGAATCATCTTCAAGCCGTCATCAGGAAAACGGGATCTTCAGAAAATACTATGGGTCTAGGCGACAATGAGGTTCCTAAAGGTGAAGGAGCAGGTAAGCAGATCGATGGAAGATCAGTCTCTGAGAAGAACTACTTTGAGGGCGATCTATGCCTTCACCATTGAAATGCCTTCTGTCCGTGTCCTACCATAACCTGGAGCAGAGGCATATTGAGTCACCATTTGCCAGATAGACCCTCAACAGCCTTCAACGATTTCCAACTGAATGTTGTCAACAACTTCTAGCCACAACGATTCATCCATATCTGCAATAGATGGATGAAGGCTATGAAGATCACGTTCAAGGATATCCAAGGCAGATGAAATCAAATACAGATAACGTTCAACAAAGGATTATGCCTATCAAATGGAGATCACGTTCCAGATAAGATGAAACCAATTCATATAAGATTTTATCAACACAATCAAAACCGAACTCATCCAAATCCTAACTAACAGGCTTATCCAAATCACAGCCAGAGCCTATAAAAAGGCTCCCCCAGGTGCTGCAGAGGGCATCAACCAGCGAGCATCAACAGAAAACGATCAACCAAGATACAGCCACATTCAGTCCGAAAATACAGAGAAATAGAGAGAGAAAAAATGAGAGAAAGGAGGGGAAGAAGAAGAAAAAGGGTAGGTCGGATTGGTTCCGACGTCCGACGATCATCCGACGAAGCTCTTCTACGTTCCCTCTCACTCACACAGGTTCGAATCCATGCACAAATTTGTTTTAATTCATGAGAATCTGAAAAAGCACAGATTCTGGAAATTTGTATATGAATCAAGGCCTCGAGCTCATGTTCTTCATTTATATCGATACAAACACACATGATTCCTTCATGAACGAAATTAAAATCCATGTTTAGATGATTCCCATGCATCATTAGGACTGATACAGGTTGAATTTCGTTTTAGAATCACGTTAGGAACATTCTGAAATTTTCTGTAAAACTGGTTTCTGAAACTGTCTGTGCACACACGTCTGATCACGGAATTTTTATAGACAAACGGATAAGCCAATTGCTTCGAGATTTTGCATGAATAATCTAGACATATCAGACTTTATCAGATAAAAGTTTGAGGAATTTTTATAAACTATTGCCTAGTCAATTAGCTCCGTGAAGTTTATACAAAATCCGTTTTACAGAAACAGAACGTTCAGTAACATACCTCTGTTCTTTTGCCTATATCTCTGCAACCACTGAATGAAATTGGATGAAATTTGATTCTTTGGAAACCTAACATCCGTATCTTTCTAACACAACAAATTTTATCGAAATTAAGTGTTGAGATATGGCTGTTTTTCTGAGCTTCTGATTCACAGAAACAGGACTGTTCCAAATTTTATAACAGTTTCTGATTTTGTATTTAATTCTCAGAAAATAAAGAACTAAATTATAAAATAAAAATATATTCTGATTCTACACACACGTGTCTCTATTCTGTAAAAGTTTTAGAATTTTTGGAGAATCAGAAGTATTTTTAAAAAAATTTGGAGAACAGGTCTTTGGAACTGAACAAATTTTGTAACTTTCAGAATTTGAAAATTTTCAGAAATCAAGAACTTAAACACAAATCTGAAATTTTGGAAAATCTGGTTTTTCCTTTCTCGAATTAACGGATTCAAACAAATTTCAAGCGTCTAGGCTGACCCTTGAGCGCCGGTTCAAGAAGGACTAAGTCAAAAAGATCTCACTTGTCCACAATCGTTCTTAGAAGTCAGAAAATCAGAATTTGTTAGTTTTGATAAACTAACTGGCACGCTCGCGCAACCCGACGTAGTTCGTGGGTTTGATTTCGAATCCCACGATTTGAAATAAAATCACGTCTACAAGGAGGAGTGCCTAGAACCTTTTGCAGTTTTGGCAAATTTACAACTTTAAATGCCATGGCATACTTCATTAAAGCTGTCTTGTCTGGGTCAGCTGAACTAGCCAAGTTATCCTTGTTCATTATAGCCTCATGTGTATCCTGTCGGAGTCAAACTGGCTAATCTCAGTTTGTTGGTGCTTGCTAGCTCATAAATTTTGCAACTTGTCACCATGACACCATTCTTTGCACGTCATTGCTCATAAATTTTGCAACATATACAACACACATCTGATGATGTACTAAAAATATGTAAAATGCAGCTAAGCTGTGTGAGTTGAGCTTAGCTGGGGTAAACACAAGCTAAGCGGTAGCTAGTAAAATTTGGTAACTTCTGATGAAGGAGCTGAGATTAACTGAGGCTGGTTGTTGTCATCTCGTCAAACAAGATGAGTTGAGCTTAGCTGGGATAAACACAAGCTAAGTGGTAGCTAGTAAAATTTGGTAAATTCTGATGAAGGAGCTGAGATTAACTGAGGCTGGTTATTGTGATCTCGTCAAACAAGATGAGTTTAGCTTAGCTGGGGTAAACACAAGCTAAGTGGTAGCTAGTAAAATTTGGTAAGTTCTGATGAAGGAGCTGAGATTAACTGAGGCTGGTTATCGTCATCTCGTCAAACAAGATGAGTTGAGTCACAGCTCATCTTGTTTGGTTCATGAGAGGAACTGAGGTGAGACTTTTAGGAGCTAAAAAACTGGCCAGTTCATCTTGGTTTATAGCCTTTACTATCTGCATCCGTGGCTAGCATTTGACTCATCCGGTGGGGGAAATTCGTGCTATGTTTTCTTGTCAATCGTGGACTGTAGTTGGATTTTTCATTTCCCAGTTTTCTTTATAAACACTCCATTCGTAGGTGATGAGCGATTGTGAGCTTCAATAATGTAATTTGCAAGTTGTGATCTGTTTCTGCAACCGCCTTTGTCTCAGTGGACCATATGTGAATATTGAATACGATGCCTTTGGTTGGAGATTATCTAAAACTCATTCACTGGGACACAAGGCCTCTAGATCAATTGCTTGAAAGCAGTGGAGTATATTCAGTATGTCTGAATGAAGAATATGAAGTAAAAACAACACTCTAAGTTTTTCTTTTTAAAATTTGTCCTTTGAATTGATTTTTCCCCTCACCTTGAACTTTCATTCTTGATGGTACATTCAGTTTAATCGACTCTGTTTCATTTGCAGCAAGCGTTTTTCTTGAGCCAATCTTATACGAGTGTTTTTTTTCTCATGTCATTCATACAGAAGTATCGGTTGATGATGCATGAAAATGTGATGAACCTAAAGTTCAAGCATGAGAAGGCAAGCCAATCACTTGCAATGCAAATTGAAGAAAAAGAGAAGGACAAGGTGAGACTTATTATTGATCATCTCTTTATGAGATTTTTTCTTTCAAAAAAACGGGAACTTAAGATGCTCTGGGATGGTGAAGATGAGGGAATGTTTAAAATACCTGGACTTTTCCTTTCTGTGTTCTTTATATGGAAATCGGAGGCTGGGGAAACATAACATTGGCACATACTGATGAAAATTTAACTCCACGATGAATTGAACAAAAAGTTGCCAACTTGGACTATTTTTTAAGTACCAATTGAAGTATTTGGAAATGAAAGAAAGAAATTGAGGAACAAGTGCTCCTTGTCACAAAGGAGAGTGGGGAACCTCAGAATTCCCCTAAAAGAATATCATGTAGTCGTGCAGGTAAATCAATTATGTGTTAAATAATCAATGGATAAGTGAAAATATCTCGTGATGTTACTGGTTAGGAATCTGGGTGGATTCATTGTTTTCAGGTGGATATGCAGACATCTCTCTCGTCACCACTGAGGATCCTAAAAAACAGTTTTCACAGTGGATTTGACCATGGGAACACTCTGATGTCATTCGTTATTCATTAGGATATTAATACTTAGAAGTGAGCTATTCACATGAGATCAGGTAATCATGAAAGTTTGACCAATGTATCTTGCAGCTCTTGCTGTCTATTGGTCATAATTGATGGACCCAGTCAGAAGCGAATATGCATGAATAATTTGAAGACCAGATACCAAATTTGTGGAGTGAACATTCTCTTTGTTCTGCCAATCAAATGCTTATTGATTGGATAGATCCCAAATGCATTGTAGATACTTGGATTAGGTGGTCTAATTTTAATTTTGTACGATCTTTCATTTTTATGTTCTTTTATCTGTAAATTTGATTTTTCTGGTGTCAGGAGCTCTGCCATGAGTATGAAGCAAAGATTGCCATATTGATCGGTCAAGTTCATAGCTTACAAAAAGAGATTTCATGTTTATCAATCACTTCATTGGCGAAGGAAAAGGAAACATTAAGGAAGGACCTCGAGAAAACAAGGGATAAACTCAAAGAGACAGAATCCAAGCTCAAAAACTGTATACAGGACAAAGTGAAACTTGAGGTTTGCTTTACTCTGTGTGTAAAGGTGATACGTTGCAGATCTTTTACTTTAAGAAATGTGTCCAGCTGAAGCCTCACATTTGTGCAGTCTGAAAGGGCCAATAATGAACGGGAAATAAAGCATTTGCTTGGTCAACTTAACCTTCTGGAGCGTGACATTTCCAAGCGTGAGTCACTTGCTGGTAAGAGAGACAAGGCTTCAATTGAACAGTCACTGCAGATGAAGAACATGGAGCTGGAAAGGACACATTTTGATCTAAATATTCTCCTGGTATGCTATGCCCCTGTGTGTATGCATGCATATGTGTGTGTTATGTGTGTATGTGCGTGCGTATTGTGGAAAACAGATATGAGAGACCCAGATAGTGGCGTTCTTGTGTAAAAGAAAAGAAAACTGACTTCTAACGTTTCTAGTTGCAAATTGAAAAACAAAGATTTTCAGTTCATTAGAATTCTCGGTCCAGATTTCCATGCAAAAGAAAACAAGGTAATCATACACAAGGTTACGAGTGAAGGCTGTGAATCCTCTATAACTACTTTTCTGCCCGTTCCAAATATGCCTTTGATGTTGCACACATCTTGATGGGGGATATCTCTAATACAACAACAACAACTAAGCCTTTTCCCATACTACACGGGGTCGGCTACATGGATTCTTTGTTTCCACAGAGCCCTATCATGTGTTATGTTAGCAGTTAACTCACAATAAGCTAGATCATTCTTTATTGTTTCTTTCCAACACTTTTGTGGTCGTCCTCTACCTCTTTTAATACTTTCCAAATTTAGTTTTTCATACCTTCTTACAGGTTCTTCTTTTGATCTTCTTTCTATATGTTCAAACCATCTTAAACGATATTTTCTCATTTTATCCTCTATTGGTGCCACTCCTAATTTGTTTCTAATAACCTCATTATGTATACGGTCTTTTCTTGTATGACCACTCATCTATCTCAACATCTTCGTTTCTGTCACATACATCTTTTGTAAATGTTGATGATTAACTGCCCAACACTCGAAACCATAAAACATAGCAGGTCTAATTGTTGCTCTATAATATTTACCTTTTAACTTTAATGGTATCTTCTTATCACAAAGAATACTTGATGCTCCTCTCCATTTAAACCAACCAACATTAATTCTATGCGTAACATCTCCATCAATCCTTCCATCACTCTGAAAAATTGACCCTAGGTATTTAAAACTTTCCTTTTGGGTGATGCAATGTGGGTCAATTTTAATTTCTATGTCCTCTGAAATAACCAAATGATCAAACTTATATTCCATATATTCTGTTTTTGTTCTACTAAGTTGGAAGCCTTTACTTTCTAATGTTTTTCTCCATAGTTCCAATTTTCTATTAACTTTTTCCTTAGACTCCTCCACTTACACAATGTCATCTGCAAATAACATACACCAAGGTACTTCATCTTGAATATGTTTTGTTAACTCATCAATCACCATTAGAAATAAGTATGGACTTAAAGTTGATCCTTGATACAAACAATAACAACTAAGCCTTTTCCCATACTAGACGGGGTCAGCTACATGGATTCTTTGTTTCCACAGATCCCTATCGAGTGCCATGTTGGCAGTTAACTCCCAATAAGCTAGATCATTCTTTATTGTTTCTTTCCAACTCTTTTGTGGTTGTCCTCTATCTCTTTTAATACTTTCCAAATTTAGTTTTTCTAACCTTCTTACCGGTTCTTCTTTTGATCTTCTTTCTATATGTCCAAACAATCTTAAACGATGTTCTCTCATTTTATCTTCTATTGGTGCCACTCCTAATTTGTTTCTAATAACCTCATTATGTATACGGTCTTTTCTTGTATGACCACTCATCCATCTCAACATTTTCATTTCTGTCACAGACATCTTTTGTACATGTTGATGATTAACTGCCCAACACTCAAAACCATAAAACATGATAGGCCTAATTGCTGTTCTATAATATTTACCTTTTAATTTTAATGGTATTTTCTTATCACAAAGAATACCTTATGCTCCTCTCCATTTTAACCAACCAGCATTAATTCTATGTGTAACATCTCCATCAATTCTTCCATCACTCTGAAAAAGTTGATCCTTGATGTAACCCAATATTAACTTCGAAGAAGTCTGTCATTCCTTTATGAGTCCTCACACATGTTTTTGAACCATCGTACATGTCTCTTATAAGGTTTATGTATGTAAATGAGATATCTCTAATAACGTTACTAATTCAATAACCATAACTAAGCCTTTTTCTATACTAGATGGGGTCAACTATATAGAATGGCTTCTTTTTTTCATAAAGCATGCTAACAATTAAATCAACAAAAGCTAGTTTTTTTTCAATACTATTGTGGTCTTCTTTCTCTTTTGACATTTTCACCGTCTAACTTCTTTTACCTTCTTATCAAAGCTTTTGTTCGTGACCTTTTCAAGTATCCAACCATCTTAAACGATTTTTGCTCATTTTATTATCTAAGCAAGCTACTCCCAATTTGTATTTGATAACCTCATTTGTATAGAGGGTCTTGTCTTGTAACCATATATCTATCTCAATATCTTTATTTATCTTTTGTACATGTTATGATTAAGTGTCTAACATTCATAACCATATAAAATAGCAGGTCTAATTATTGTAAGCTTTCTCTAAATGTGAAAGTTCTTTTTTGCTTTAAAATATTTCATAAAACATCTCAATAGGTAAATAGCCTCAACAATAGATCTCCCTTATATGAATCCAAATTGATTCTCCCTATACTCGATACTTGTGTCAATATTATGTTTAATAATTCTTTTCCATAATTTCATCATATGGCTTATAACTTGATATCCTGGTAATTCCTATAATTTTAATTGTCTTACTTGTTCTTTTATATTATATGGGTAGAATTATACTCTTTATTCGTTCCTCGTTCATCTTTTGGTTTCTTCATATTTCATTACATAGTCTTATAAGCCAAGTGATACCCGTCTCTCCTAGGATTTTTCATACTTTCATAGAAATGCTTTTTGGTTCTATTCATTTACCATCCTTCATAAGTTTAAGAGCCTCTTTGACTTTGTTCCTTTGAATACATTGGTCGAAATTACAGGTTATCTTTGTTAGCTCTCCTAAACTAATACTAGTACCTATATTTTGGTTAAAAAACTTACTATATTTTCGTTAAAAAGTTTATACAAATAAATTTTCGTCTGATTTTATATCATTAGCTTGCCATTAGAATCTTCTCATCCTCATCTTTCATCCAAGATCCTTAGTTTTCCTATCTCTAGCCTTAGTTATCCAAAAAAATAATTTTTGTCCTGTTTTGGATTGAGCTTTTTATGTAACTCCTCCCAGGTTTTGGCTTTCGCTTTACTGGTGATTTTTTCACTTCTTTTTTTGCTTTTTTATAAGCCTCATAAGTTTAATTAGTCTTGTTGGTATAACACAATTTTAAAATACCCTCTTTGCCTAAGTTTTATCTTTACTCTACCGTTCTTTTGTGCACGTATGCCTTCCTTAGATTCATCTAACACATCTTTTACCACTTGTCTAGGCTATATTATTTTACATATTAGAGATTGTGCCTACATAATTCCAAGCATCTCCTTAAAGAACTTTTTTTTAAAATATATCTTCTTTTTCATTTATGAGATACCATGCTGGGTCATTAAGATGCTCATAAAAATCACCAAGATACTCATAACGTAGAATATGTCATAAAATGAAATGTTTTAGGTATTATTGTAATTGCCCGTAGTACTAAGGGTATTTTGGCCATTTTGTGTCTAACAACCCATTATATAAGGGTTGGACTTCTTATATTAGGGTTAAGAGATTAAGATAAAGAAAGAGAGAGAAGGAGGCGGCCTCCATTAGAGGGCATGCCCCTCCTTTTAACTCCACATTTTCTTTTTATTTGTTCTTCTCGTTTGTGATATTTGATCTTTCATTGCGCTGCCCATATTTTCCAACATGGTATCAGATTCTTCGATCGATGGGAGCAACGACTGGAAGTAAGTTTTGCTGAAATGGTTTTGATAGTTATGAGTTTGTAAAGAGTGGCAGCAATTACAGGCTAAAAAAAGTCATTTCTGATACATTAATGACAATGGATGAGCTTGAAGGATGTATTGGCATTTCTCAACCTTCTCGTAGACTAATGCTTAAGGAAGCTAGTGCAAAGGGAGAGCAAGGTAACAGTGCCTTAAAGGAAAAGAAGTGTTGAAGCTTGCGAGTAGCCTTGGCAATTGTTAAGAGGTGTGGGGTAGGGACATGCAGATGTGATGATTTTGTGGCAGTTGCAAAGGATGTCACTGAATCGACGTCAAAGGTCACTAAACATAGTATGAAAGTTATGCCCCACAGAAGCTTAAGCGTTGTACACCAACTGTTTGATGAAATGCTCAAGAGAGATGTTTACCTGCATGTCAAGTGTTCGATGAAATGTTCAAGAGAGATATTTACTTGTGCATCAAGTGTTTGATGAATGTTCAAAAGGGCTGAAGATTCATAAAAAGATTACAGAAGATATGAAGTAGTACGTGATGATTGTCTCCATTGGAAAAACAACATAGTGCACATAGAAGAAAAAGATATAGTGCATAAAATTAGTTTTTTTTTGTCACCACATATGTTAAAAAATAAATCATAGAAAAAGGAGATGCATTGTTTCTTATAGAACATGACTGTATCACCAAAAAGCATGAAGATTAAGACCTTGAGTTGCTTAAGTATCGTACGTTACAGTACGATACACTTTTTTTAATTCAAAAATCTTTTTAATTCAAAAATTAAAATTAATGAACAAAAGATGTATAACACAATGAAGAAGCATTCATACTATAACAAAAACATCTCCATAATAAGGCTACAAGCATCCATATTCTATAAATGATATAATTTCATATTCCATGATTCCATATTCCATAATCATCAAGGTTACAACTTACAACTTACAAGGTCTTAATCAACAAAAGCATTATCATAACATAGTCAAGATCACCACCATCACCATCATCATCATCTCCTCCCTCTTCTTCCTCTATAATAGGATCTGCCCATCCAACACCTTCGACTTCATTTTCATCGTCTCCAACTCGAAGTTCTGCTTCGGCTTCGAGTGTCTTCTAATTTTCATCCTTTAAAATGATAGGGGCTCCTCCTCTTCGACCCAATCGTCAAGAATATCAATATTTTCATAACTCAACAGGTCATATGACACCTTCCTTATCCTTCTTGCATCCTTTTGCATTTGCCTGTAAAGAAAGAACATTCAAATTATAAAGAATATCAAATGTAATATAGCCACATCAAGCATTCATTATTAAGAAGATTAAGAAAGAAGTCAAGAACTAGGCAACACCAAACAATATATATTTTCTAATTATTACCTTTGCCTTAACTTCATGTTATAAGCAAGGTATACCAAATCACGCAGTCGAGCATGCTCCAGTATGTTTCGCTTTTTCGTGTGAATGCGTTCGAAAAAGCTCTAATTCCTCTCGCACCCACTCAAACTAAATGTTTGGCTCAATAAACGTTGAGAAAACCTTGTCAAATTCAATGCATCTACACCAAAACGATCCCACCATTCATCTGAAATAAAACACGATAATGATTAATAAGAAACATATGAAGTGAATCAATTAATAACTTAAATGAATATCAATAAAAACGCAATACCTGGTCGCATCTGGGAGCGGCGTTGGATTGCAATTGGCCTTCCAAAATCTCCAACACTCTATATATACTTGCTTAACTCTAAATGAATATTACAACGAGTAGATGAATCTTCAACAAGATCAATTACATTTAAGATACCTTTTTCACTTCTTCAAAAATCGAATAGAAGTGTTAAGGAAATATGCAACAACATGCAAATCATGATGCATTTGGTGGTTCCAATATTGATCAATTATCTTTCAAACTTTCTTTATAAGTGATCGCTTGCGGTCAAGGTTTGCTTGTATTTCCAATTTGGCCTTATCTATAGCATCATATATAAGGCATAGCAGGTCTATCTTTGTTGTCCACCATCCTTATTACCTTAACTAAAGATACAATTATCCTAAAAAATTTGTTGCATCTTTGTCAAAAATCAGCATTAAAAACAACGTCTAACACAGCAATCCCCTCCCTCTTTCTAGACCAACTAATAGAGTCCCATTAATCAGATGCAAACAATTTTTTCAATGCATTTTTATGTATGACAAGACTTTGCACAGTAATGACATTTGTAGTAAATCTTGTCAATGAAGGCCTAATCAATTCCCTTCCGGCCGTATGAATTCGCATCAAATGCAATAGAGAAGAATGGTTATAAATAAACTTGTAATATTTTTGCATGCATCTATAGTCCCTCTTATTTCATCCATTGCGCTCAAATCTTCAAGGATTAAGTCTATGGAATGTGCAACACATGGAGTCCATACTAAGGATGGATGGTTTGCCTCAAGCATCTTACCAGCTGCTCTAAAATTTGCAGCATTATCAGTAATGAATTGAACATTTGAAACACCGACTTCCTCAACAACTTCCTCAAAAATAGGGAGTAAATTATCTGCAGTTTTATTAATATGGGACAAGTCATATGATTTCAAAAATAATGTACCTTTGGGACAATAAAGTAGGAAGTTTAACAAAGTCCTAAGTTGACCATCTGTCCAACCAACTCCATGCATTAAAAATATCAACCCATTTTTGCAATAATGTGCCCCTCAAAGGCATGATAAGTATGAACTCTATACCCCGATCCCACACTGGCAATAGCATCCGCCATACTTTGAAAAGAAGTATTTCATCTTCAGTTTGAAAATAAAGGTAAGAACAGAGTGGGACAAGAACATAATGACGGTCATAAATTTCTTTTTCATCTTGCTTTTGGTGGTTAGTGATATAATTAAGTAGTATCTCATGTTTCTGGACTATTACTTCAGTTGTTTGTTGCCTTGTGCAATTGTCAACCTGTTGTAGTGAGTATACACATTTGTACATTGGCTCTGCATAATTAACACTAGTGCAACCCATAGCTGGTACCTTAAACGCTAAGAACTATTACTTGTGTTCTATATTGTACATAGAAATCATCATTGTCATGTTTGCATATTCTTCTTTTTGTAGATTTATTTTTTGAATTGTGCCTTTTGCAATATCAAGCAACTCACTGTGTGCCTTCTGGAGTTCGGTTGGCTTTTCCACTGCAGATAATTCAGCATTAATTTTTCCAGTAGATTATCTTAGCAATTCTTGTCAATATGTCTTTGTCCATTAAAAGAAGCCATTACGCTTGAAGTCCTGGCTTGTTATGGTTTAAAATTGTATGTTTAGTTTCAAGTATTTTGGGTTGACATATTTGGCTTCTCCAGGAGAGCATCTTTTGAACTGTATTAGTTTGCATTTTTGGAGAAATTTCAGAAACTTCATCATTTTATCTACAATTTGATTACTATAAGTGGTTTAAATGTTGTTTATTCCATATGAATTTGTGGTTTTGGTCGAACAAAATTTATTCTTCCCTTACATCCTCTCAGAAAGGTACTTTCAGAAACAACTTTGTGTAGTTGCATTTCACTTTGCTAAGTTGACATGTACCTTGACTTTTTTCCCTCGGACTTGTAGGCTCTAATTTTACATTAACAGCAGATAGGAACAAGTCCAAGAGTATCCTCTGGTCATTAGATTGCTTATCTTACACACGACTATTCTCTTCTAGCTTTGGTTGCACTTCATTAAAGTTGCGCTCAGCTTAGATTTGTGCAAATAATGCAAAATTACCAGTCTGGTCCAAAGATGCTTCTACATTATAATGATAACCAAAGAGTAACAGATTGTCGACTTTGATTGTTCATTCTAGAAGAAAGCAATAGAGTTGTGACCTTCACATGGCTTATTTTTCTTTTGTCTCGTTATTCAGAGGCGTATTTTTTTACTGGATTGTGCACAATTTTCCATCTGTCTTTTCTTTTCGAGTTGCTTATAATATTGTGTTATGCTGTCCTGAACTAGAAACGGTCCTTGAAGCAGACCAACATGACACATTCCCTACTTGGTTGTCCTCAACTGAAAGAATTGAAAATAGCCTTCTCCAATAAACTTTCAGTTTCAGTTGCTGGTTATGCTCACTGCTCAGTAGTTACATCTTGCCCATTGTTAATGTCTCTAGACACATCAAATTGCTCTGCTGTTAATGATGCTTCTATCGTTAATGGAACATAAACGGGCAATATTTGGCATAACTTTGGGTTTTGTTTCCTAGTGCATTTTTCGATCATGTTTCCTTATTGTGTGATTCTTCCAGATTGACTTGCAAACCTTATTTTAACTGTTAGACGTTACTTATCTATCACTGAGTGTGTCGCACTTTTTCAACAGGAAGAAAATAAGAAACTAGAAACTACTTCGTTTGAAATGATGGAGAAGCTAGCTGCTCTTGAAGAACGGTTGACTATCGAAAATGAAAAAAATGAGGAAATCATAGCTAGAAATATTTCTCTTGCCTCTGAATTGGAAACTATGTCTGAGAAACTGACCATGGCAAACTCACAGTTAAGTTTGCTGACGGAAGAAGCTGCCAGCCTGGTATGTTGGGATATTCTAAAGAGCAGTCTTTTGTACGTCATGTTAACGATGTTTGCAATTAGTAAATTTTTTCCTTTAAAACATTATCTTGAATATGTAGCTATGCTTATCATTCTCCTTATTCAGAAACATCAACTAGCTGAATCTGGATCCATTTGCACAAAATTGGAAACTACAATCTGTTCATTATCATCAGAAAAAGAAGAATTGGTGATGGTATGTAGCGGTTTTGAGATTAATAGATATTATCTGCAGTTATTTTCGAAGTCAATAGATATATCACCTTTTTCTTCCTCTTGCTACTGAAACCTCTTTACTATCTGTATATGCTATTTGTTTTGGCATGCAGCAATTCACAGATGCCCTTATGCAGCAGGAAGAGGAAAGGGCTATCTGGTTTGCGAAGGAAAAACATTTCACTGATTCCCTCATGGAGAAAGAAACTTCTGCTAGTGCTGAGATTGCATTACTATCTGAGGAAATTTGCAAGGTATATTCGTAAACCACATGGTTTCTTTAGAAAGTAATGATGCTCTATTTACACTTTTCGCCAAATTTTGTTTGTCTACGATAGCATTGACCTTTTAATTAATTTATTTGAAAGCAATATATATATGGTAAGGCATGCTCCTATTGTATTGGTTGAGAACTACATATCTTGAGGCTACATGCTATATTTACTTTATTTATATTTGCAGAAATAACCCTGAAATTTAAAAGTCAAATTGGCACCGAGGGCGTGACCGCGTGCGTACATTGTACTCCAAATACCATATAAGCTCGTAGATTAGCTAATGATTGTGTAGCAGATGCCAGTATTATTACTACTGATAGATTCATCATTCATCATAACCAAAATAAAGAATAAAATAAATGAGCTTGTCTGTGACACCGTAATGAGTTTGAGTTTTTCCATTCTCTCATGCTAACACATGATTCACTCTTTTGTTGCAAATTGTTTCCATGGATTTTTCCTTCAATTTTCTTAATCCTTTTCGGTAGATAATAAGGTTTCTGCTTCAAGGGATACATGACCTAATCTTCTTAGCCATTGGGTATGGTTACTGTTTGCCCATGATATTTAATGTAGAAAATTGGACAAATCTTTAGCGTATAGAATATATTTGTAATTACGTCAGCAACACATGATTCCCTTTGTTTTCTCCTAAAGATACATGTACCTCATGCTCTCAAATCTCAACTTCGCTTCCTGAAAATAGGTGAGGAATGAATTTGATCATTTTAGAGAGCATTGTATTGCCCTAGAGGAAAGATTGTTACTGGCTGAGGCAAATTTGGAGCAGGAGAGAAAAAGCAGGTACATTGCTATCGCATTTTAGATTCAAATGTTTCGTATCTCTTTATTTTGGTAACCTCTGTACATGCATCTTGCATGGCATATTATGCGCATGCGTAGTTTTGTCAAACTGTATATCCATGAGTATGATAGCATTCATATGTATGTAACATATACATAAATCATACTGTTGTCTAAGGTTACAGTGTAATGTATTTATAATATGCCTGTTCTCTAAGGTTGTAGAGCTTATTCCACGAAGCGCAAAACTGATATCAAAATCTGCACACATCTGGCATATGCATGTGGATCACCAGAGTGGAGGATTGAGTCTGGCAGGTCATTGTGAAATAAAGTCGTGAAACACAATTTGGTTTAAGAATCTAATGAGGCCAGATATATTCTTACATAAAACGATTCTGCTCTACCTGCATATCCCTATCAGCATGCACCCTGAACTTTTCAAAACCCACCTAAAGATGCCAAGCACATAAACTGACTCCTCTGTATGTAATTCTGCAAAGTTGTAGTTTAGAAATTGATCTTGTGGCTATAGCTGGAAGCCTAAAAGTATCATTTGCTTTATATATTATGTTCGAAAGGTGAGTGCATTTCTCTAGTTGTTGTCTTTGTTTGTAGCTGCCAGATGTACAAGTTGGAGCTTCTTGTCAAAGAAGTCATGTGCCATGAATACATGGTTCAGATCAAGCTATTACCTTTGGTTGAATTTGAAGTTGTTTTTCCATGTACAGCAACCATAGTTTGATGGAAATTGATCAATTAAAAGAATTACTAAAAAGGATTGAAGTTGAGAATGCTGAATACCAGGATGTAAGTCTTCCCCAGTACCCTGTTATTTCATTCATACCATTCGCTGTGATTAAACGTGTACCAGCTGGATCCTAAATTTCAGTTTGAAATTCAGGAACTTAAGTCAAGAATTGACTTACTGTCATCTGAGAAGATGAGGATCAGTGAAGAACTTGACGATGTGAAGAAATGCTCGTACCTTGTTTCTGAAGAAAACAGCAAGATTGCAGCTAGCCAAAAGGTTCTAGTTATTATTACATTATTGCTTTTCACTCAATCGTCTTGTCTTTTATACTCAAGGTGGATTCAAGTTGAAGCTTGAAGCATACAAGCTACTGTCATGGACCAACTCAGACCTTTTCCAACAGGTAGATAGGCCTGGGCTGGTTGTTTAGCTTGGGTACATTTGGTTATCCCGTCATGTCTCAGTCAACCTTGGTCCACTTCTAGAAGTGTTTTTCTTAAGACAGCCAATGAAACTGTCTAGCATGCTTAGGTTTTCAGATCTCTCTAGGTTGGTTCTGTTGAATTCTGGGCTACACCTTGGATGGTTGAACCTAGAATGATAGTTACATGTACTAAGTGTACTTAGTGGTCATTACAAATCTTGCTATGTCGAAAACTATATAGTGAAAAAAATCTTGCATATTTTCAATCAGACTGCAGAAAATAAAGTATGTGGATGTACATTTTGTTGATGATGTCTGGTTACAGGTAAAAAATTCAAGGTAGAAAATCGTTTAACGCTTCAACATCATGTTAGAAACATGACAATTTCGACACAAGTGGCAGTTTAACAGGTTCTATTTCTTTTCATTAGTAATAAGTAATGATTCAATAGAACTGATATTTGTCAACCGTGATTCCAACCCAGCCATGACTTGTGTGAAGTGAGATGCTAGAAGGGTGGAAATCTTGTAAGCGCCTATGTCATCTATGCAGAAGCCAATTGCCATCTGGTATCTAGTCTTACTACCGTGTCTATCCTTTGAGGAGAACGGTTTGTGCAAAACATTTAGTTGACGTATGGTTTGAAGCTGTTTTACATTTTGGTATGTCAGTGGTTAAAGTAAATGCAATATAGATTAGCGTATAAATCTAGTAAGTATTACTGAATACGATCAGCTTTTAGGTCAGGCTTATTGGGTAGAGGGTAGGTTTCTGTTACAACGTTACATTACTAAAACCAAAACAAGGCCTTCTGTCACATTGAATCATGTACATTGATTCTTAGTCCGTGATTTCTGGATCTTTCTTCATATTTCTATTTAACTCCAGATAAAACACGATCATTTTTTTGTCCATTACTGTACCATTATAATGAAAGACCTTCACATGATATTTATTGATCTAGAAAAAGCTTATGATAGGGTACCGAGGGAGGTTATTTGGAGAACTTTGGAAAAAAGAAGTATCCCATTGACATACATTAACCTTATAAGAGACATGTACGATAGTGCAAAAACATGTGTGAGAACTCATGAAGGAATGACAGACTTCTTTGAAGTTAATATTGGGTTACATCAATGATCAACTTTAAGTTCATACTTATTTATAATGATGATTGATGAATTAACAAAACATATTTAAGATGAAGTACCTTGGTGTATGTTATTTGCAGATGACATTGTGTTAGTGGAAGAGTCTAAGGAAAAAGTTAATAGAAAATTGGAACTATGGAGAGAAACATTAGAAAGCAAAGGCCTCGGACTTAGTAGAACAAAGACAGAATATATAGAATGTAAGTTTGATCATTTGGTTACTTCAGAGGACATAGAAATTAAAATTGGCACATATTGCATCCCCAAAAGGAAAGTTTTAAATACCTAGGGTCAATTTTTCAGAGTGATAAAAGAATTGATGGAGATGTTACGCATAGAATTAATGCTGGTTGGTTAAAATGGAGAGGAGCATCAGGTATTCTTTGTGATAAGAAGATACCATTAAAGTTAAAAGGTAAATATTATAGAGCAGTAATTAGGCCTGTCATGTTTTATGGTTTTGAGTGTTTGGGCAGTTAATCATCAACATGTACAAAAGATGTCTGTGGCCGAAATGAAGATGTTGAGATGGATGAGTGGTCATACAAGAAAAGACCGTATACACAATGAGGTTATTAGAAACAAATTAGGAGTGGCACCAATAGAGGATAAAACAAGAGAATATCGTTTAAGATGGTTTGGACATATAGAAAGAAGATCAAAAGAAGAACCTTTAAGAAGGTATGAAAAACTAAATTTGGAAAGTATTAAAAGAGGTAGAGGACGACCACAAAAGTGTTGAAAGAAACAATAAAGAATGATCTAGCTTATTGTGAGTTAACTGCTAACATGGCACACGATAGGGATCTGTGGAAACAAAGAATCCATGTAGCCGACTCCGTCTAGTATGGGAAAAGGCTTAGTTGTTGTTGTATTGTACCATTATAATGAACTATTATTAGTCTATGATATTGTAGCCCATCTACTCGTTTTTCGTACACTGGTTTCTTTTTCTTTGAGTACTTGTTCATTTCACACATAAGCTCACTTAATTTTTCATGACAGCTATCTGAGGATATCAATAAGGAGAGAGCGAGTTTAAGCAAAGAAAGAGCAAAGCTACGAATCACACTGCGGAACACTCAAATAATGTTGGATGTGTTTCGTATTAGACATAAGGAGGAACTGGAGCTCATGAATAGGAAATTTGAGGAAGCATCTAAAAAGTTGAAAGACGACTTGCGCTCCTGCAGGCTTCACAACCTCGATTTGATGCAACAATTGAGTAACAGGGAATGATGTCAATGCAACTTATTCTTCTACTTTTAATTCAGCTGCTCTCTCAATTTTTGCATGACAGGATCAGGAACTCTCACAAGGCAACATATAAAATGAAGATTCTGAACAGGAAAAAAAACATAAGTGAAATATTCAAACCTGTAAGTTTTTAAATCATTGTATACCTTATTCTCATCTTTAATGGGAACTACATGTTCTTGTAGAAAATCTCTTGTAAATGTACATTGAGAATGTATATAATTGATTGGTCACTAATGAATACAGAGCTCTAGAATTTCGAGTTGTTTTCATTTTGTCCAATCAGCCCATACCCAAAACATGCATTGAAGTAGCTGAAAATATTGATTGGACCCGTGCAATCCCGACCCAACCTTGACTCACTCAGGTTTGGGTTCAGATGTGTGGATAAAGTGCCCCATACTTGACCCCCACACAAACACAAATACTATGCCCCCATACCCCACCTATTACCTGTGGGGAAAAGAGAATCGGAATTGGTACCTGCCCTGTTGAGGTTCAGGTCGTAGTCTACTGGCTTGACATGCTCAAAATGTATCAGTTTTCACGTTATCAAATATGACAATGAATTGGTAAAGGAGAAGGATTGGATGAGAGTTCTTCAACTATAAATTGGTCTACCTTGCACCCTAAAGATAATTTTAAATACTTAAGAGTCCTGGCCAAATAAGGCTGGAAGAACTGGAGATAATATTATTGATGTTGGCTGCACAGGTGGTTATAGAATTCGTCTAGGATCTGCATGGACTTTATGTTATAGTTTATGAAGTTCTGAATACTTTTTGTGAACTTCAAATTTAGGTTGAAAATTCTTTAGCATGGGGCAACTGACCTAGGTTGTTCCTTTGGCGATGCATTATAGCCAACGAATTAAACTTCTGGTCCATACTATTGCCTTTCAACTTCTAAATCTTGGGTGTGGCTGACTCCTTATCTTTCCTCCGTATAGATCTGCAATTTGCTGGTTGAATGAAAAAGAGAGGTGTCAGGTCTTTTCTTGATAAATCAATTTTGTAGAAATTCAATTAATATAAAACAAGGTTAAGGACATCAATGCTGTATAATGACGAAAGTTCGTAGTCATAGATCTGACAGCTTTCGATGACGCAATTGAATCTGTGACAAAGTTATAAAAGAAAAGCTGGTAAGTCACTAATATAACATATAATGAGATAGACAGGCTTAAGGTAGTTAGACACTTTAAAAAATCATATTTTAGGCCTATCTTCAGAATGATTTAAATTATCTGGATCCATTATGTGAATTATCATAAATCAACCAATGAAACACAAAAAGGAAAAGTAGAACAAAAGTGGGTACACTAAAATAGCGTGGTGCATAGGACACATTCGCTTGTGCCGATTTTCCTTAAAAGGGGCTGAATACCCGAAGATAAAAAGAACTCCAATGTGTTCAGAAACCCAATTAAAACAAAGGGGACAATTGAAATAAGGCCAAAGTATTTCCGTTACTGCATTAGTCGAATTGAGAGAGAGAGAGAGAGAGAGAGAGAGAGAGAGAGAAATGAAAATCAGAACGGTCATTTGCCAATTCATGAAAGCATGGTACTTTTTCCCCTTCATGGTATCCATATTGAAAACTGAGAGTTTAGACAAAGTGGATGCTCATGTTGATGTTCTTTTGAAACTGTAGAATTGCTATAGCCAAATGAAATTTATATTTGATTGCTATCTTATATGTGTGTGTGAAAAATAGCAAGAGTTAGATATCATCTAGCAGCTCTCAAGCCATTACATCCGACAAAGTCAGATATGCAGATCTAACTGTGTATTTAGAGCTAGTTTATATAGCAGCTCTCAAGCCATTACATCCGACAAAGTCAGATATGCAGATCTAACTGTGTATTTAGAGCTAGTTTATATATATATATATATATAGAGAGAGAGAGAGAGAGAGAGACTTCTCTCGTGTAAGGTCGGTGGCCAATTCCTTGGATACAATTTCAGGGAGAAAGAGATCATCAGGATAAGCAAAACAGAATGGACATCGAAGGAGGAGATGAATAATAGACAATCTCATTTTGATGGTGATATTGGTAAGGCGATGTTGATGCACCTACGAAACATGCGGTTCCTCGCTGAAGAGCTTATACTCACCTAACTCGCTGAAGGGGCCTGAACACAATATTGTGAGGGATTGGACAAAATGGAGTGTTGACCAACAACTACATAATGGTTCTGCTTATTCTGCAAATACTGCCACCCACTATGTGCCAGAGATAGGTGGTGCTGCTTGAGGGGCAACTTTACTACAACCTAAGGTATCTGCCACCCCAAACAACCCCTGGCTGTAAATAATGAGTTGCATTAGAGTGTTGACCAACAGCTACAATTTAATATATTCCTTTTTCAACCTCTCCTTCAAAGGCATTCTTAAAGTTATGTTGAGTCCTCGAAGTTATTATTCTTGATATTTGGTATTTTATTCTTAATAATGTTTTAAGTTCTGACAAACCAAACTGCCAATCATCGCATAACCATCATCTCTCCATGAGAATACAAACTGACTACCTTCACAAGCTCTTTTTGTATCTCCCAAGGTCTAGACATGATAAACACATAAATTGAAGCCAGCACATGATATTTCTGAGGCTCCCAATAACTTTGCATTATACAATATATACGACGCGCTTCTTTCTGTCTCTAATGGACAGCACAAAATATTGCATCATATCCAGGTTCTTTATTTTATTTAGCTTGCCAACCAAACCAGCACGCAAACTCTAGCTGGAATGCTTCCATCAGATCACCTTAATTAAGCAAACGATTGTAGGCTCTAGCAGCTACGAAAAACAGAAATTGCTGTTCAATCATCATGTCTAAAACATCTTTGGAACAACACCCTTTATCTATGCCATGTATGAGGCAGTTGGTATGGCGCACTGAAATGTTGGTCAAGTGATGTAATGACAGTTCACAGGGAAATGTTTTAGTATGCGAAAGCAAACTTGGTCCAATCAAGTCGAGATACGGTACCTCAGATCTAATGATCAGGAAAGCCAGACATGGAGTAGAGGCAATGTCACCGACTGACGATCTCGTCTGGTTATGAATTTGATCTATCATGCCGACCACTAAGGGTAGTAGAATACATCTTGCAACTTTTCATGGAACACTTTTATCCTGATAGTCATTTTTAGGCATTACCCTTCATTGGATGATATAGCTCCAAGAGAGTAATCACATCGAGTGTTTAGCATAAGCAAATAGTAGTAATTGAGATGCATGTTTTCAATGGTTGGAGTTAAATCATAGTATAGTTGGCCAAATTTCCTTGTACTAATAGATTGTACAGGAATAACCTGCAAAAAGGAATAGGAGGTTTACCGGTATGTTTACACAACACTTGTTAAGACACTTACGAAGAACGCAAAACTTCAATGAGGTAGACAAGTATCTTAGGGGTAAATATGGTCTATAACACAAACAAAGGATTATACGGCATCACAGATGCAGAATAAGAACCAAAATGCAACTTATCTTTTGCTTGGAATGCCATGTCGAGCATCAAACAAAAAGTAAGCACAGATGGCTATGTTGGCAACCTATAACTTAAATAGCACTTGAAAAAACATCTCGAAAGCAATAGCATAAATCTTACCCTATGAATTTGCATCATATGGGGCGCAAATAGAAATTAGATGTTATAGGCAAATGCTAATACCAAATAAAAGAATAGATGGTAAAAGAAAAGGTTACCAGATATTGGTGTGGATGCTCAATAAACACCTCATCCTTTTCATTGCAATTCTTATGTGTGAAAAAAATATTAAATATTCCAGAGGACAAAAGCTTCGGTGCTTACAAATGACGAATTGTTTACAAAATGCACCTTCAACAATCTGCACCTACTAGAGTACCATCTGTTCGATACTCTTGTTTGATGCACCAAGAACGAGAAAAGATGTAACCAATCGTTTCTAATCTCTTTCTAGCAAATACAAGCAATCCATGAGGGAGTCATAAGTTCTGTTATCCATCCAATCCTCATTCTTTCTCAAGTCTTCAAGCAATCTGAAAGCCTCCTTCTCCCTCCCTTCCCTTACCAGCCCCTCTAAAACAGTCTTATACGTGAGAAGATCCGGCACCATTGAATTATTCAGCATCCGAAACATGATCTCAACGGCGTCATCGAGCCTACATTCCAAAGCAAGACTACATATCAAAGCCATATAAGTGCTGCTACTGGGAACAAACCCTTTCTCCCTCATCTCCTCATAAAAGCTCATAGCCTGACTGATTCTTCCCTTCTCACACAGCCCCTTGGTTATGTAGCTATAAGTATACGAATTCGGCTGACATTTATATAGCCCCATTTCGCGAAAAACCCGAATTGCATCGTCCATCTGCAAGCACCTAGAGTATGCCTTGATGATAAGATTAAGGGTGAAAGTATCAGGAATCACACCAGTAGCATTCATGTGTTTGAGCAATGATCTTACGGTGTGCAGATAAGCGTAGCAGACATTCACCCGATAAAACTTCCGAAGGAGTGTGATCAAGATGGTGGTGTAAGTTCGCAATGTGGGTCTACAATCAGGAAATTTCAGCATCTTTTTGAAGACATCAATTGCCCTACTCAAATGGTTTCTCCTACAGCAGCTGCTGATGATAGTATCGAAAAGAGAGAACGAACCAGAGCACGCCCCGGCCATTACCTCGTCGACGAGGGCGTCGAAACGGTCGAATCTCTTGCCATTGAAGGAGATCTGGATGATGGTCTCGTAGGTGAGGTGGGTGTGCTTGTAACCCCTCTGCTGCGCCGTCCATCTGAAGATATCGAAGGCCAAATCGGGGTCGATTTGGGAGCGGAGGGCCTCATCGACGTCCTCCGGGCGGAATCCGGGAGTCAATTTGTGCACCCAGTTGTTGAATTCCTTCTCTAATGGCGTTTTTGTTCTTGGGGAGGGAGGTGGGCGGGGTTTCAGCTTGTTGGTAGTGGGTGGTTCTGGGATTGGAGGGGATATAGAAGTGATTTTGGTCTCTCGGTTATCGTTGGTAGGAGAGAGAAGGGTAGAAAGAAGGAAAACGTTCTTCCTAGTTAGGATGGCACCACGATTACGAAGAAGACGTGCAGATATGGCTATCATGGCAACCTCTGAAGTTCCCAATACTTGTTATGATGAACTGGCGCGAGGAACTTTGTTGCTTCAGAGAGAGAGAGAGAGAGAGAAAGAGAAGAGAGAGGCTGCTAATACCGCTGGTTAGCGAGCAGGACGTTGCCGTCCGATCGATGCCACAGCATGGACATTGATGACCCGCCCCCTTTCCAGATTTTGAAATAGCAGGGAACACTAATGTCCCGCTTGTCCCACTCTTGCGTGTTTGTGAGAGATCGATAGCCTAGTCCCACTCAAACCGAACTCCTTTACGAACAGTTCTCAATAGAATGAACATTTTATGCCTTATTCTGGAGCAGGACGAACGCTAAGGTCACAGTTGTTATTCTAGGGCGTTTGTGAGAGCACGACATGCTCACTGAAATGGAACTGGTCTGTCAACTGTTATCAGAAGTGCTGCAACTCAAACGCAACATTTGGTTCGGATCAAATCTCAATTGAATCCAACCCACTCGCACCGCTTTTTCACTATTCAACTTGTACGTGTAACTCTCTGAGAGCAATCAAGAGAGGACGTGTCCTACTTTCAAACCCGCTCTCTGGAACTCATACTACGTAGCAAATTCCCTTTTTCCTGACAATGGTGTCCATGAACTTCTGCTGAAGCTTCAACCTTTATAGTGATCACACACACACAAACAAAAAAAACACGCGCAGAGAGAGAGAGAGAGATGGCAGGAGAGAAACCCGGCGAGCAGAGGAGGCTATTCTCCTTCATCAAGATGAACACGACACAGCTTACCATCGGCGGCGCCTTGCTCGCTGCGGCCGCCGGCTACTACTGGTTCTATGTCAGGCCCAAGCCCAACAGGTTTTCGTCGGACGTCGTCAAGGACGCTGCGAGAAGGCAAGCAGAAGATCGCGTCGCTCGAGCTGAGAAGAAGTAATGCTGTCTATCGACTATAACGAAAGACAGCTTCGTAATTTCCTTTTCTCTTTCGTTACTACGATGAACGATGTGGTCTTCTCATGTGTACTTTCCTTTCCTTGTCCCTTTTGTCGTTAACAAAGTCCTTTTCACGTTTATATAAGAAAGAAGGAATTCTTTTGAACCCTGATTCAGATTCCAGTAATTGGATTTTGGCATTTGATCCAATTATAGTTAACAAAATCCTTTTCATGGTTCTCTCCTAGATGTAGCTGTTTGTAGTTTGGTTTGATTCAGGTCCGCTCTGAGCTTATGTTGTCTACTATTGACATCGTATAATTGGGAAGAAAAGATCGTTGAGAAATTTGTTTCTTAATAAAAATGATACGATGAAATTGAGTTGGAACTTTGTTGAACAATTAATTTCCGGGTCGTCCGAAACGCAAATCTTGTTCGGTTCATGCTTTTGTTCGCTTCAAGCTATAGTTAATGAGCGGTGCACCCGCAGAGAGAGAGATCCGTGGTTCTCAACTTCTACTATTTCCAAAGGCTATGGTAAGAGAACTGTCTAATGGTAGGGATCCAAATGGGTAAACACATAACCTGCCTCGTGTTCGAACTTTAATTTTGTGTTCCAGGATAAGGGTACCCCAAGTTGCATTCTATAATATTTCTTTATATTAAAAGTATTTTCACTAAGACCTATGGTTCATAAGTTCAATCCAAATAGTGGAAAATATTTTTTTCTTGATACAATAGGAGGCTGTAGCCTAAAACACACACACTCCATGCACGCCCCCGGGAGTCGAACTCCCCACCAACAACACAGGCATCAATACACACCCTACCAGTTAAGCCAACGCTCTGGGTGCCAGTGTGAAATATTTAAGCTTGGTAGTTGAAACTCTGAGTATCTTCTGGATACGGGTTGGGTATTTGTTATTCAGTAACTGTACCTGCTCAAAGATACTCGGAGTTTTACCCATGAATTGGACTTCGCTAGGTTCGGGTTACATGGGTTGGGCAAGTATTCCCCAACCCTTACCTGCTGGTGACCGCTTTTTCGTTGATCTCTTCATTAACCCTGACTTGATGAGCTCAAATGAGTCGAATTAACCAAGATGAATGACAAGGCTGATAACTAAACGAACATACTTCTCATTTGAGCTTTACTTCAAAGTGGGCCGACCCGTCTCGATCCGGTTACTGTATATAAAAGGAGAGATTATTTTATTTGGAAGTCAAGTGTTTAATCAAAAACTGAATTTGAATCTAAATGGGTGGACCCGCAAGGATCCATTCTCCATCATAACTAATTTATAAGTGTTACCCGCCTTCGTACGTGTCTTCGTGTTGAGAACGGAACCAAGGCGTGTCAAGAAACCAGAAAGATCTCCCGCTACGTAGCAAAACCAGTTCCACGACGATAATGGTGACGACCATAGTCCTCTACACCGACACACGAGTCGAGAGAGAGAGAGATGTCGACAGAAAACGAAGGGTGGAGGAGGAACGCCGATACGAATAAAATGAGGCCGGAGGACGTGGAGAGGGCCGGCGTTCAGTCGAAGAGGCCACCGGGCCAGCACTCCGGCGAGGTACTTCACCAGAGGAGGTCGCTCCCCTTCTCCATAACGGGACTCGCAGTGGCGGGATTCCTTCTGGCCGCCGGCATCGGCTTCTTCACCCTCTACATGAAGGCCAAGCCTGAGGCCACTGCCACCAACGTCGCCAAGACTACCGCCGGCACTCCCAACGGCTACCAAGCTGCACAACAGTCAAAGTAGGGTTTCGGAGAGGTTCCCCTTCTTTTTTCTTCCTTCATTTCGTTCTTCCTTTGGTGTGGTTTCGGTGAACTGTCGTAATTGTTCTCTCCCTCTTCAAAGCATGTCACAATCGCTTTAAAGCGATCGAATGCCTGAATGGTTGGATTGTTCACTTTTCTTGAAGAAGATACGGGCCGGGTTTCGGTAACGAAACCAGACGAACCGTGAAGATAATCTCTTTATACCCGACCATCTAATGACCCGAGATGCCAACCCACCGTTTGTGTAACATATGATATTGTAAGTAGTGGATGGTCGTGTGGGTCTTACTAAGAACGATTATGAAATGCAGAAAGAAAGGTATTGTTCGTGCGAGGAGAAGAGCAGGAAGAAAGGTACTCTTCGTGCGAGAAGAAGAGTGGATGTTTTTAAAAATCAAACGTTTTTAAACTGATTTTTTGTTTTCCAAAAGCACACGTATCTTCTAAGAAAACCCTATGCGAGTGTTCTAGAAATGATTACATGCATTTTGTTCATGTTTCTTACGTTCCATGAGATACATGAAAAAGAAGACAAAAAAATAGAGAAAGAAAGGAGACAATCTGCTACATCACAACCGAACTTCGGAAATCACACATTGCTCCAACATCAGGTATAAGAGCCTGCGGCAACCTCAAAGCGGTTCTACAAATAAAAAAAAAATTATATTAAAGAGAAATCATAAAAAGTTTTCTTGGGTAAGTAAATTTCTTTAAAAAGAAAAAAATAAAAAAATAGAAAATGAAAGTAACACACGCGGTTCTACAAATAAAAAAAAATTATATAAAAGAGAAATCATAAAAAGTTTTCTTGGGTAAGTAAATTTCTTTAAAAAGAAAAAAATAAAAAAAATAGAAAATGAAAGTAACACAGGCGGAAGTCACCCGATAAAGGTGGTCGAGTTCCTGAAAGGCACACCTTGAACAAAACAGAGGCCAAACTAAGGCGGTCAGAGGCCTCAAGCGGAAAAGGTCTGAGACGAGAAAAACCTTGGGGCGAAAAATGACCGGATGCGAAAAAAGGCATGAAACGTAAAATGGTTGATGGCGGAAAAATGTCTAAGATGCAAAAGGCCGGAGGCAAAAAGGTCGCAGACGGGTGAACGAGAAGGTGACAGGGAAGAGCGATGATCGCAATCCACATGCGGCGGTAGGGCCAAGGGCGACGGCAACAAACCACAAGCGGCGGCACTATCGCCCTGCTCTCCCTCTTAATCTCTTTTCCCGTCTCTTTTTCTCTCTCATTTTCTCTATATATATAAATCTGCGAAAATTATGGTTTTTCAAAACTGCATGCGGGGAAACCGTCGGTTGGATGTGGAATGACATTTTTTGCCCTTCACAGAAATGAAAATTACGAAATACCAAAAAGGTAAAATTACAGAAATATCCAGACATTTTGGGGTGGAAAGAAAATTGTGTCCTTCTTAGAGTAAAGTTTTTTTTGTACCCTCTGACGGTTTGTGAGACTATGAAATGTCATGATGTAGTTTTATTGTTTTGCCCCTGAACATTTCAAGAAATTATAGAACCTATTTTTTTATGATATTACGGATATAGCCTTATTAGCTTTATAAAATATCCGTTATACCGTCTTGCAAAGTACAAAAATAGTCTAGCACTTTCTGAGAAATGGCGTGAAGATTAACTTTTTACATTTAGTCTTGGTTTTTACAGTTTTTAGAGAATATTATCTTTAGGTTAAATAAACTATAGAACAATGTTTGGGAATATTTACTTCCTGGTTTTTATAGTATTTCTAGAATGATACATGTAGGTTAAATAAACTGCAATATAAACTCATCATATATTTATTGTTTAGTACTTAGAACTTATGGATATTGCATTTAGGTGTTTCGCTATATTTTTGTAGTTCTTTATAAAATGTCTTATGTAAATTCATATAATGCATGTTTTTATGTTTTCTATCTTAAAATGTATAGGCTCTCTACTTCTTATCTCTGTCAAAAGTTTAGTGACCTAAATTTTCAAATTTGGAAAACAAGAATATCATTAGCCTTAAAACGAGTTCATTATGTACTGAGAGAAACAGTTTTACCTCCTACACTAGTTATAACAGATGAGGAAAGAGAAAGATATAAGACCTTTCTAAAGGATGACACAATAGCTAAGATCATAATGTTGACATACATGGAAGACAACTTAATTAGGGTTTTTGAGGAATTTAAAACTGAAAAAGAATTATTTGATTCCCTGGCCGCTAAATATGATACTACAGCCAAGGTGTAAGTACAATTACTCCTTCAAAAGTGTAACTCTTATAAAATGAAAGAAGGTGACAACGTAGTTAAACATGTTAACCAAATGCTAGTAATGGTTAGAGACCAGGTTGTACCTAAGTAATTTATTTTTAAACCGATGCAAATATCCACTATTTCAAACAGTCTTTCCTTTTTATAAAACATGATAATCACAACCCTAAGACTTGGATCTGATTTTATCCTTTTTAAACTCCTATTGAAACTAGCAATCAAACAAGAACATGTAGAGAAAAATTGCTAGTTGCTCAAGATGTTTTAGGGTATAGCTATAAGAGTAACTAGACAAAAAGAAAATCAAATAATAAATTTGGTAAAAATAAAAAGTAGAGCAGAGCGGTCAAAATTTCAAAAAACACAGGAATCTGTTTCTCGTGTGAAGTGCTTCAATTATGGTAAGATGGGGCACTACAAAAGAGACTGTTGTAAGAAGAAGAACAATCGTAACAACCAACTACGTGGTGCAACAGAGAATCAGGACATAATGTGCGTGATTTTTAGGTGCTTTTAGATGGATCGTCCGGCAATTGGTTGGTGGATCGATTGTACAGTTACCCGACGTATATTAAAGAGAAATAGGAAGCGATGAACATGAAGGAGTACAAGCCTAGCGAGCAACGACTATATATAGGGAACAACACTTTTTTTTTATGTTACTTAGGCTTCAGTCGTTTAGGATTTTTGTGCAAGACAAACCATTGTACTGTATTAATTGTGCTCTCTATTAGGCGCAATCTTATATCAGTCCCTGTCTTAGCTAAAAAAGGGTTTGAGATCAGGTTTGTCCCTCGAAAAGTTACTGTGGGAAAGCATGAAAGGATAGCATTTTTGGTTTATTTGATGTTGAGCGCGTTGTTTAAAATTAAGATTAATGAAAATGAAAACTTTTCTTCTATTTATATTAACAGTGCCTATGTGATTGAGGTGAATGTGTGAGATGAATGATTGGGACATTAAGTCTAAAGAAGTTGAGAAAATTAACAAATTTAACTTATTGCTTAATTTTCATGATAGCACTTTTAATAAGTGTCAAGCTTGTATAGAAGAGAAAATTACTAAAAAATTATTTTCTAATGAGGTAACTAAATGAACAACCCTATTAGAGATTATTTACACTGATTTATGTGGACCATTTAGAGTAATAACACATGAAGGAATGGGTTATTTTATAACCTTTATCGATGATTACTCGAGATATATATATATATATATATATATATATATATATATATATATATCTTAACAGATAAATCTGAGGCACTTGAAGCGTTCAAAGAATATAAGTAGGAAATAGAAAACCAATTCGGGCATACAATGAAAGTCTTGAGATCATATAGAAGTGAAGAATATACCTTTATAGAATTTTTAGAATTCTCGAAAGACTTTGGTATTGCAAAATAAAATATAATGCGCAGGACACCTCAACAAAATGGTGTAGCAGAGATATACAAAATGACTCTATTAAACATGACAAGGTATATGTTAATAGATGTTTATATGCCAAGGATATTTTGGGGAGAAGTAGAAAGTACAACTATATATATACTCAATAGAGTATCATGTAAAGTTGTATTCTCTATACCATACGAGATGTGGTTTAAAAGAAAACAAAACCTAGGTCATCTCAGGAGGTCGAGATTTATTGCCCATGCAAAGATTCTTGACTTGTATAGAGATTAGGTAGATAGTAGGTCCTTAAGATGCATATTTATCGGATATCCTAAAGCATCTAAAGGATATCGGTTATATCATAAAGACCATAAACTAATAGAAAGAAGGGATGCAGAATTTTGAGAAGAAACTAAGAATGACATCGTTGATAATGATTATGATTATGTTGATGATATAGTAGGTCTATATCTATCATCTTTTGAACACATTGATGAGTTTCCTCAATAAACCAAATCTTTAAGTGGACACAAACGGCATAGGATCACGTCATCCTACTTGAAGGATTATTACACTTACCTTGCGGAGGAAGTGTGTAATTCGGTAGATTTAGATGATATGACTGATAACTTGACTTATCAACAAGCTATTGACGCATCTGAATCATCAGTCTCAAAAGTAAGTATACAGTTGATGGTTTAATCGATAAGTTTAAAGTGAGGTTGGTTAGAAAGTGTTTTTCGAAAAAGGAGGGAATACATTATGTTGAGACATATTTCCCTGTTGCGAAATTTGCATTCATCAAAATAATCCTAATGATATCAGCATATTATGATTTGGATTTATATTAGTTAAATGTAAATATTGCTTTTCTAAACAGAAATTTAGATGAAATCATATATATGCACCAACCCGAAGGATATATAGTTGAAGGCAAAGAAAATAAAGTATATAGATTGGGAAAATCCCTATATAGCCTGAAAGAGTCATCTCACCAATGGTATTTGACTTTTCAAAATGTCATTATTGAACTTGGGTTTGAGACTAATGAATTTGATCATTGTGTATATGTATGGAATAGTGGGAACCACTTGCTCATCTTATCTTTATATGTAGATCACATATTGTTGTATGAGAATTGACAATGAGATGGTTGTTCAAACCAAGTCATGGTTAAACTAAGGATCGAAATGAAGGATATGGGGGAAGCATGTTATATCTTGGGTATAAAGATTTCTCGAGGCTTAAGTCAAGAGATATATATTGATATCTTCAAGAAGTTCAAAATTGGTGAATGCACCTAGACCTATTGCGAAAGAGGTTAAATTGAGTAAGGCTGATTGTCCTAGTGAAAGAGACAATAAGCCTAATATTCCTTATGCAAGGCTGTGGGCAACATCATGTATGTTATGTTATGAACAAAACCTCATATCAACTTTGCTATTGGTATTCTAAGTAGATATCAAAGTAATAGTAGATGACAACGTTAGATAGTTGTGAAGAGGATTTTAAGATATCTTAAAGGAACAAAAGACTTGAAACTTTATTTTTCAACTTCGGGACAAATATTTTTATTTGGAGGTGGTACAGTTTCTTGATAATACAATAAACAAGGTTGTGCAGTGTTGCATACATAAGAGGTTGAGTATGTTGCTTGCATTATGGTTGTTGCTAGTGTTGTTTGGATAAACCCCTTTATACGTGATTTGAAGTTGGATATAGCCAACGAGCCAGTTGTTATATATTGTGACAATAATGCAACAATTACTCTTATTAAGAGTAGAGTTGATAACTCACGATAGAAGCATATAATGGTTAAATATCACTATGTTCATGATATGCTTAAAAGAAATTAAATAATTATATGTTACATGCCAACTATTGATTTGTTGGTTGACCCCTTAACAAAACGCATCTCACGAGAATTATTTACTAAACATGTAACCTATATGGAGTTGAGATATGTCTAGTGTATAAGTGTAGAAAAAACACTTTGTTAGTTATGTTGGAAAAGCACATTGCTTGTGGAAAAACCGTATAATGGATGTAAGTTACAGTTTAGTTATAAGAAGGGAAAATGATACAACTAGGTAAACCCCAAAATAGTGGGAGAAATATAAAAAAAGTTGGCTCTAGTGGCTAAGTGGGAGATGTAAGTAGTGGATGACAATTCTTGGTTCCATTACTAACAATAACCATGAAATGCGGGAAGAAGGGTCCTCTTTTTGGAATCAAACGTTCTTAAATTGATTTTTTGTTTTAGAAAAGTACACACATGTATCTTCCAAATAAAAAGAAAAAATGACTATTAAAAAGGAAAGCCTAGAATCGTTATAAATACAGAGAAACTATACAAAATAAACGAAAACATGAAAAATTAGTTCTTACTCACAGTAACCTAGAAATCATTACACACTTTGTTCTTATTTCTTACATTCCGGGGGATACACTAAAAAAGACAGAGAACAAAAGGCTTGTGGTTATCGTTCTTTACAGGGACCAATGAATTATATTTTAGTTATCGGCGGTTAAGAGAAAGGTGTTTGTGGTTTTTGTTTGTTGGGGTGTATGAGACAAAGTAGAACAAGGTTTCGCACACCCAATAGTGTTTCTTGGGGTGTGTTTGGTTCCTGGTCTCTGGTAGATCTGCATAAAAAGATTAAAAGAGAATGAGAGATGTTTGGGGTGTTTATATGAAGATTTTGGATTCTCGTGTTGATAACGTTTTTATTCAAATTGAGCTTATAGAACGATATGTTCACGTTAGCAACAGGTAGCGCATGTGTCAACGCTCTTTCATGTGAGTGTTTCTTGGGGTGTGTTCGGTTCCTGGTCTCAAGACCATGTGAGTGCCGTTTGGCAGGGACGCTCTTTCATGTATTTTATTTGATTTTCCTCTTTCTTTTAAAGATGGGCATCTTAGGTAGCGCATGTGTCAACGCGACATCCTTTCGACCAACTAAGCGTTGCGCATAATAATATTATGCATGCGACGCCTTACGTACAGCCCGAAAGCCTAGTGGACCCTAGCATACTCGAGATGCCACGCTGTCACCGACTCTTTACCCCTCTGTGAAGGTTGTTTTCGCTGAGACGATCTTACGGAACTGCCCTCACCACTTTCCTCATTTACCAATGGAACGCTCAAAGCCCAAGAGCCACCATGCGCACCGTACGCGTGCCCACAACGGTAACCTTATCTTGCAGAAGTTTGAAAAGGCTGAGGAGAGGAACAGGGTTGTCCTCCACCAATAACTTAGGCACGTATTTGTAATTCTACCCTTCAGACGCTTCCACTGATAGCGGCTGATTTCATGCTCCGTTGAGCCACCATGTTGAAATTTACGACACTGCCATCGCTCGGAGTAATTACCAACCCTACAAAACTTGGATCATGGATCGAACCATTCAAACTACAAATGATCCATCGGACCACAACTCATTTAGATCAGAGATTCGCATATCGTGTCAAGAACCCAATACTCACTAAGATCAGAGCTTGGAATGACCGTGTCGAGCTTTGTGCATAGAAGTCCATCTTGATTTGTGTATTGTACCCGGAATAAGTGGGCAGCGTAATTGGGTAGTCTATGCTCTCTCTCTCTCTTTGCACACATTATTATATGTATATATATGTGTGTCTGTCCTCTTTCAAGCGGGTACAGTTGTCGCTGCAACACGGATCCACTAGCACAAGGAAAAATGCGGTGGCATCAAGTTACAGGCCATAGAAGAAATCAAAGCACGCCCGGAATCGGGATCTTCAGCACTATTTCACGACATCCAAATGCACGAACATCGACGGAGAACGCAAAATCTGACCCCCAAACCCAAACAGGACTATCTCACTCAAACTCATCAAAGCCAAACAATGGAGGAAAAAATTGGTATCAATTATATTTCAATGTCAAGAAAACAGAAGAAAGAAGAAAGGAATTCCAAAAGGGGTCGGATACTTCACTCTCCAGACTTAAAGTTCTTCAGCACACCGGAAAATAGATCAGGTAGAGAAAGAAAAGGGCAACAGAAACTACAAACGTCTTAAACCAAAGAACAGAAATCCAGTACCGAAAGGCAAACCCTAGAATCCAACAAAGGCGAGGGCGAGAGAGATGGCGACGGCGACCCAGAATCCACCATTACCGCCATGCCGAGGGCGGGGAAATGCGGATCCGGACTTCGCCCTGGCGGAGGTGTTCGTGGCGGCAGCGGGAAGCTTTTGTACCATAACGGTGACCTTCAAGCCATTGAAGCACAATCCATTGCCGCAGATGAAGTAGTATCGCTTCGACTCTTTGAGCTCGATGAAATCCTTGCCGCTACTCCAGTTGCCGAGAGCGCCCTCCGTCGTGCAGTTGTCGTATCCCGTCTTGTTCACCATGAACACGTTGAACTGACCCGTTTTCGGGTACCGGAAAGCTGCGAAAAAGAGAAAGGGCTAGAGTTTTAGGAATTTGTGGAAAACGGGGAGAGTGGTTTTGTGGGAAGGAGGAAGAAGGTTTTACAGATTAAATCGCCGACGTAGATGGTATGATTAGCGGCCCATTGGGTATAGTTGACGTTGAAGTACCAGCCATGGTTGTCACCCACAATGTGATCGGTGGCGAGTGAGAAATCGACATTCTGCACGGCAATCAAAAGGAAGACGAAGAAAGAGAACGGCCGAAGATCCATGGACGCGTCTTCTGCACTTGCAGGCTCTCTCTCTCTCTCTCTCTCTCTCTCTCTCTCTCTCTCCGGGCACTGCTTGTTTTGTTTGGCCTGGAACAGCTGTGAGGAGTTTAACCAGCAAGATGGGGAGGGGGGGTCAGGTGGGAATTACCTAAATACCCTCCTATAACATTATGGAGAAGCTGAATATCTTTATAATTTATCGGATCTTATTGTTTCTTTTTCAAAGTATTGGACACGAAGAAAAAAGAAGGATTGAACAAAAATTGATGCAGCTCTCCTGATGACAGGAGCGTCGACTAGAAAGAATCTTCAAGGGCATGAGTTCAATACCGACGGTGAGCATCTAATTGTAGCTCATAGTTAATTACCTACTTACCACGAGAATGAAGACTTAGTATCGCTAGGAGAGTTGATATAGCTCACATGGCTAAGGGGCTCGACTCACAAGTTAAAGATCATGAGTTCAATGCCTGGGTGTGCATATCATTCACGTTGGATCATGACCCTGGTCAATTAGATAGACCTTTTTCTTTTGATGCGCAAAGAAAAACCCCGCTATCAGCCAGGTCATGATATAAGATTTGCGAACAATGACATTAGTTGGTTCCCAATTCCGATAAAAAAAATTAAATTTTTTAAAAATTAAATAAACAATTTAAGAAAAGATGGGGTGGTTCCCAGTTCCGATTTCAGCTGGTTCTTGGCCTGATTTGGTCCTGTTTGGAACCGTCGGGTTGGTTTGGAACTAACCGTGTTTACTTAGTCCACGAAATGATACGGTTCATTTTTAACATGATGAGGTTTGCTTCTTTCTGTATTTCTTTTAAGGCTCTTAGGTGCACTTTCGATACATTATGTAACGACAATATGCATTATGTCTCCGTCAAAAGAAAAAAAGATATTTATCATTACTGCATGGGTCGGTATCGAAGTCATGACCTTCAGCTTGGGAATCCATCTACTACTCAAGTGACCTATTGCTCACTGTGCAAATGTCTGGACTTTCTCAGCAAAGAAGTTGAACATATATTTCTTATAATATGCTCAATCCAACATTTACACTATTCACTAACATATATTTCAGAGAAGTGCACTGTAGCATTGAGCATTGAACAATTACGCATCAACATGTGAACAAGATGATAATGACATGCATTAGCCTAACAGAAACCCGGAGCCAGAGAAAAGTTGATATAACAAAAGAAAAAGACCGAAATTAAAATAGTTTGGACATTTCGTGAGGTGGCTAGATCAAATACAACGACAAAGAAGAAACTAAGTAGCGGACCTGGCTTTTTGAGTGTGGTATTAACCTTTGGATTGGTTTCGGTTTTGAGATATAAATTGCTTATTCAATGCAGTTTAATGAAGAACATGAGCCTATATGACATAATGGCCTACAAGGGGATGAATCACTTTGTTGGGGAGTACAAAAGTAACTCTTTATTTATTTTTTGATGCCTACATATTCCTTATTTTGCAAAAGTTTTACATGGGAAGCCTAATTAAATACATACCTTTTTACCTTTTTCAAATGGCTGCCTTTGCAGATTTGAATTTTGAATAGCTGGCAGCTTCTTTCTTCCGTCTTAACGTTAGCATCAATCTCACAAGTACGTAGAAAGGTGTTATCTATTGCTTTTAATACGCTGTTATTGTGAAAGCGCGTTCAAGAATGGTCAGGGCCAGGGTGGCCAGACCCAGATCTTGCCTGGACCACATTGGCCCACATAACTGGATCCAGAGTCATGCCTATCAACTTTGAGATACGAAAGTGGTCGAATCCCCTTCATCTTTTTAATTGCAAATATACATCTGGGTAACACGGCCACTAGAGTGCACCCTGGGGACCGCAGGCTGGCCCAGGCACCACATGTAACAAACACGGTTCCTGTGCAGTGCAATGGAAACTTAGCCCGAAGACCTGCTTGTGTGCAAATAAAGCAGCCCGCCAGTGAGGCTGAGCCGCTGGGCTTGAGACTATGGCCCCAGTGCTGCTGGCCCAGCCTGCCAATCAAACACGCTTTATTCAGCCAGCCTTGTCTCATATCTAAGCATCACTTGGCCTAGATATGAAGAAATGGTGGTTTGTAGAGACATACTCATCAGGAATGTGTGGGATCGCAGAGTGAGACTGATCCAGACCCCATCGCCCCACCCAAAATTCAGAAAACTTTGAATTAAGTATTCAAATTTAGAAAAAAAAAAGAAAATTTTGGAGCCCAACCCCACCCGAACCTGATGTTCGCCCAACCCAAAATAAAATTCTGGATCCGCCATTGTCCGGACCCACTGAGTAGTTCAATGGCAGTGAAAGTGCACTACTGGTCAAATAGTATGTACAAATAAAAATTGAAATGTTTTCAGTAAATAAGAGTTTTCTAAAAAAGAAACGCGAAATATATTTACATATAGAAAAATGTATATAAATGAATAATAACAGCAAGAGAAGGGAAAGTTGTTTCAATAAAATTAATGTTTGCTTAGAATAGGTAAAATTTTCCATGGAAGTGGTATTGAAAATATTATGATTTTGTTGCTAAAATTCTCGACTAAAAAAAAAACTTGTGATGAAAAGTACTGCTTCAAGGAACTTGCCTTTTGTTTAAGCTCATGACAACTTCACCTAAGAATCACTGAAAGAGTATAACAAATTTGAAAACTGAAGCACTCAGGGTGTTGGCTCACCTAGAAGGGGTCTCGACTCACAAGACAAGGTTGTAAGTTCGATACCTGGGGCATGCTTACCTGGCTTCGGCCTCCCACTGTAACAAAAAGAAAAAAAAGCTTGATAGGGGGGGTCGAAGTAATACCTTTTTAATAAAAATATATTTAAATATTGGAAAAATGTTTATGAATAAGTGAGAATAGATGAACAAAATGCATCACTCAAATATTCTTTTCTCCGACTTTCTTCTTAAGCTTAACCGAAAAGCATCGCACCATCCAGCCAGAGCCAGCATTTACGGCTAAGACTTTTTGGCGTGCTTACTTCTTTTTTTCTCTCTTTTTTAGAAATTAACGTGCTCACTTTCAACTTGTTTGAACACAAGTGCACTTTTCTTTTTTTCTTTGAAAAGACGATCGGATAGATGGAACTATAAGGCCAACTTCCATGGAGCACTTCATACATCTTCAGCCAGGTGGAGGTGGCAATTTCGTGTTTCGGATTGTGTCCATGACGTCTCATTCCCATGTTTGTGCCAGAAAATAGGTCAAACACTAAGGTAACCCACCT
This sequence comes from Brasenia schreberi, assembly GCA_036023115.1. Taxonomy (NCBI): domain Eukaryota; kingdom Viridiplantae; phylum Streptophyta; class Magnoliopsida; order Nymphaeales; family Cabombaceae; genus Brasenia; species Brasenia schreberi. The sequence goes on from JAYKKT010000090.1 coordinate 38,812,503, forward strand.
TTTCTTTTCTTATGTTATTTTGAGTGGACACGAAACTGTTGGGGTCGTAACCATGCCAGGTTTTCTTTTATGTTGAGTGTCATACTGTCAGCGATTTCATGTTTCAAGTAATGCCATTTCGTGTTTGTGCTGGACCAAAATGGGTTAAACGAGCCGCAAACTGATCTTTTCGTATTACTTGTGTTGGACATGAACAAGAACCTTTTTATCATAATTGTGTCTTATATTGCTAGTATTATGCGTAGCGAACATATTTCTTCATTTGTAAATAGTGCCTGCTTAAGAAATAGACATGGGCAGTTCCGGTTTTCTTTCAACCAGCAGCCAGAACCGAACCGGATCGAGACAAATTTGGTTTCCGGTTTGAGTGGAAAACTGTTGGAACCTGAAAAGAATGTTATAAAGTTTTAAATTTAAAAATTATTTAGAAAAAAGGGTTCTGATGGGATTCCGATTCTATGAAAGGTGAAACCGAGTGGTCTCTAGTTCTGGATCCAGTTCAACTCGTTTTGGTTCCAGTCGGTTCCTAGTTCGGTTCTGCTCGATTGAAACTTACAGATCGGTTCTAAACTAGCCAACTTTGTTGCCAACTGTGCAGCAGGACATCGGAACAGGCACGACAATAGGCATGCATTTCAGCCCTTCTTCATGCTTTTAAAATGAATGCTAGTACTATAGTAATCTCACTTACTGTTCACCACTCTTTTGTTGACAAGACACCTAAACACCATGTATCCATTTTGATGCAGGTTTATCTAATAGGTTCTTTAACCTAATGTAGGATCTTTGCCGGAGTCTTCAGTCGCGCAATGGAGAGTGAAAGGGTCGAAGGAAGACTGATAGAGCAATAATAGATGAAGAAGAAAAAAGGGTGAAATGAATACACGATTACCCTCATACGGATTACCAAGGAAGATCTTTGTATTTTGTTTTCCTATCTTTTTCTATTATATTCACTATAGTATTTATAATGAAAAACTTTCACTAAAGACCGACTTTGTCTTCCCTATCTTTAGCTTTTGTTCTTATCTTTTAAGTATATGTTTTTATCTTTTAGGTAACATATCTATGGAATCCAAGAAGATAGCCTATCTTTCCACTTTTCATGGATTCATTGTCGAGAACGCCTAAATCTGGCATTACATCTCCCACTTGGCCATTTAAGTCAAGCTTTATAATACACTGGTTTTTAATTCCCACTTTTGTGGGTTTTTCCAAGTCATGCCAGCTATGATTGCAAGTGTAACTGCAATCGATACATGTGTGAAATTTTGTATACAACAAGTTCTTTCCTACACAACAATCATTATCGTATAATTTAATACACTTTAAACAAATCTCAAACTCATGTTTGCGATATAGTTTGAGAGATGATCTTCTGTTATGCCTTTGGTAAAGGAGTCTACTAACATATCATTAGTTAGCATATATGATATTGATACCTCATTTCTTTTAATACTTAACTATTATATGCTTGGTTCGGGAGCTATCAGTTACACTCTTAATCTGAGTAATTGATATATTGTTGTCACAATAAATGACAATTAGCTCATTTCATATATACAATTTCAAATCACGTATAAAGCGACTTATCCAAATAGCACTCGTTGCAGCCATATAGTAAGCAACATATTCAACTTATTTTGTATGCAATGTTACACAACCCTGTTTCTTACAAGCTCAAGAAACAACTCCACTTCCAAATATTAGAGGTTGATTTGTTGTCATTTTTGTTCACAACAAAGTCAGCATATGAGTATCCTACCACTTTTAGTTTATCTACTTGAAAACACAATTTCAAGTCTTTTGTTCATTTAAAATATCTTGAATCTTTTTCACAACTATCCAATATTATCATCAATGATTACTTTGATATCTACTTAAAAGATCAATAACAAAGTTGATATCATATCTTGTACACAACATAGATACATCAAACTATCAACATCTTGTGCGTAAAGAATAGTAGGCTTGTTATCTTCCTTACTAGGACAATCAACCTTCTCAATTTGACCCATTTCGCAACGGGTGTAGTTGAAGGCATGCATTCACCAATTTTAAACTTTTTGATGATATAACATATATATCTCTTCTGACTTAGGTATAAGAGTTTAGATTCTTTAGCTCGAGAAATCTTTATTCCTAGAATATAAGATGACTCTCATATCCTTTATTTTGAGCCTTGAGTTTAACGATGACTTGGTTTTGGCAATTATCTCATTATCATTGCCAGTCAATAATATGTCATCTATATATAATGATAGAATGTTAAAGTGGTTCCTATTGTTCTAAACATAAATATAGTTGTCAAGTTCATTAGTCACAAACCAAGTTCTATATAGCATTTTGAAAAGTAAAATAACATTGACGAGGTGATTGTTTAAGGTCATATAGTGATTTTTTTGACCTATATACTTTATCCTCTTTGCCTTTAACATTCTATACTTCTTCTATTGCATATATATGATTTCATCTGAATCTCCATTTAGAAAAGTAATTTTTACTTCTAACTGATGTAAATCCAAATTCTAATATGTTGAAATTGCCAGAATTATCCTTATGGATACAAATCTCATAATAAGAGAATATGTTTCAGCATAATATATTCCTTATTTTATAATAATCCTTTTGCAACCAACCTCATCTTAAACTTACTGATAGACCCATCGACTTTATATTTCTTTTTCAGAACTCATTTATAGTTTATGATTTTCCTTTCTTTTGGCAAATCAATTAATTTTCATACTTTATTTTCATCAATGAATTCAATTTTCTCATCCATGGTTTTTTTATTTTAATAATTCAGACAAGTCAATAACCTATTAATATGTTAAGTTATTAATCAGCTCACCTAAATCCACCTAATTGAACACTTTCTCTATAAAGTAAGTGTGATAATCCCTTAAGTAAAATAGTGAAACTCTAGGTCTTCTATATCTAAAGTTTTAGTTTATTGAAGAAAATTATTAGTATCTATGAGTACAAATGATGATAAATCTAGATCAACATTCATCATCATTCTTAAAGATACTATTCTTAGTTTCCTCTAAGAATCCAACATCCCTACTTTCTATTAATCTATGATACTTATAATAAAACTGATATACTTTACAACCTTTAGGATATCCAATGAATACATATCTATCAAATGAATACCCATCTAAAGGACTTGTTGTCTACCTTATCCCTAGATTATCTCTTGAGATGACCTAGGTTTGATTTTCTTTTAAACCACATCTCATATGGTGTAGAGAATACAACCTTATACGATACTCTGTTTAGTATATATACGATTGTACTTACCACTTCTCCACAAAATATCATTAGTAGAGAAGCATTTATTAACATAGATCTTATCATATTCAGTAAGGTCTTATTATGTCTTTCTGCTACAACATTTTGTTGAAGTGTCCTAGGCATTGTCTTTTATTTTGAAATACCAAAGTCTTTACAAAATTCAAAAAAAATTATATAAGGATACCTTGATCAGATAATAAGACTTTGATTGTATGTCCTAGTTGATTCTCGACTTTTTTTTATATTCTTTGAATACTTCAAGTATCTCAGATTTATATACTAGTATATATATATATAGAGAGAGAGTAATCATTAATAAATATTATGAAATAAACCTTATCTCAATATGATTTCACTCTAAATGGTCCAAATAAACCAGTGTGAATAATCTCTAATAGGATTGTTGTCCTAGTTATGTCTTTCAAAAATATTTTTCTTGTCATTTTCATTAATATATATAAGTTTTACACTTACTAAAATTGTTTTCCGGAAATCTAGTAAGCAAGTCAAAGTTGGATAATTCTTTCAACTTTTTCAGACTTTATGCCCTACGTGTTTATGCCATATATTCATATTAACATTAAAGGCACAATCTATATAAGTAAAAGAACCATCATTTTCATTGATGATTAATTTGAACAAGCCATGTTCAACATTAAACGGTCTAAAGAAAGCTATCATTTTATGCTTCCCACATTTACCTTGTAAGAGACAAACTTGACTTTAAAATATTTATTAACTAAGGTAGGAACCGAAACCAAATTATATCTCATATACTCGATGTTTCCTTGTTTATATTCTTTTAGTTCCATAGCCTTCCTTCCTCTTTGAGATATGTCTCGTTGCGGTTGAATCAATTCACCTACTAGTTATAGGATAGTCTATGTAGAGGCATTTGAAAAACCACATAGATTATGTCATGCTTTTTTGATTGGTAGCATTGTTGGGTGTTTTCACCATTAGTCTTTTTGTTGAGGCAATCAATTTTATATTGTCACATCTTTTCATAGTTGAAGCACTTAACCCGAGAAGTAGTTTTATTCAATTTCTTAAAAGATTGACCACTTTTCTTATTATTTTTACCAAACTTTTTGTTTGGTTTATTCTTTCTCTAGTTGGGTTTAGAGCTTAACACTATCTCATCTTGAGTTAGTAGCAATTTTTCTTTTTTGTTTTTATTCGTGTACTCTTGTTCAATTGCTAGATTAAGTGGTAACTAAGAAAGGTTTATTTCAACTCCTAATCTAAGTATAGTGACAACTATATTTCATGAAGGAGGAAGGCTCTTTAGGATAGTTGATATTTGCATAGCTTCGGGGATGACCGACTTTGCTATGGTTAAGTCTCTTGCCATTATCAGCATCTGGATCACATGTTCTACTACATTATCTCCTTCTTTTATTTTATAGAAGTATTTTTGTAGTAACAATTGGGCATGTAACTTGGTTGTAGTATTATATTTAGTTGTTATTTAGTCAAACAACTTCTTAGCGGTCTCGTATTACTCGAAGATTCTAATTATGTCATTCTTCATGTATGTCAGCATTATGGTTCTCCCTATTGTGTCATCTTTAATAAATGTTTTATATATTTTCTTTTCTTCTTTTATTGCATTAAGAGTGCAATGCAGAATTGTTTCTCTTAATACATAATCTACACATTCCGGTGTAAGCGCCAATGGGATACTTCTTTTCTACGTTTGAAAATTTAGATAGTTTAGTTTCTCAATTTTGTCAATTCAAATACACATATTCTGTAATTCATTTTCAATTGTTTGGCAAAAATAACAATAAGACAATCTAAAAGAGAAACATTCAACATGCAACATATAATAAATAAGACAACTAATAGCCAACCTTAAAAATATAATTTGTGAAATATCCAAGTACTGAATTAGAAATAACATAAGGCACCAAAAGGTAATTTTAAACAATGCTTAGGTACCATTTTGGAATATTCTTAATCCTAATTTGATTTTGTTATTTCAAAACCAACTTGAGCATAAATCTGTAATTTTTTCTATTACCTGTCATTTTAATTTTCTTAAAATTTAAGGGGTAAAACAATATTTTTAGAGATTTTGGAAACTGATCGGGGACAAAATAATAATTCTGCCCCTTATCCAAATCTCTAATTTTGCCTAAAGACAGGGGCAAAATCATCTTTTAGCTCAATGGCAACCCTCTCAATATCTGACGCTTAAGGACAATGGTGTAATTCAACATGTTGGTATTTGATAAATTTCACAAATGGCAAGAGGATAAAATTGTCCATTCATACATTTTAAGGCAAAATTGTCTTTTGACTTTAAAATATCTTGACCTTTTTGTAATTTCATCCAATGTAAGTTCGTTATTTTTCAAAATGATTGAGGGCAGAACATACTTTTCAGTCTACTACTTGAGGCAGTTTTGACAAAAATTGTGGGTGGCTTTCAATTGATGAAGAAAACCACGAGAGAGGGAGAGAGAGTACAGGGAGAGAGGAAGGAGAAAAAGAGAGACAATAGGAGAGTCGATCGTTTTTCTGATTCCTTTGTTAGGTCCTTTTATAGTTTCCTAACAGTCTCCAGCTACCTATACCGGTGGCTTCCAACTGTCTTCTAGTTTCAGGCATTTGTTTTTCGTAAGGGAAAAACCAAACCTTATGACGAAAATTTTTTCGGCGTACTTTCTCTCTTCTCTTGTTTATCAAATACTAACAGCGTACATGTTTTGCAAATTTCATTCAGCCTCACCCTCATACCATTGATGGATTCTTTAACCTCGTGGAGGATCCTCGTCGGAGTCCTCAGTCATGGAGCGGAGAGTGCAAGGGCCGAAGGAAGACAAGCACAACAATAACATAGGAAGAAGAAGGGTGAATTCATACACGGTTACCCTCATACCGATTACCAGGGAAGATCTTTGTATTTCGTTTTTATGTCTTTTCTACTATATTCGCTACAATATTTATAGTGTTTTTATGTTCTAGGCTTTCCGTTACAAGTCTTGTTTTTATCTTTTAAGTATTCATCGAATACGGGAAGATGGTTTGTCTTCCCGTTTTCCATGAATTAATTGCCGAGAATAGCTAAATTCGACGTTACGATATATTTTGTCTGTTGTAGCCATTGTGCGTGAATCCATCATCGTCTTCCCCAGTTTTCGGCAAAGAGAAGCTCTCACGGAACTCCAATGTGAAGTTGCATGCTTGAATTAATTGACAGCATTCTCCATTGAACGTTATCCATTAATGAGACTCGCAACATCAACAAAAAACTACTCTTTTATTAAATTCAGTTAACCTGATCTGCACTTATGTGCAACTGACTGGTCACAGGTTCAAAGCAGGAAGATGGGCTTGAATGAAGCTGCGTTTCAGAGGATCATGTTTCAGCATGTCAGCAGGTTAACAAAGTTGGGGTTGAAGCAGACATTAGAATGTGCGAGTTCCCCGACCAAAGAACCTTGTAGTTTGCGGCAAAATCGGATGCTTCCACCGCCACTTACCCCCCGCACCCCACCCCACACACAGAGAGCTGTATCAAGGAGATGGGTTGGTATAAACTGCCATCTCATTGAGTAGAGTTTTTGTCATTATAAGATTATCGTTCGAAACCTTTAAGAAGCACAACAATTTAATGCCAGACAAAATGCATCTTTCATTTGTGGCGATTCTGGCAAGTCGTGACAGAAGATGTGCACCTAATATCCGATCAACACACACACACAGGAACATATGCAGGCAGCAGTTAGACCTCCTAGTAAACCACTACAGCAAGCATAAAACTTTCAGCTGGTGAGCAACAAACATTCAGTCGCCACCACCTACCCTGCATGTGCCACTTATCACTCAGCCCACTTTTTGGTCATATCTCAATTTGGTTTGCCTTCCAAATCTGCACCTCTTTCCTGCATTCCCACTGCCAGCCCTATGAAGTATAAGCTTTTACAGTTGAACATAGTCACGAGATACAGCCTCAACGACCCAACCAATACAAGTTTGCTTGCTATTTTGCAACAATTATTGATCTGTCTATTCTTTTAGGAAGGCCCCTTGCTCACCTGATTTAGCAAGTCCAATCATTCACTATGAAAAACCAACGAGTGTCCCACAATGGCGATAGCTCACTTGGCTAGGGGTTTCACTCACAAGTTGAAGATCGCGAGTTTGATGCTGGGCGTGCATCCGGCTTCGGCCTTCCCATATTACTGGGGAAAAAGTGCCATCTACATTCGTTGTTTTTAGTATGTTCCAGTAGTGAATTTGATCCGACTTGCAGAAGAAGAAAAAATACTTTTTGGGTATGAATCCAACCATGAGCCACCCACCCTCTTTTTCACGATAAAAAATTGAAAATGATTAGCGAACCACCACCAACAAGTTGGCACACCAGCAACTGTTAGGCAACCAAGGAAATAGACTAAAAATTTGTTGATGGTTCTTAGATCACTATCAAATCCACCTTGTTAATGAGCTATTCGAATCTCTTCGGAGGTGTCAGGATCCACGAAGTCTCTTCATTCCTTTTCGGCTCATGGCATCATGCTGCTGAACTTCAGTTAGATTTCAGGCATTGTTTTCATGAGGACATCGACCCGTTCATCTAGAAGACGTCTCGAGCGTCCATGATAAACTTAGATTGGCAAAAGCGGCCATAGCCACAAGCAACCTAACCAAGCTTTTTCCCTTAGTGGGGCTGGCTTCATGGATCCTTAGTCGCCATAGAGATCCATCAATGTCCCATGTTAGCATTTAACTCCATAAACATGCTTCATTGTTTACTGTTTCATTCCAACACTCGAGGGCCTTCCTCTGTCTCTTTCAAAAGCAATCAGGTTAGACACAGCAAGAACAATTTTGTTCTAGCATCCTGATACTTGGAATTAGACCCGTTGACACTGTTAGACGCTATTATATCAGCATTATGATTATCAAACCACATAGAGAAGTTGCAGATATTTGGGATTCTCATCAAAGAAAACGACTAGCTTCGACTCGAAGCAACTGAGAGAGAAGCTCTAATTCTCAAACGGTTAAGTCGAAGAATTCAATCAGAACCATTCGTAATGAAAATAAACAAGATGGTTCATAGGAATAGCAGTATATATTCAGTATTTACATTTTCAGACAATCATCCGCAAACAACACAAGGTCACGGACCTTTCGTAGATGAAGCAACAACCAGCAAACGTTCTTCCTTCTATTGGTACTAATCAAGGTACAAGCCGCAAACTCGGTGTGCTTACTGTACACATCATGGTCACTAAGAACATTTAACACCAAAAGAAAGCACACAAAGGAAACACCAAAGACATTCCCACATTCCAGTTCAGTCTGCACCTACCATCGTTTTCCTCCGTGAGGAGTTGAATGGTTTACCTGCAGGAGATGGTGAAAACTCGACGGGAAGGGCCGGGAGTTTTAATTCTCCAGTGAGAATCTTAACAATCTCCTCACTGTCTAGCCTCAACTCCGGCGTCCTTTGCAAACACAGCAATGCAAGATTGATACAAAGAGCAGCTTCATCCTTATTATACTCATTCTTCAAGTTTTCATCAACAAGATCCAGCACACTGCCCGTCTGAGCTAGCTGTCTGGCCCAGCCTATGAGATTAGCCTTCTGTAACTCCATCGGTGATGATGATATGTGCAATGGCCGCCGGCCAGAGACCACTACCAGAACAAGAACACCGAAACTGTATATATCACTCTTCTCCATGAGATATCCGCACCCGCCGTACTCCGGCGCAACATAGCAGACAGTCCCGCGGATACTGGTAGTACTACTGAGCTCCTTACTGAACAGATCCCCACTCCACAGCTCGTCACAGCGCGACTGGTTTTTCTTCTTCCTCCAGCTTCTCCTAAAGCTCAATCCATCGCCCGCATTGGTTGATTCACCATCGAAACCGTGCCTCCTCCATAGCCTTGCAGATCTCAACCGCTTCAATCTATCTTCAACTTTCTTAAATCTGTTGCGTTTCGCATTCATCTCCATGAAATATTCTTCCTTCCACCATTCCTTCATCTTCCTCTTCTTGACCTTCTTCATGTCCTCGCATTCGTTCTCCAGCCTGGCTTCTGCTCCAACAACATTACTGACTGTCTCCCCAATGCAATTCTCAATGTCGCCGGAAACATTAATCTGGCTACCGATCCACTCCCTTACATAGTCTCTACTTTCTAATTCGCTGCTATCTTCCTGCCTCCACCACCAATCTCCTCCAAATTGCCCTTCAAGGTCAGTCACTCCCAACTCCACGCTGTGATCGGTTCTGCAATGATCCCCGTCTGATGGCACCTCCTTACCCTTCAAACTCAGGTTCTCAACGCCGGAATCCGGCTTCGTGATCGACAGGGGGATCCCGAAATCCGTTTCCGAATTCAACTGGGAGCTCTTCTCCAGCTCCTGGCTTTTCCACAACTCCTGGCTGCAGAACTGGAACCCAGTATCCCCCTCGATTCGAACCCTCGACATACCAAAATCAGAGAGCTTGGCAGAGAAATCCGACCCCAGAAGGACATTGCTTGGCTTCACATCGCCATGAATTACAGGAAGGTTGCAGTCATGGTGGAGAAAACAGAGAGCTTTCGCGATGTCGAGGACGATTCTGTAACGATCGCTCCACTGGAGATTCTTGCTGCCGGAGAAGAGGGCCTCCTGGAGGCTCCGGTTAGGCATGAACTCATAGACGAGCAACCGCCGGGAGGAATCG